>JAPDVR010000001.1:61413479-61740979 GCA_026230005.1 Gila orcuttii | reverse complement strand
TTATTTAATTTATATTTGTTTTATTATTGTATTTATTTGAACATTTGTTTGTACTTTGTTCTTATTGTATCATATGTACATAACACAAATTGCCTGCACACTGGTGCATTTACAAATAGGTGTTTTATATTAGTTTTGTGTTTAAACACTGATGTTTCTTTTGCTATGGATGTTTATTTTACATTTCAGAATATAAAAATAATGTTAATTATGCTCTTTAATTTGTTTCTATTTTCTTTTTTTTTTAATAACAAAAATAATCGATATTTGTATATAGGCTTCCCATCCCTATTAATGCATTTAATGAGTAAAAGGACTAAAATCTCCCCCAAAAACATTGCGATTGACAATCAAATTAGAAATGAAATGTATTTTACAATCAGGAGTAAAATCATCGATTCACTCTGTTCACTTCACTCGTCGGTTCAACAAGTTGACGACCTAACCGATTTACTATTCCGTCACATAAGAATGATTCGGACAACGCTACTCGCGTATTACTACTACGAACAAATATTTCAAATAAAGAAAAACAAATGTATTTATTTTTTAATAATTATAATAAACACAAAAATGCCACTAAAAACGACAAATGATCCAGAGTGAAACAGTAGGCCGCGCTTTTAACCGCGGGCAACCAAAAATCCGGCTTATTAACATAAAACCCAAGAATTTACGCTCTCACACCCCCACTAATTATTTACAATTTACTTTTTCTAGTTAGCGTTAGTTTCTTTACGGAGAGTTTCAGAGCCCAGTGAGCTAACATACATTCCGACACTGGCAAAGTCAGGGTTACACAACATATTACACTAGTCTAGTGTTCGTTAAGCGGCCTTCTTCAAAACACATCTTTGTGTATACCTCTACACAGGTTTCAAGTCTGCTTCTTTACACACCGAGTCAGAACTAGAAAGTAACGAATCAAGAAAGCAGGTGAAACGTAAATAGTGTGTGTTGTACGTCAACCTGCTGTTGTGCACGCGCGAGCAGACCCTTGCATGCAGTAGTGAGCGCACGTGCTATCGGCACTAGTCACAAAGACTCGCGCGCAACTACGCAAACAACCCGCATTCCTGAGTGTTACAATAACCTCTGTGGATATCAGCTGTGCATTTTCTGTATATTATTTATTAGCAACGATGTCAGAGTCCTTGCTATTATAAAGCAACACCAGCACAAGTGTGAGCATGCTAGTGCAACCTAGCAGCTCTTTCCCTCCTCAGCGGACAGATAAAACCCTCCTAAAGCTCAACATACCCGTCAGAAGATCTCTTCTTGCTCGACGAATAATCATCGCCTAAATCCAACCGATGCCGTTTTGACATCTCGTAATATAAAGATTAATAAGGTAAAAGAGGAAAGAGTTTGTCGGTTACTCCAACGCAGCCGCTGCTTTCTCTCTCTCAAACACACACACATACGGCTAAAAGACAAGATGGCGACCGGAAGTACTTACCTCATCATTATTATTTCAAGTGCTCTAAGGAACACACCACCCGCCTCTGTTTATGCCTTTTATTCATTGCAGTTCTCAGTGTATTTTGGCCAAATATTAAAAGAGAAGTATGCTAAATAATGTACGTTATGGATGATCGTCCTGAAGGACCCGGAGGATATTAAATCCAGGGCCAAATAAGACGACCGCCCCCTCTCAGAGCTGCAGTTCCTGCTTTCACCGCACGGGGCTCTACAGAGTTTGTGTCCTTGGATTTTCTTCACTCACCATAGCAATCTGTAGGACTTTACATATAAATTACATAATTTACATTTTTTAAAAAAGCCAATTATTTTATTTTCATACAATATAGGCCTACATGAAACTACATGTGTTTTTATTTATTTATTAGAAGTGTCACTATAAAATATTTTTTTCAGCAAACATGATAGAAAACTTTGATTACTTTTGTGAAAAAGAAGTAGCCTGCACTTAGGAGCGGACTGAATGTATTGTTTCTTTAAAAAATAAAACTGTATACTTGCAGATAATATTACATTAATGAAATAAAAGGCTACTTAAGTGAGTAGTAGGACTACTGTCATGACTGTTTCTTAACACACTCTGGGGTTCTTCGTCAACCAGTCACACATAGGACCTTCACAGTCATAAGTGACCGGACCCCTAAAATAAAAAAAATAAAAAAAAATTCCAGTAAAATCAATGAAATGTATTTTTGTTCAATAATATTTTTTCTTTTTTTTTCTTTGGTGTTTTGAGAGAATTCTATGATAATAATTAATATTTATGCAATAATTATGATCATTTTTTTCCCATTGAAAGCAATAGAAAATTTATTTATATATTTTTTTTTTATTATTTTTTAATTAATGCTGTATTTCAGGTTAAATTAGAGACTAGGCCTATAGAGAATTTTTTTTTTTTAAATCAGATTGGTGCCATCTGTTGGAAGTAGTGAGCATAATTATCATGCAATATCATATTGTAACTAGACGGATTTACAGCTCTCTGTAGAAAGGCTTCTGAATTCTAGTTGTTTTGCACATATTTGCCGATTTTTTTCAGGTTGTGGATTTTAATATATAATAAGAGATTCTCAAAGACTATTTTTGTCAAGTTTTTTTGAGAATTGTATGATAATAATGAATATTTATGCAATAATTATGATCCATTTTTCCCCATTGAATATAATAGAAGATGTATATATATAGCCTATATATATATATATATATATATATATATATATATATATATATATATATATATATATATATATATATATATTATTATTATTATTATTATTATTATTATTATTATTTAATTAATGCTGTATTTCAGGTTAAATTAGAGACTAGGCCTATAGAAAAGAAATGTTGAAATCAGATTGGTGCCATCTGTTGGAAGTAGTGAGCATAATTATCATGCAATATCATATTGTAACTAGACGGATTTACAGCTCTCTGTAGAAAGGCTTCTGAATTCTAGTTGTTTTGCACATATTTGCCTTTTTTTCAGGTTGTGGATTTTAATATATAATAAGAGATTCTCAAATACTTTTTGTCAAGTTTTTTGTTTGTTTGGTTGGTTTAAAATTATTTTTTGTACAATTCAATGAACAGTAACTCTTATTCAAAATTGGCAACAGCAATTATGAACAAAAAACTAAAATAAATAATAATAATAACAATAAATAAAGTATAATAATTATCAAACAGTAAATGGAAAATATGATGATATTTAAAACACTTTTTTATTTCTCAAAATTTTTTTTGACAATTATACTTTTGCTGTTATTTTAGTTTTTTGTTTATAATTCCTGTTGCCTTTTGAATAATAGTTACTGTTCATTGAATATGTAAATACAGTTTTTTACAATCACTTTGCTACTATTTTCAGAACCTTGATGTCATTTTTCAAAACTCTAGACACAAAACTCAAAACGGTTATCACTTGTAACACAGGTTGTCTAATGTTCAAAACATTGCATTGTGCATTCACATCTTTAAAGAAATCTTGCACTTGCACAATCATTGGTTCAAAAAACAAATTTACTGTGAAATACCATTGAAACACAACTATAGATCACCCACACACAAGCAACCGATAGTTTCACTCTGTCATTGTTCGTACAATCATTAACTATTGTAGAACAAAATAGGTGATACAGGTTTCATTATGGTACTACATGTACAGTAAATACCTCTGTTACTGTAAAGTACTGCAGTAGTAGAGAGAATACAGACAAAGTGGAATCATTGAACAAAGTTTGTAATATATTGATGCAAAACACTACAGTACAATCACAACATTGGTTTATTTTAATCAAAGCAAAAATACAGTAATTAGCTATGAAATAGAAAAGAAAAGACAGTACTGTAAACCATCAAATGCAATGAAATAGAAAAGAAAAGACAGTACTGTAAACCATCAAATGCAGTGTTCCTCAACTTGCTTGCACTGTAAGAAATAAAACAGCAGTGATTACTGTACTTCTACATTGTCATCAACTCTGTGTTGTGGATTTGGCCACAGGTTCTCATCTACATCACAATGGATGTTTTCATTAGCCAAACATCTTGGAAAAAACCTTCGGGCATGGCGAATCCAGGCCTGACACTGGTCTGCTGTGATGTCATTGCAGGCGTCATCCATGGCCTGGAGAAGAGTGACTTGTTCATGAGGGTGCCTATCATGAACCTTCCATCTCCATGCGGAGAAAAATTCCTCAATCGGGTTAAGGAAGGGGGAGTATGGGGGTAAATACAGGGTGGTAAATTGTGCATGGGCCTGAAACCATGCTTGCACCACATGAGCATGATGGAACCTGACATTGTCCCAGACAATGACATAGGTCACACCTTCAGCTCTACAAACCTGTTCGAGCTCATCAAGAAAGGTGACAAGGAGAGCTGCATTATATGGTCCAATATGAGGTCTGCGTCCCACCACACCATCTTCTGATATAGCCGCACACATGGTAATGTTGGCCCCACGTTGTCCAGGTACTTGGATGGTTGCCCGCTGGCCAATGAAATTCCGACCTCTCCTCCTTGTCTTGGCCAGATTAAAACCTGCCTCATCCAAATATATGAATTTGTGATGGTCGTCATCAGCATCCAGCTCCATCACCCTCTAAAAATACATTTTGGAAAGAGATTTAGAGATTACCGTACAATGTAGAATTTTTGGGAATGTTTTTACAACAGCCGTCTTGAAACTGAACTTACCTGAACATACTCAGTCCTCATTTGTTTCACTCTGTCTGCATTTCTTTCGAAAGGCACATGGTATAGTTGTTTTATAGATACCTGGTGCCTTTTCAGTATGCGTGCAATGGTCGGCAAACTTATGGATCCCACATTGTTGAACATGTCTTCATTGTCCAAGATATGCTGGCGAATTTCTGTAAGGCGAATATCATTTCTGGCCCGAACCAAATCGACCACAGCCTGCTCTTGCTGGTCAGTTAGAATTTTGCCTCTGCCTCCACTATTTGGCCTAGTCACAATTCTACAGGGAACATTAGAGTAAGAAGACACTTGGTCACATCACCTATTCTGTGATACACATTGGTATGCAGTCATTTGACAATTGAGAGTAGCATAATGTTTAGTGCATGCTGATAACTTACCGGTTCTCATTGCGGAAAGTTCTGATTATTGAGGCCACGGTTGACCTTCTCAGGTTTGGTTGTATCATTGTAGCCGCCTCAGTCATTGTCATGCCATGATTTATGACATGGTCTACAACTATTGCCCGAATTTCATTGGACACTCTATGCTGTTGCTGCCGCTGTCTTGGTCCGTGGCCTTGTCCTCTACCACGTTCCCCCACACCTCTCAAACGAGGCCCACGACCACCTCTCAGAAGGGGTGCCTGTCCTCTACCACGTTCCCCCACACCTCTCAAACGAGGCCCACGACCACCTCTCAGAAGGGGTGCCTGTCCTCTACCACGTTCCCCCACACCTCTCAAACGAGGCCCACGACCACCTCTCAGAAGGGGTGCCTGTCCTCTACCACGTTCCCCCACACCTCTCAAACGAGGCCCACGACCACCTCTCAGAAGGGCTGCCTGTCCCCTACCATTCCTTTGACCAACACGTCTTCCTCGTCTTCCTCCCACCACTGCTTGACCTCCATTGTGACCTGGATCACCTGCTGGCTCCATGTTACATATCACTATGCTCTTGCAATTGGATCCCAATCAACTCTTTATATACTCATTCCACAATGTGCCCTCAATCATCAGTAACGAGTTGGCAGAATTGGACAAGCAATTCCAAGGGCCTGCATCTCTACAGTGCAGTACTGTCAATACTTTAAATAGTCTGAAAAGGTGGTACAGTATTTGGGACCATAGACACAGTGTCTGATGAAGCATTACAGTATGATATAAAATATTAGGCTACATCCATGGATATTGTAGTCTAATTGGTTCATGCTCCACGCTAATTGGTGACAATGAATCTCGTTATCTTGAAACTTTCATGATTTACTGTAAACATGGAAGATTGTTTGTCTGTTTCCATACAACTATACATTAAGAGTAACGCAACAGTTACTTATCATTTTGAGCAGTTGTATCAATTGATAGTTAGATCAGTGTAAGGAAATGAATAGACATTCATTTGAAATGTAATGTGTGAATTGCCTTTTGAAATAGTAGTACTTTGATGTTAAGTTGTGTCATATTGAACAAGTGATTTTTGTTGAATGAACAAATGATCTAAGTTTTATGTGTATTGTATCCAAACAATTGAGAAAATGGTTAGAGTTTTGAAAAATGTGCATTTTGATAATTGGTTGTGAGTTTTGTGTCTAGAGTTGTGAAAAATGACATCAAGGTTCTGAAAATAGTAACAAAGTGATTGTAAAAAACTGTAATATACACATAATATGTAAATATAGTTAGGATGATATTTAAAACACTTTTTTTTATTTCTCTAACTATATTTACACATTTAAATACTAACTGTATTTGTAACTAACTGTAACTGTATTTTATTTCACATATTCTCACATTTCTCTGTTACAGTTTCACCAGTCTCATATTTCCCTGTTTGTGTGTGTGTGTGTGTGTGTGTGTGTGTGTGTGTGTGTGTGTGTGTGTGTGTGTGTGTGTGTGTGTGTGTGTGTGTGTGTGTGTGTGTGTGTGTGTGTGTGTGTGTGTGTGTGTGTGTGTGTGTGTGTGTATGTGTGTGTGTGTGTGTGTGTGTGTGTGTGTGTTTGTGTGTGTGTGTGTGTGTGTGTCTATTTTGCAACCTTGATGGCTTACAGTCTCATGCTTTCATTTGTGTTCTTTTTATTCCTTACATTGATGAATAATTGCTTTTATTTCACACATTTCCCAAAATTAGCTTTTTCAATGACACACGTTCATTTGTGTGTGCGTGTGTTTTTGTGTGTATAAGTATGTGTGTGTGAGAGTGTATGTGTCTGTTTTGCACTCGTGATGTTTTAGAGAGTCACCCCTTGACTGTTGAGTGCTTTTTTTCTGCATCGTGGCTGATTTGTAGATTGTACGCACAAAAAAACTCTGAATTTTCATATTTTTGCCAATTTCCCATTCATTTCCTATGGGCGGTCATTTATGACCGAAGGTCCCGAGTGTGACTATTTTTTTTACGACCACTTAGACTTTTCAAATCATGTCCCCAATTTTTGTGTGTGTTCATATACCAAGTACCATAAAAGTCAACAAGTTTCGTACCATTCCGATGAAGCTACGATTTAAAAAAAAATATATATTAAAAAAATTCCTGTCAGAAATGACCGAAGAACCCCAGAGGGTACACTTTTAAAAAGTGCACTTTGTAATGTCAATAGAAGTTTTACTTTACATTTTAAGCAGGCTAGGCTATATTTTAAATCGTTGTCTTGTGTCATGCTTTAAATAATTACATTTATTTTGATGTGTTGACTTTATGTTTTTTTATATTAAAGTTCATATATTTGAAATGTAGCCTACTAAATTGCAACTTCATCATACACATATTTAAATACATGACATACAATGTTCAATAGAATTGCAAGTACATTTTATTAGGGCCCAAGCCCTGAAAGGGCGAAGAGCCCTATTGTTTTCCTTAGGATTATTTATTTATTTATTTTTTTTTTTTCTATTTTTCTTACGACTATTCGGGCACTTTTGGGGCCCTTAACGTGCCCGAAAACTCTTGAAACTTTGCACGCGGGTCAGAACCCGCGGCCATCAGGGTCGGGCTGAAGATGGTACCCGGGCGTGGCAGGGGGGCTCGACAGCGCCCCCTGGAACGGGGTCCGAAGACTTGGTCCATAAATCAAACACGCTTGCATGTAAGAATATGAAACTCGGTACACATATAGATCTCATCGGTTCATATATACCTCATACTCTTACTTTTTACCCCAGCCCAACAGGAAGTCGGCTATTTAGGGTTGTTTGTAAAACGCATGCAATGGAATTTAAAGTACTTCTCCTAGAGAATTCAAAGAAATGGCACAAAACTCGGTCAGCATGAAGTCAATACATTGAGGATGAAAAATTGCCAGGGGATTTTTGATATCTCGAACGGTTTGGCCGTGGAGAGGAAACGAAATTATGGCGAGAAACGTGAAACAGGAAGTGTGTTATAACTTCAGCATACATTAACTGATCTTGATGAAACTTCAGCAGTGTGTTCGCTGTAAGAGGCCGATCACATGGATGTGACTATTGTGAGTTAAAGTCATAGCGCCACCAACTGGCAGCAGGAAGTGTGTCACTTTCAAAATGCTTTGAAATCACCCTCTGATTTTTACCCGATTTGCTTCAAACTTCATCTGTATAATGTAAACACACGCCAGATGTAGACCTGAGAAAGGATTATTTAATATCTAAGATAATGTTGCCATGGCAACACATCAAACTTTAATATTCTTGTTTGATGCTTTTGAGACTCTTAGCATGCTTGAAATTGCATGAAACTCGATAGACACATCACATTTATTAGCCAGTAGACATGTGCAAAGTTTCAGAAACGGGCGTGGTGCAGGGGCTCAGTAGCGCCACCTTTTGACAAAAGTGGGGGGGTTCGTTTTATCTACAGTAACAAAACTCGGTATGTATATTGTACTCTTCAAGCCGGACAACTTTCTAATTTAAAGTCATTAGCTCAGACCAACAGGAAGTCAGATATTTTGGTTTGAATGTGGATGTTTTGGAGAATTTTCTCTTCCTCTCTCTCTGACCCTACGTCTCTCCGTGTGTTTGAGGGGAGGGGGATTTGTCTGCTGAGTGAGAATGCTTTTATTTTTGTTTTTCAAGGTTTTGGGGCCCTTAACGTGCTTGAAAACTCTTGAAACTTTGCACACAGGTCAGAACCCGCGGCCATCAGGGCCGGGCTGAAGCTGGTACCCGGGCGTGGCAGGGGGGCTCGACAGCGCCCCCTGGAATGCGATTCAAACACTTGTCCATATATCAAACATGCTTGCATGTAATAATATGAAACTCGGTACATATTTAGATCTCATCGGGCCGAACAACTTTCGTGCTCTAAGTTTAACGACAGCTCAACAGGAAGTCAGCTATTATGGGTTGTTTGGAAAATGCATGCTTTTATTTTTTATATACTTCTCCTAGAAAATTAATCCAAACACCACGAAACTCGGTCAGCATGAAGTCAAGACATTGAGGATGATAAATTGCCAGCGGATTTTTGATATCTCGAACGGTTTGGCCGTGGCGAGGAATTGAATTTATGACTAAAAAAGGACAAATAAAGTGTGTTATAACTTAGTTAGTTTTACCTACAGTTACAAAACGTGGCGTGTATATTGTTCTCTTCAAGCCGAACAACTTTCTAATTTACAGTTATTAGCTCTGACCAACAGAAAGTCAGATATTGTGGTTTGAATGTGGATTCTGAGAATTTTCTCTCCCTCTCTCTGACAGAGAGAGTGTTCCCTGCCATTCTCTGTGTGTGTGTGTGTGTGTGTGTGTGTGTCTGTGTAGGGAGGGTGAGAAGGAGGGGGGGGGTCTCTTCGGGTGATATTACATATGTGACTGAGGATGTTGTGTTTTATTGCGAGTGTACACAAATATAAGTAAACAGTTTGCAGTCTGAATGATGTCCTGTATGAAAAAAATGACGGAGTATGTTTCCACTGTTCACACACACACACAGTTGGATCGCGACCGCGCCTCTCTCTCTCACACACACGCGCGCACACACACACACACACACACACACAGTTCGATCGCGCCCGCGCCTCTCTCTTAAGCTGGAGTGTGTGTGTGCGCGAGAGAGAGGCGCGCTGGCGCGATCGAACTGTGTGTGTTTGTGTGTGTGTGTGAGAGAGAGAGAGAGAGAGAGAGAGAGGCGCGGGTGCGATCGAACTGTGTGTGTGTGTGTGAGAGAGAGAGAGAGAGAGAGAGAGAGGCGCTGAAATCATTTTATACGGAAATCAATTATTTATAATTCAGATGAGAATAAAGTTAGTGTTAATGAAAATTAAGGAACATTCAGTTTTTCTGTTCTGAATATCATTAAAAAAGAAAAGGCAGAGACAACATAATGATAAATAATCTTAAGATATTATATCGTATGCTATGTGTTGTGAATACACCCATGTTAAACATTAAAATTTACTTCCATTGCATATCGTAGAACTCATAAGCGTAAAATATAATTACATTAATAAACCTGTACAAAGACCTCCAGATAAATACTGGGCTTCTATATTTACACATTTAAGTGCTGCAAAACATATTGAGCTATGACATCCTACGACATTAAAAATTATTCTATATTTAAATTATCTCATATATGTAGCTATTGTGGTTCACGATCATAGGCCCTGTCCCAAATGGCACACTTCATATGAATTTTCGGTCTTGTTGTGTAGTTATTTCATGTGTCCGTTAAATCCATGAGACTGTAGGGTGTCTCATTTTTCATTTTAGGTTTTAGAAGGTTTTTCACGCATACTTTGTGGTTGATATATGCCCTCGATGCGCACTTTTGCAGAGCCCACACTGATGCAAGCTCTACAGCACACAACAGTCAAAGCAGGGTTATGTTTTTGCACGTCGTGCACAATAACCCTAAAGGCACCGGGGTGGCGGCTTGTTTATATATATATATATATATATATATATAGCTGCGAGCAGCGATGAAGGGCCAAAGCCGGTGGCACCACCATCCCGGTGCCTTTAGGTAACTAAAGGCACCGGGGTTGCGGTGCCACCGGCTTGGGCCCGTAATCGCTGCTCGCAGCTATATTTTAATATGTTTCTCCAATTTGTTACTTGACAGAGTCTGGCCTGCTTAGTTGGGGACACTTTATATTCAACAATTTTATTGATCTGACTGTACTGACACTGTTGTGTGAGAATTGAACTGAGCTGGACGATTACATCATTTTATTGCAGAACTGCTTTATAGAACAAATTTAATAATTAATGTTCTTTACAAAGGAACTGAATCAACACTGATCTGACTTCAGTGAACAACAGTCAAAATGCATAATTTTCCTGTTATCACTGTAAAGCTGCTTGAAAAAAATCTGTACTCTATAAAGTGTTAGCGCTATAAAAATAAAGGTGACTTGACTAGTACCCATTCAGTATACAAAAGCACACTTATTTTTTATAAAGGAAATTTTCGATGTGATGCGATTCTTACAACAAAAATGACAATTCGGTCATTATTTATTCAAACTGATGTTGTCCCAAATCTGTGTTTTTTTTTTCTTTGGAACACAGATGAAGTTTGGTGCAATGTTACCTTTGTGCAGAAGAAAGTTACAGATTTGCAACATGTGGGGAGTAACTCTGATGAATTGTTACCACACTCTCAGAAAAAAAAAAAAGTACAAAACGGTACCTTTTATGGTACAAGTGGGGTGGTACCCCTGAAGGGTACCTTTTATGAGAGGTACAAAATTGTACCTTATAACTTTGTACCATTTAAGGTGAAATGGTATACCCCAAGGTACAAATGTGCATACTGTAATGAAAGCACAAAATTGCACCTTATTAAAAGGATCCCCATGCCCTAATGACAATACAGTTTTAAATGTATGGTGCGCAAAAACAAAATATCTTAAAGAAACTGGCTTAGATATACAGATATTCAATTTTATTTATTAACTTTTTTACAAAGAGAATTACTTGAAATGTATTAATTTACATCATCTCACAGCAGCAAGTGCGAGTCGAGACAATTAATTGATCATCACACATAAAAATGAATCAGACATTACTCAACAAATATAATCAGAAGTATAAAGCAATCGTTTAAAACTGTAACACCTTCAAAAAAAGGTAACAGAAGTACAAGAAATTGTCTATACTGTTGAATACTTACAAATAAAATAAAATAAAAATAAAAGAACAGTTATACATTGATATTCAGGTAATTAAACAGGCTATATAATGAACTGCACATCGAGATTTACAGCGGTTGTTCTTCAGCAAGAATACCTTGTGCTAATATTTTTTCATCAACATTGTAGGCATCTTTAACACCATTTATAACATCATTAATCTCTACTTATTACTCGCTGAAGCTGTTTGTCTTCAAAATTGACATAGCTGTACTTCTTGAATGCAAATAGAGCCGAAGTTAAAGTTGCTGAAAAATTTGCCTCAATGAGACCAATATGCTGGATTTCTTTGACAATTGTGAATGTTCTCCGAGAGCATTTAGGACAACAGAACAGGCGATGGATTTGTGCAGATTTTACTGTAAGAGGTTGATTACTCTGGTAACCAGGCTTGTCAGCATCCACAGAAAGTTTCAAAACATACCGCTGAAGAAACATCAGGGTGTTCTTCAAGTGTCAAATTGAAGACGAAATAGGCACAAAATGCAGAAAGAACCCCTCAATCCACACAGCTAGCCAAGCAGATCTCTATCCCATCTACTCTTGATGACTACAGTGACTCTTCTTGTAAGCACATTTTTCCAGTCAGTGGCTTTTCATGTCCTGTACTTGAACAGTTGGATATGATGAAGATAGCTTACTGTAAAAGACAAAAGCACAAAATAGATTTTTATCTCAATCAAATTTTATGATCATACAAGTAAACTGATGTAGAGAAATAATCTACATGCATAAGGAGTAAGATGATTATTCTTCACCCCATTTGTATATGAGCAGTAAATATATTTCAAGAATTATAAAATGCATTTATGATAGACATTCAAGTCATAGACAGAGGTTTCTCTGATAAAATATGCTCACCTCCCAAAGCACAACGAAGTGTTCAAGCTTCTCTGTGAACAAGGCTGGCAACATGAGAAGTGCTGCTTTAAAATCTATTCCTGAAACAAAAGATATTGACATGATATTACTACCTCTCTGAGCCTTGAAAGTGGTAGTTGCACAGCTGTTAATGGAGGGACAGGAGGCTTTCAGACTTCATTAAAAATATCACAAAGATGAACAAATAATAATAACAACATTTCGAACGACATAATGGTGAGTAATCAATGACATAATTTCCAGTTTAGGGTTAACTAACCCTGTAATAAATAGGGTAAAGTTTAAAAAGAGTCAATTACCAAGATGGTCTTCAATGAGATTCTGCTCTAGCCTCTTTGTGCAGCTTTGCTAAAAGAGATTTCCCTTGAGCAAGATGTAGGCACACTGTATGCAATGTTTACAAAATTTTCTTGAAAGTGAGATTAACAGACTTATCCAGGAAACCAATTTCTTGATAAAGCTGAAATTAGATAAAAAGACAAGCATAAGAAAATCTGCATTTTATACAGTTTCAGTGTCCTACATGTTAATCGGTTTCTGTACTTTTATAATTTGCACACTAACACCGATGGACTCTTTAAGAACGGATATTTGTTGACAGCATCTTCAACAGTCATCCCACCAGTAATCTCCTTCCGCCTCCAGGCAAAGGTCCTCCTCATTCGCTCTTCATCAAAGAGAGTACCTGGCTGTGTCTTTCGATATTGGTCCTGTAGGACTTGCACATGTCCCTCTATAGAGGTAGCATCCTCTCCAACAACATCCATGTCCTTGTGCACGGACAAAAACAATCAGGTAGAACATTATTTCTGAATTCTAGGCAAGAAAAAGAAAATGTTTGCATCTTGTCACTCATTATAATGATACATTTGAGAACAATACACTGGTAACATAAAAAAAATATAAATATATGCTCTCACCACAGGCCTTGTAATTTGATTGCAAGTGCTTTTTTCAGGTTGCAGAGACTTTTTTGAACGACTAAAGTCTTTTCACTCCTTCAACATCAGCCAAAGTTGTTAAATTATCAGCCACTATTTAAATTAATATTTGGTCAGGTTTTTCTTTTTATTTACACAAAATAAGAAAATAAACAGAACCAAGAGAAGTAATATTAAGATTAAATCATCTATTTACATATCCATTGCCTTCTTAGTCCTTTAAAATGGGGTATCTCAAAGTCAGGGCCTTAGCCTCTTAAACTACTCTTTATAAGTCAAATTCCTGCAAAAATATTTTAAACGCTTTGGTTTTTTTAAATGTATAATTAAAATGTAACCCATTAATACTTTGGCACAGTTAATGAGGAATACTTACATACTGTACTGAGCCATGCTTTCATACAATGTGCTTATTTTGATCCTATCTGATGCTGAAGGTTTCCTTTGTTTTTGGTCCAATTTAGCCTGAAAATCAAAAAGAAACTTAGGAACTTCAAAAACTGCAGAAAAAGCTGCTGATGGGCTTATATGGTAAACAAAGAGAAAGTAATAATTAGGCAATGTCACAGGGATACAAAAAGACAACTAATACTGTAAAGTACATGTTATTACTACTGAAAAGACAAATTATTACATTAATTTACTAGGGCTGCCCCGTATGACGGGGGGATATTTTTAGTCTCAAAATGTAAAAACTGACATAAAACACTAATTACAATGGCTAACCCTGCAAATATATTGTGCTAGACACAGTTTTTATTAAGGAAATAAGGTATGAGAGGCTAAATCATGAAAGTCTAATCATGGACAATGGCGTTGTCACACAAAGAATAATCCTCAACCGCATGTGTCCGAAATAGCATGTGTCTATTTTACAGACCAGAACTGGACCTTATCGTAGCCAAAACATATGTGTATATTAAATATAGGGCTGTGTATCACCAACAATGTCACGATACGATACGCATCACGATACTAAAGCCACGATACGATACGTATCACGATATGGATCAATTTGGAATTTAAATTTCTTTTGAGTAGAGTTTAGTAGCAGTAATATCTTTATTGAATAAACAGTGTTATAACAGTTGTGATAACTGAAAAACTATTTAGTTTTTGTCATTAAAAAACAATGAGAGTTCAATTAAATAAGTGTTGGAATGTGCACCAAACAAAGTAATTTCTTTACATTACGTTGAAATCATTTTAAACAAATAAATACAATAGAATAAAGATAGCCTACCAATAAAGAGAAAAGTTTTTGAATAGGTCTAGCACTAGTATTCAGAAATACTACAGAAACTTAAAGTAATTAAATGTAAAATAACATTGGGTAGTATTTTAGTCCTGACTAAATTAAACACATTGGCTATAAATCCAGATTCCTTATAATTAAAGCTATCTTTTGTTGTTTTGACGACAATATTAATGACAGACACATATTGCTGCTGTCACTTTAAGAGCTAGTGCACGGATCCTGTGTTCATTATACTGTCACATGCATTAACCGACTGTGTTGGATACTCACCAAGACTGACATTTTTGACATAATTTTGCTTGATTTTGTCCGTAAAAGCGATATAATCCGTGAAAAAGAACTTTTGTTACTCACAGGCTGTTTGTGAGGCGGCTTTACTCTATGTATGCATGCAGAGAAAACCATCTCTCAGAGAGCGTGCGAGCACTGAATAGCTTAAAATCGCTTGAATGTTTTGCGTGGTAAGACTTAAAAAGACGAGCGAATGGTAAACTTAAGTGACAATGCAATACTGGCCCGAATATGCAAGTGAATATTCCGTCATGTCCCAACTCCCAAAATCGAGTGTATCGCCGCCTTCAGCGCGTTTGACGCTTGCCTTGAGCAACCCATTTTGAGAGACAGAGACAGAAGACGCGGCACAGCTGAACACTCACGCTGTTTGTGAAATTGTGTCATGCAGAATGTTTCAAAATGACTAATTCGATGTTATAACCTGTATGGATTAATCATTATAAGTGGGAGACCTGCGGGAATGGTTAGAATTATGCGTAATACTCGCAATCCCGTGCTGAAATTCGAGCCCTGAATTGGCTACATTCAAAAGCACGACAGTATGGATACAGCAGTTGCTGTATCGATACGCGCATCGTCAGGAGTTCATGATGACGATGTATCGTCGTATCGATATTCTGAGAACAGCCCTAATTAAATATGGAGTAATTTCAGCTACAGCCTTAGATGAAATCAACTGGAAGAGAAAATAAGACATTAAATCTCTGAAGATCTCAGCAGAGGAGGATTAAACAACTCCACAAACAGCATTACCAGCTTCACTTATTACTAACCGGATTGACTTTATTTCTCAGACGTCTACAAAAATTTGATTGAGAATGAACAGGTTTAACTCCGTTTCATGTTAAGTCACCATAACAGTGATTAGTGTTTCCATTAGTTGTGCTCTTAACTCTTTTTGTCTATTTTGGCCTCTGTGGCAGTGTGTTTGTTAAACACATCTACAACAGCAAAGGAAGCTAAAGTGAAATAAGATCAGGTGATGGTTACCTAGTGATGATTTTATAATCATCATGAAGTAGACTGATTTACTGAGGTTTTTATAATCTAACAATTATCTTGTTCCACTAATATATTCACATCACAAACCCTGTATTACTGCAGCATGAGACCCAGCAATCAGCATAAACATTTTACCAAAAATGAATAAAAAAATTTTTTTTAGCTTATGTTGACACACACAGATATCAACAATCAGCACATGAATCTCAACAATGGTGACAATCACAAATATTTAGATAAACAGATTAATTCAGAACATCACTGAAAAGCTACTAATTCACAACAAAAACAACAGAAAAAAATAATAGCAAATATTTAGAATCAAACAAAATTATAGGACAATTCAGCATAATTTATTCATGTTGCAATGCATGCTGGGCTGGGCGATATATCGCATCACATTGTTATGCGCATCTCGTCAGTAAAGCCGGTTCCTTGATTAGTAGTAAATCACCTTCACCTGCTTTCAGATCGGCATTTACTACTTGAGCCGTAGTTCACTGACAAGCTGAGCCATATCGCATTAATATCGCGGACATATCGCCAGCGATAATTAATGCGATATGGCTCAGCTTGTCAGTTAACTACGGCTCTTTGTACACAGCAAAAACTCCAGTGTTAAATTAACACTCCTGGGAGTGTATATGAGTCCACACTCAAGAGTGTTGATGTTAATGAGATAATTAAGTGATTCATTGAGTGATGATTGAGCATTATTGAAGACACCTAAAGCAGAATCACTGAAGGAGAAAATCAAAAATTGTAAGCCACCGTTATGGCGATCATTGGTTGCTTTAGTTGGGCTCTTGACCCTTAAATTATAATCTTTAGAATTTGTTTGGCTGATGTATCTGAGTTATAACTGCCAGATCAACAAAGAAAAAAAGTGATCTAATGGTGATGGTTATATTATGACAATTATCATTTGAACTTGATGTTTGTGAGTCATGCTGTTGTTTACAGTATAACTGTGATTCTGCATAAATATCTAGAATTATAGATATAATATAAAGGATTTCTTAGAAGTTTATTTTTTTTTAATCCTTCTTTTAGGCACACACAGACGTCAAGATTCAGTCAATGCATCTCAACAATGGTGACGAGCAGAATATTAAATTAGGAAAACTAAATTACATAGACAATTCAGATCATAATTTATTCATACCGCAATGCATGATGGGAGCCATTAATGAGTTGTGATTGGTGGCAGCCACTGCAACATGCTTTATTATTGTCACCATTGCTGAGATTCACAGGCTGATTATTGATGTCTGTGTTTCTAAATAAATTAATTTGAAAGTGTTTTGACAAGAACAATGTTTATTAAATATTTGGGATAACAAGATAAATACCGAGAATCACATGCTGTAGAATCACAAAACCGTTGCTAACAAGTTAAACCAAATTATTCCAATAAGTTTCAGTTTTCAGATCACAGCATGATCATGCCAAAACAAACACTATCAGATCACACTTTTCTTTGTTCATTTGACTGTTATAAATCAATATCAGACAAACAAAATTCAAGTTAACAGTATAAGGGTCAAGACTCCAACTAAAGCAAACACTGTTCGCCATAACGGTGGCTTACAATTTGTGATTTTTTCCTTCAGTGATTCTGCTTGTTAACATCAGGTGTCTTCAATAATGCTCAATCATCACTAAATTAATCACTTAATTATCTCATTAACTTTAACACTCTTGAGTGTTAATTGAACACTCATATCTGTATCATATCTTCCAACTGAAAGCAGGTGAAGGCGATTTACTGCTAATCAAGGAACCGGCTTTACTGACGAGATGCGCATAACAATGTGATGTGATATATCGCCCAGCCCTACTGGATACCACCATAGTACAAAACTCCCAGCATGCATTGCAACATGAATAAATTATGCTGAATTGTCCTATAATTTAGTTTGATTCTAAATATTTGCTATTATTTTTTTCTGTTGTTTTTGTTGTGAATTAGTAGCTTTTCAGTGATGTTCTGAATTAATCTGTTTATCTAAATATTTGTGATTGTCACCATTGTTGAGATTCATGTGCTGATTGTTGATATCTGTGTGTGGCAGCATAAGCTAATCATTTTTTTTTTATTCATTTTTGGTTAAATGTCTAAGCTGATTGCTGGATCTCATGCTGCAGTAATACAGGGTTTGTGATGTGAATATATTAGTGGAACAAGATAATTGTTAGATTATAAAAACCTCAGTAAATCAGTCTATTCCATGATGATTATAAAACGATCACTAGGTATCTTATTTCTCTTTAGCTTCCTTTGCTGTTGTAGATGTGTTTAACAAACACACTGTCATAGAGGCCAAAAAACACAAAATATATAATAAGAGTTAAGAGCACAACTAATGGAAACACTAATCACTGTTATGGTGACTTCAAATGAAACAGAGTTAAACCTATGTTAATTCTCAATAAAATTTTTGTAGACGTCTGACAGAAATAAAGTCAATCCGGTTAGTGATACGTGAAGCTGGTAATGCTGTTTGTGGAGTTGTTTATTATTGGCTACGATAAGGTCCAGTTCTGGTTTATTTCCTTACTCTTGGCTGACATGTGGCATTGCTATACAGAGGTGTAAAGTCCAGGTTCAGAAAGTAAAAGTCCTCCTTAGTATTTTATTCCAATCACCTGGATTTGCTAATTCAGACAGGAGATATAACTAATTAGTGACATCAGCTGATTGAGTTCATGGGTGGAATAAACATATGGCAGGACTTTTACTTTCTGACCCCTGGATTACCCACCTCTGATTTCAGGTGCTAATATGTACCATTAAGGTACCAATATGCACCCTTTAAGTACTAAAGTGTACCTTTTGAAAAGGTACAGCCCCAGCGACAGCTTTCGTACCTTTTTTTCTGAGAGTGTAGCCTATAGGCCAACAAAATATATTTTTAACATTTAAAACAACTTAATATGGTGCTGTAAAAAACTAGTTTCAAAAGGTACAAAAATTGACCTTTCACATCTAAAATGTTGTACCCTTATAAGCCGTTTTGGGGACATAATTGTACCCTAGGGACCTATTGTGGACCTTTAAAGGTACAGTTATATATTTTGTACCACTAGGAACAAATTTGTACATGCACAGTACCTTTTTTATTACTCATCTTTCATCATATTTATATAATGTTTAGTCAAAAGTTCATTTTCTATCCAATATTCGTATATCCCCAAAAACTGTACTGGCGTCCCTTGAGAGAATCTTAAATCAAGTCTCTGAATTTAAGGAGCTCTCGTACATCTCCTTTACAGACTATGATCATTTACTGCAATGAATCAGCTAGTGCAAAGACAATCATTGCCACCGACACAGGTAATTACACAGCCAAGGCATGGCTAACAAGCTACATAATAGCAACTGGATCATTGGTCGTGACTGGGAATTGATGGTGATGTGAAAAACAAAGTTAACTTTAATAAGACTTTCCTCTGTTTTCTGTATGAATCTGAAAATACATGGCATTTTTTCTTCCGCTTTAAAAGACAATTAAATAACAGTACAATTGCATGTGAAATATAGGCTTGTCAGGCTTGGGACATCAGAGTCTGTAGAAATGGTTTCTTGAAAAAGAAAAACTGTCAGATATTCACTTATGTGAGATAAATATCTGCTAAGAAGTGGTGTCAAGCATGAACTTCAAGTTGAATTGTACACTAACTAAGAATTAATGTGGCACAGTTGAGTCACCAAATGAAGAGAAGAGGAATCTATAGCAGTACTTCTAATAAACACAAAACAATGATGATAATCTACACTGGAGAACACATTGTGCAATGCAAGACAAAGAACTGAATAAACTGAGTGCTATATATGTAAGTCGCTTTGGATAAAAGTGTCTGCTAAATTAATAAATGTAAATGTAAATGTAAATGTAAATATAAATATACACAGGCAAACAAAGGGAGCTAAATGAAACACAGGTGAACTTAATTAGTGATTAACAGGCTAACAGACTATCATGGTTAACTTGTAGCTCCACATGAGTTCCTAAAAGAGCAGCCAAAAGTGTGATTGTAAAGGAACATTCTCTCAACGCCGGTTCAGGACTGCACACGGATAAAGTGTTGTAGTATTTTTGTCACTGTAATATTAATTCTCCACACGGATTAAGGACAGCTTTTCAGTTATATGGTAATGTACCTTTGCTGTTTTTGGCATGTGTTTTTTCTCTCTATTCTTGCAAATATTTACTTGATTTACAACTAAAAAAAGTTAAAGTTTAATCAAAAATATAAATACTTTGTATTTTATTTTATTTGCCCTTGTGAAAAATAAGTACACTTTAGTATGCTGTACATATTGCAAGAGTACATATTATGGAAATAGTTCTTTAAAAGAATATATTTGTGTACAAGAAGGTAATGTTTTCAGACTTAATTGCATGTTTATGCATTTAAATCAATGTATTCTATTTTAAATGCTGTTAGCTGAAACCGTCCTTTTGTTTGACTACATCTTTATGTAATTTCACAATTACTTGTATTGTTTTCAAAATCTGGTTAAAGATTACTGCTAAATCTACTGATATTTACGGTAAAATGTCATGTATTTAAACATATGCAGTGAAACATTTGTAATGTTGCAGTTTAGTAGATTTATAATTAACTTAACTGATTTATAAATAACGTAGGACAGATCAAATTATAATGTACTATGTTAGTCAACGCATCAAAATAAGTGTACTTTAAAGCACAGCAAAAAGATTAAAACCATGTTCTTGAAAGAGAAACTTTAGTTTTACATTGCAATATGCACTTTTTAAAAGTGCTTGACGTGTGTTAAGAAGCTTATGAAAGTGTACTGTATGTAGTACACAAGTGGCTTTTTATTTCATCAATGTTATGTTCTCTGCAAGTAGACCTCTTTTTTTTATTATACGGGCCATTCCACCGAATGGGTGACATTTGCTTGTTGTAAGTCTTCAAAATTAAACTTTATTTTTTTATCTTTTTCAACATTGAATCTAATACTACACATTTAATTATTCAAAATGTGTATTGGTTAATCTCAGGCAACTTTATTTTTTTTTTTACAAGGTTTAAGCAGAAGATGGACGCATGTTTTCTCATCCTGTTACCGAAAACCATGTGCTGTTTAAAAGCATGTCAATTAATTCCTTTGTTTTCCCCACAAGAAAGTGTTTATTTTAAAGAAACTGTTGGTTATATGTTACAAAAATTTATATTTGTGACAATAAAATCACTATTAAGGCAAGGTGTATTTTAATAAACACAAAGCCATTTTTTTTTTCATTTTAAAGAAGACCGAAGCCTCAAGTTTATATATTTTTTTAAGTTTAATTTATTAAATAATTGTATTAATGATGGGCCAAACAAAACTGATAAAAACAGTGGTTTTATTTTTTTAGAAAAATGAAAAATAGTAACAGGATTGAGTTTTTAAGCAAAAAGTTATCAAATAATTGGCATATGGCCACATAGTATATGCTAATAGCATGAGGACACGGAGCCATTTCTAGTGCCTTACCACATTTTAATATTTTTAAAATAAACAAATAAAATCTAAGAAAAAGTTCAGGTAACCGGACAGTATGTTGAGATTGACCTTCTCAGTCGTAGTTACAATTTCATCAAATATACAGAAATTAAAATGAGAAGACTAACTTATGGTCTTCCCATTGCCTTCAGAAGATCCAGATGATGCAACTTACTGTTGAAAATGTGTCTTGTGGAATATTCCCAGTTTTTCAGAGGGGGGTGTAATAGGGTAAAAGGACTGATTGAAAACCCGGGGACGTGACTAAAATGTGTATTTTATCTAAAATATTAGATCAAATGTTTTTTTTTCTTTTTTCATTTTAAAGCAGATTGGATATGAAGTCACACAACAATGCAAAAACATTCAGATTTCTGAAGGATTTGAATCATTATATTTCATTGTAAAGTTTATAGATGGAGAGTGGGGACATGCAGAACATACATTTTTTTAGTGTTCTATGTAGTTTTTATTAAAGTTTTTAATTATACATTTTAAATTTGTAGTTAGCTTAATGTGCAGGACATTTAGCTTAATAATAAAATGTATATTAGAGTTAATTTTCATGCAATTTTATATATAAAATGTCCTGGGGACAGAAATGTCACCCTTTCGGTGGAATGTCTCATACCTTAAAGATTTTAAGCACTACAAGTACATATTAACTACAATTAAGCACACTACGTTTTCACAAGGGTAGATAGCAATTCAAAAATAAATAAAATTTCTTGTATTGTTTTCCCTTGCAAACTAATCTGGTTGTGCTATATAATCTAATGAAACTTCCATTCTCAAAGCTCCCTGCAACAAAGCTTTGACCTTTATTTTATCAAAAATATTATGTTCTTAAACCAAATGGCATGATTTCACTAAATCAACTCTTCATTGTAGACTTTAAAGATCAACATGGAGAAAATCATCCTAATATTCCCTCTGATATTGCTGGTGCTGCATATACAAGGAGGAGAATTCTCTAAAAATCCAGTTTGTTTGATTGCCGAAGCTCCACAGCCGGAAGTCGTGGAGTTCAACAACGTAATCTATGCCACTTGTGAAGTAACTCCCAGCCCTAATTTACCACCTTGCCAGCCAAAGATCTTTGGGCAAATCCTCTTCAAGCAGGTCTTCCCCAATGGAGTTTTAGAAGTGAAAATCAACCTCCGTGGTTTGCCTGCCATCGATCATCAACAGCGTGCCATGCACGTCCATCGGTATGGAGACCTCAGTCAAGGCAGCATCACTGTTGGTCCTCATTACAATCCAAACGGTGTTGACCACCCTCATCATCCTGGAGACCTGGGCAACTTTGCTTCTGAGCAAGGAGTTATAAGGCAGTTCCTGAAGCTCCCAGAGGCCAAGCTCTTTGGGCCTTATTCCATTCTGGGACGTGCAGTGGTGGTTCATGAGAAGGAAGATGATCTGGGAATGGGTTCAGATGAGGAGAGTAAACTCAGTGGGAATGCTGGACAGAGAATTGCTTACGGTGTGATTGGTATTACTACTCCAAGTCTGTGGCAGAAGACTGAAATACTCCCCAAGAAAAAATGTGGAGGAGGGCACTGAGACTCAAAGATGAGTCGGATATGGTGGAAGAGCAGTTTCAAATAGTATAATCCTGATATTCCTTGTGTATTCTTTGTGTCCTACATTAAAGTAATATTTAATAACCTGAACATTCCCATGTTTTTTTTTAGAGACTTTTTGGTCATAGCTTCCAGGAGTAAATGGCTACACTCTTAAAAATAAATGTGGGGTGAATGCAGGTAAAGTGGGCTGTTTTAGTTTGTTTGTACTGTGCTAAATGGGTTTACAGTTTCAGAGCACGACAATGGCCTTTAATTAAAGCTGCACTGTTCCTTTAAATGATAAAATGGTTTTGGTTGATGCAATGTGACACTGGTGGGTGTGGCCACATCTCAAGGGAGGACACCCTTATGGTTAAAGGTAGACATGACTTCTGACAGAAGATTTTATTTTCTAAATGATAAGGTTTCTTGCTAAATGTAAACAAATGGGTATATTATTCTGACAGTTTTGTTTGTTACTACAGTTAAAAGGGAATCAAAATGCAAAGAATAAATCTTTAACAATGTGTTGGTTTTCTTGTAAGATGTTTAAATATTGCTGGCCCACTTTGGCTGAATGTGTTGGATAAAGTGGGCCAGTAGGATTCAGGTAAATTCTCAAATTATACTCAAAGGAAAGAGCAGAAAATAAGATGAGGAGTTAAGTTCAATCTGAAGAAAGGATGAGAGAATGTAGATGCAGAAAATAACGCTTTAAAACATGGACACAATTTAAGTTCATTTACAGTGTTTAGAGAGAACAGACTGGAAAAAAAGTTTTACAATATGGTTACCATTTTAAATGTTCCTATTATCGAATTTGTTAGCCTTTTTGTTGCGTGTTTCGTAGTTCCTTTTTTTTTTAAATGTAGAGTTCATTTTCATCCATATTCGTATATCTGATATTCAAATTTCATCAAATTTAAAGTCAATATAACATGTTCTATTAATTTTTTAGAATTTTACACATGCATTGAGTGAATATTACTCATCATAGCCTATCTATATGCTTTTAGGTCTGGTAAATATGCTGTGGAATATGTTTGTTTGATGTGTTAAATGTGTTTTTAAGGTACAGGATAATTTTTGATAAGTGGTTCACATTACCAGACCAATTTACCTGAAAATAAATTTGTTGAGTGCATGACCTCAAAATGTTTATTGGGATATCCCTTGAAAATAACACATCAACTGTATTCAAAATGAAATCTTAAAGTTGGACCTTAAATTTAACAAATGTAATAAAGGAAAAGAAAAAACATCTAGTTGTCTAAATTACACGTTTAACAAAAAGTGTCCCACTTTACCTGCATTCACTCAACTAAAAGGGGATTTTAACATTAATTCCATAGAAGAATTATTCCCCCAGACATTTTTACTTCTGCCTGCAAGGACAATTAAATAACCGTCCAATTGCAAGTGTAATCTAGGCTTGTCAGGCTTGGGACAGAGTCTGTAGAAATGGTTTCTTGAAAAAGAACAACTTATGTGAGATGAATATCTTCTATAAGTATATGGTGTCAAGCATGAGCTTCACGTGTAATTGAACACTATCTGAGAATTAAAGGAACAATATGTAGGATTTTTCGCCAGCAGGGGTCGCTAACCTCTTACAATAACAAAGGCGTATATTGATGACGCAAAGCATTAATCGGAATTATGGATCTTGTCGTCAAGCTGGTGGATCTTTTATGGATGAGTGAATACATTGATGTTTTTAACATGACTGTGGTGTGAAGCAGGGCGCGATTGCTAGACGTATACCAGCGCCACACGCAACGCGAGTCCCGTGGATATAAAGGAACAGTTACACTATCACACTAAACGGCATTTGAGTGTGTTGAATGTTGTTAGTTAGGTTGTTTGTTGGCTGTATGAGACAAAGTAAGCTAGATCAACATTAGAATAACATACAGATCGTATTCTAACATTTCATCATGTTGAACTAAATAACATTGATTCGTTTTATGTACATTTGCTCACCTGTCTAAAGTAACATGCAACACTCGCGTCTCTGTCAAGTTGAAGTTAGTCGCGGACGTGGAGCTCTCGGCATCTCGAAACATGTTGATCTTCGTTTAGTCCTCTTTTTGTCTCAAAGTCTGCTTGTCATGGTCCATAATGTTTGAACAAAACAACAACAGCGTGAGCGTCCTGCTAGGCATAACAGGCATAACCCAGTTGTCAACGTCTGTCGCCATGGTTACAATGAAAGTATGAGCGGAAACCGGGGCTAACGCGGATATGACGTCATTGACTGGCGACTCCTCACCCCTGCTCACACGCCCCGTTTCCTTGGATAAAATCGCTATTTTCTCACGATTTACAAATAGTTGGAAACATTTGGGATGTTGTAAGTAATCAACTAAACAAAATATATAACATTGGCCTAGTGGTTTTTGGATAGTTTACTGCAAAAATCCTACATATTGTACCTTTAATGCATCACAGTTGAGTTACCAAAAGAAGAGTAGAGAAATCTATAGCAGTACTTCTTTTAATAAACACAAAACAATGGCGATAATCTACACTGGAGAACACATTGTGCAATGAAAGACAAACAACTGAACAAACTGAGTGCTATACTGTATATACACAGGCAAACAAAGGGAGCTAAATGAAACACAGGTGAACTTAATTAGTGATTAACAGGCTAACAGACTATCATGGTTAACTTGTAGCTCCACATGAGTTCCTAAAAGAGCAGCCAAAAGTGTGATTGTAAAGGAACATTCTCTCAACGCCAGTTCAGGACTGCACACGGATAAAGTGTTGTAGTATTTTTGTCACTGTAATATTAATTCTCCACACAGATTAAGGACAGCTTTTCAGTTATATGGTAATGTACCTTTGCTGTTTTTGGCATGTGTTTTTTCTCTCTATTCTTGCAAATATTTACTTGATTTACAACTAAAAAAAGTTAAAGTTTAATCAAAAATATAAATACTTTGTATTTTATTTTATTTGCCCTTGTGAAAAATGAGTACACTTTAGTATGCTGTACATATTGCAAGAGTACATATTATGGAAATAAATCTTTAAAAGAATATATTTGTGTACAAGAAGGTAATGTTTTCAGACTTAATTGCATGTTTATGCATTTAAATGAATGTGTTCTATTTTAAATGCTGTTAGCTGAAACCGTCCTTTTGTTTGACTACATCTTTATGTAATTTCATAATTACTTGTTTTCAAAATCTGCTTAAAGATTACTGCTGAATCTACTGAAATTTACGGTAAAATAAAATATCCTTTAATATTATTCTACTTAAACGTGTATGTCATGTATTTAAACATGTATATGCAGTTAAACATTTGTAATGATGTTGCAATTTAGTAGATTTATAATTAACTTATTGAATAACATAGGACAGATCAAATTATAATGTACTATGTTAGTCAACGCATCAAAATAAGTGTACTTTAAAGCACAACAAAAAAATTAAAACCATGTTCTTGAAAGAAAAACTTTAGTTTTGCATTGCAATATGCACTTTTTAAAAGTGCTTGACGTGTGTTAAGAAGCTTATGAAAGTGTACAAGTGGCTTTTTATTTCATCAATGTTATGTTCTCTGCAAGTAGACCTCTTTTTTTAATAGATTTTAAGTACTACAAGTACATATTCACTACAATTAAGCACACTACGTTTTCACAAGGGTACATAGCAATTCAAAAATAAATAAAATTTCTTGTATTGTTTTCCCTTGCAAACTAATCTGGTTGTGCTATATAACCTAATGCAACTTCCATTCTCAAAGCTCCCTGCAACAAAGCTTTGACCTTTATTTTATCAAAAATATCATGTTCTTAAACCAAATGGCATGATTTTACTGAATCAACTCTTCATTGTAGGCTTTAAAGATCAACATGGAGAAAATCATCCTAATATTCCCTCTGATATTGCTGGTGCTGCATTTACAAGGAGGAGAGTTCTCTAAAAATCCAGTTTGTTTGATTGCCGAAGCTCCACAGCCGGAAGTCGTGGAGTTCAACAACGTAATCTATGCCACTTGTGAAGTAACTCCCAGCCCTAATTTACCACCTTGCCAGCCAAAGATCTTTGGGCAAATCCTCTTCAAGCAGGTCTTCCCCAATGGAGTTTTAGAAGTGAAAATCAACCTCCGTGGTTTGCCTGCCATCGATCATCAACAGCGTGCCATGCACGTCCATCGGTATGGAGACCTCAGTCAAGGCAGCATCACTGTTGGTCCTCATTACAATCCAAACGGTGTTGACCACCCTCATCATCCTGGAGACCTGGGCAACTTTGCTTCTGAGCAAGGAGTTATAAGGCAGTTCCTGAAGCTCCCAGAGGCCAAGCTCTTTGGGCCTTATTCCATTCTGGGACGTGCAGTGGTGGTTCATGAGAAGGAAGATGATCTGGGACTGGGTTCAGATGAGGAGAGTAAACTCAGTGGGAATGCTGGACAGAGAATTGCTTACGGTGTGATTGGTATTACTACTCCAAGTCTGTGGCAGAAGACTGAAATACTCCCCAAGAAAAAATGTGGAGGAGGGCACTGAGACTCAAAGATGAGTCGGATATGGTGGAAGAGCAGATTCAAATAGTATAATCATGATGTTCCTTGTGTATTCTTTGTGTCCTACATTAAAGTAATATTTAATAACCTGAACGTTCCCATGTTTTTTGTTCTTTTTTTTTTTTTTTTCAGAGACTTTTTGGTCATAGCTTCCAAGAGTAAATGTCTACACTCTTAAAAATAAATGTGGGGTGAATGCAGGTAAAGTGGGCTGTTTTAGTTTGTTTGTACTGTGCTAAATGGGTTTACAGTTTCAGAGCACGACAATGGCCTTTAATTAAAGCTGCACTGTTCCTTTAAATGATAAAATGGTTTTGGTTGATGCAATGTGACACTGGTGGGTGTGGCCACATCTCAAGGGAGGACACCCTTATGGTTAAAGGTAGACATGACTTACATAGACTGACATAAGATTTTATTTTCTAAATGATAAGGTTTCTTGCTAAATGTAAACAAATAGGTATATTATTCTGACAGTTTTGTTTGTTACTACAGTTAAAAGGGAATCAAAATGCAAAGAATAAATCTTTAACTATGTCTTGGTTTTCTTGTAAGATTTTTTAAATATTGCTGGCCCACTTTGGCTGAATGTGTTGGATAAAGTGGGCCAGTAGGATTCAGGTAAATTCTCAAATTATACTCAAAGAAAAGAGCAGAAAATAAGATGAGGAATTAAGTTCAATCTGAAGAAAGGATGAGAGGAGAACGTAGATGCCGAAAATAACGCTTTAAAACATGGACACAATTTAAGTTCATTTACAGTGTTTAGAGAAAACGGACTGGAAAAAGTTTTACAATATGGTTACCATTTTAAATGTTCCTATTATTGAATTTGTTAGCCTTTTTGTTGAATGTTTTGTAGTTCCATTTTTTTTTTTTTTATGTAGAGTTCATTTTCATCCATATTCGTATATCTGATATTCAAATTTCATCAAATTTAAAGTCAATATAACATGTTCTATTAATTTTTTAGAATTTTACACATGCATTGAGTGAATATTACTCATCATAGCCTATCTATATGCTTTTGGGTCTGGTAAATATGCTGTGGAATATGTTTGTTTGATGTGTTAATAAATCATGTGTTTTTAAGGTACAGGATAATTTTTGATAAGTCAAGTCAAATATATTTATATAGCGCTTTTCACAATACAGATTGTATCAAAGCTGCTTCACAGTATCAATCAAAACAACTTAATGTTTATTACTGGAAAAAAGACATCCAAGTTTGGTAGAGCTGATCAATGGTATGATTGGTTAATTAATTTGAATAGTTAAATAATTTGATAAGTGGTTCACATTACCAGACCAATTTACCTGAAAAGAAATTTGTCGAGTGCATGACCTCAAAATGTTTATTGGTATATCCCTTGAAAATAACACATCAACTGTATTCAAAATGAAATCTTAAAGTTGGACCTTAAATTTAACAAATGTAATAAAGGAAAAGAAAAAACATCTAGTTGTCTAAATTACACGTTTAACAAAAAGTGTCCCACTTTACCTGCATTCACTCAACTAAAAGGGGATTTTAACATTAATTCCATAGAAGAATTATTCCCCCAGACATTTTTACTTCTGCCTGCAAGGACAATTAAATAACCGTCCAATTGCAAGTGTAATCTAGGCTTGTCAGGCTTGGGACAGAGTCTGTAGAAATGGTTTCTTGAAAAAGAACAACTTATGTGAGATGAATATCTTCTATAAGTATATGGTGTCAAGCATGAACTTCACGTGTAATTGAACACTACACTGTAAAAAAAAAAAAAAACTGTAAAAAAGTGGTAATTTTCTGGCAGCAGGGGCGCCAGAAAATGTCTGTTAAAAAACAGAAAAATACTGTCAGGAAAAACACTATAAAAGACTGTAAAAAATTGTAATTTCTTATTCTATAATTATGGTTTATTACTGTTATTCTACACAAAAATATCTTTCATTATCTGATATAATGTTAATTTACTGACCTATTGAAGTATTAATATCTGTTTTGCACCATTGTAACACTGACAACCTCAGTGGTGATGAGAGTCACAAGATCATTCAAAGCTCATTACAAGCAGCTTTCCACAAGAGAATTAATACTAATATATAGAAACTGCACAGTTTGATTCGCAGAAACATTAAACACCATCATGGTAACACATGAAATTTTAAAAAGGCAATAAACATTAGTTTAACAACATTAAATGTAACATAAAACCCTAATATACATAACTGATTCGAAAAAAAATAAGAAAACTATGAAGAAACATAGTTATTTCAACAAAAACACATCAAATGTGAAGTGTCACGCATGGAATTGTGGGAATGTCAATTTACGGTTTTTCACTGTAAATTATACAATGAGTTGTTCTTTTTCACTTTCAAAAACTGTAAATTTAATGGTATTTAGTACGGAAATACTATTATTTAACCTTAAAACTCACTTTAACACCCACATACTTAATGATCTTCAAGGAAAACTGCTGATTTCTGCAGTTATACCTTCTTTTCTGTGTTTTCTTATTTAACAGAAAAAATCTGTAAAATATTACGGATGTATTTTATATTATATTTGATGTAAAATTACACACAACCCTGTAAAAATACAGACAATTTCCTTTAAAAAAAAGTAAAATTGATGTAAAACCAAAATACAAGCAATTACCTGTAAATACAATAGTGGACCTTTAAATTACAGCAAATATCTGTAAAATAACAGGCATTCACTGTATAATGACAAAACGGCAAAATTCTGTAAAAAAATTACAGACCATTACCTGTAAATTTACATTTTTTTTTCACAGTGTATCTGAGAATTAAAGGAACAATATGTAGGATTTTTCGCCAGCAGGGGTCGCTAACCTCTTACAATAACAAAGGCGTATATTGATGACGCAAAGCATTAATCGGAATTATGGATCTTGTCGTCAAGCTGGTGGATCTTTTATGGATGAGTGAATACATTGATGTTTTTAACATGACTGTGGTGTGAAGCAGGGTGCGATTGCTAGACGTATACCAGCGCCACACGCAACGCGAGTCCCGTGGATATAAAGGAATAAGTACATTTCATTGTACCGAACTACACGCAGGTGCTGAATTAATACTCACACAGATAAGTTTATTTGCGAATTAATCTTTAGCACGAATTAGCGCTGTTTCACTCGCTCTAACAGTTACACTATCACACTAAACGGCATTTGAGTGTGTTGAATGTTGTTAGTTAGGTTGTTTGTTGGCTGTATGAGACAAAGTAAGCTAGATCAACATTAGAATAACATACAGATCATATTCTAACATTTCATCATGTTGAACTAAATAACATTGATTCGTTTTATGTACATTTGCTCACCTGTCCAAAGTAACATGCAACACTCGCGTCTCTGTCAAGTTGAAGTTAGTCGCGGACGTGGAGCTCTCGGCATCTCGAAACATGTTGATCTTCGTTTAGTCCTCTTTTTGTCTCAAAGTCTGCTTGTCATGGTCCATAATGTTTGAACAAAACAACAACAGTGTGAGCGTCCTGCTAGGCATAACAGGCATAACCCAGTTTTCAACGTCTGTCGCCATGGTTACTATGAAAGTATGAGCGGAAACCGGGGCTAACGCGGATATGACGTCATTGACTGGCGACTCCTCACCCCTGCTCACACGCCCCGTTTCCTTGGATAAAATCGCTATTTTCTCACGATTTACAAATAGTTGGAAACATTTGGGATGTTGTAAGTAATCAACTAAACAAAATATATAACATTGGCCTAGTGGTTTTTGGATAGTTTACTGCAAAAATCCTACATATTGTACCTTTAATGCATCACAGTTGAGTTACCAAAAGAAGAGTAGAGAAATCTATAGCAGTACTTCTTTTAATAAACACAAAACAATGGCGATAATCTACACTGGAGAACACATTGTGCAATGCAAGACAAACAACTGAACAACCTGAGTGCTATACTGTATATACACAGGCAAACAAAGGGAGCTAAATGAAACACAGGTGAACTTAATTAGTGATTAACAGGCTAACAGACTATCATGGTTAACTTGTAGCTCCACATGAGTTCCTAAAAGAGCAGCCAAAAGTGTGATTGTAAAGGAACATTCTCTCAACGCCAGTTCAGGACTGCACACGGATAAAGTGTTGTAGTATTTTTGTCACTGTAATATTCATTTTCCACACGGATTAAGGACAGCTTTTCAGTTATATGGTAATGTACCTTTGCTGTTTTTGGCATGTGTTTTTTCTCTCTATTCTTGCGAATATTTACTTGATTTACAACTAAAAAAAGTTAAAGTTTAATCAAAAATATAAATACTTTGTATTTTATCTTATTTGCCCTTGTGAAAAATAAGTACACTTTAGTATGCTGTACATATTGCAAGAGTACATATTATGGAAATAATTATTTAAAAGAATATATTTGTGTACAAGAAGGTAATGTTTTCAGACTTAATTGCATGTTTACGCATTTAAATGAATGTGTTCTATTTTAAATGCTGTTAGCTGAAACCGTCCTTTTGTTTGACTACATCTTTATGTAATTTCACAATTACTTGTGTTGTTTTCAAAATCTGGTTAAAGATTACTGCTGAATCTACTGATATTTACGGTAAAATAAAATATACTTTAATATTATTCTACTTAAACGTGTATGTCATGTATTTAAACATATGCAGTGAAACATTTGTAATGATGTTGCAGTTTAGTAGATTTATAATTAACTTATTGAATAACATAGGACAGATCAAATTATAATGTACTATGTTAGTCAACGCATCAAAGTGTACTTTAAAGCACAACAAAAAGATTAAAACCATGTTCTTTAAAGAAAAACTTTAGTTTTACATTGCAATATGCACTTTTTAAAAGTGCTTGACGTGTGTTAAGAAGCTTATGAAAGTGTACTGTATTGTAGGGTCTGGACCATTCAGACACACACTAATTATTCATATTCACTATATTTAATCAATATAAAGGTCTATGAAACTCCCCCCCCCCCCCCCCCCCCCAAAACTAACCTCACAAATGAAGTTACTTTGTCAGCCGGGTGTCCGGGTACAGAACACTTTAAGACTGATAACAGACTTTTACGACCTCAAAGGAATGTGGCCACATGCGCCACATGCTCAAGAGAGAGAGACAATCTTTAATTAAATAAACTTTGCGGTATTACTCTGTTCTATGAAGGAACATGCCTCACAGAAACCGTGATGATTTACTGTCTCGTGTACTATTAGGTATAACAACATGGTATGTTTGATTGGGGTGTATGTGGTTGCACAACCACCCAACGGTCAATATAACTTCACCTGTATCATTCTTCCTACCTAATTAATCCTCATTTAATGACACATACTTTGATGTACATCACCTTCTCTTAGAATGCAATTTGAATTTGTTATGTCTATTTGAGCTTGAATGAACAGTCTAAGCACGCTGGGGACAAAGACCATAAATCAACTAAGAGCCGCTTCACCTCTTGGACATGTCACCTTACTCATAGGTCCATTCAAACCTTAGGGGTGGTTCTTTTTCAGACTATATCAGAGACAGGCAATAGTGACCGCTCTCTTGGTTTTCCATCCTGCCGCAAACACGGTCTCGGGTGATACGGGGAAAAAAAAACCTCCCCCCTCCATGGGGGCCAAGAGGCCTTCCAGCAGGCCTGGATCCCAACCAGATCCGGCCTCATGGAAAAGAGAGGAGACTCTCTCACAAAGAACCAAAGACAATCTCAGGAGTTTTGGAACAAAGACTCCAACCAACAACGACTCCAATCACCCATCCTTCCGACTTCCTCACTTCTCCTGGGTACTCTGCGTGGCCTCAACAGAGTCCCAGGCCTTGACCAAACCAATCATGCGTTCCTGGAGAAAGAGAACGCTCAACCAACTTCCACTTGACACTGCCGGAACCATCAACGACTTCAATTTTCAACAACTTCAAGAATTGTTCCCATTACAAATGCAAGTATTCAATTCAATGAAATGTGAAAATGAAATTCTGATGGTTCTTCTCATAGACCCTCTTCCGGTTTCCAATTTCATCCTATCACTAACCTATTTATGTATTCATGTGTGTATGTTGTTTAGTTTATTTATATTCATATAAATATCTATATTTAGTTAATAAAACTTGTACATAATATGTATTTGGTTCTGATTTGTTTGCAATACATTGTCACTTTATGATCACGTTTTTTGCTACTGGCTCAACGTGCGGTATATGCGAAGAAATAATTATTCTTCTGTGGCCATGGAAGATACCCTTTTCTTAGAATAAATTAATAATCAAAAGAGTTCGTTGGACGAACTGATTAATTGATTGTAATATTAATTCAGCCACATCAAGTTAATCCAATTAACTGACCCAAATATTTATAATTAATAATAACAAGATATTGATTATTAATATTTCCAAAAAGCTGAGTTCCTTACATCATGGTGGAGAATTTTAAGGCATCGTAATAAACATTGTATGCAAGCAGACAGTAATCAATCATATGTTGTCCCATAAGTTGTTATTAATATCTCATACACACGCACAAGTATCTGAAATCAGCAAAACTATAGCCTGAATATGCCTTCCTACGAATGGCAGAAAGTTTCTCAAATTCTATAATGCATATTTAAATCGTACGATAAGAAACTCCTGATATTAGCGAAGAAATCCTAATTTCAGATAGAAGTCGAGCGTACGTTAAACCTTCTCTGACGGAGAAATCTCAGATTAGCCGCGCGTATAAATGGTACCAGAACAAATTAATCTGATTATGGACGAAGAAAACTCCATTCTCAGCATTTTGAAAGTGATCTGAGCGATGCTCCTCAGTCACCAATCAAGGCCTTGTTCGTTACTTCATTGTATTCATATTAAACCGCCGAAGCGCTCATATGAAACAATCGCGTCAAATTAGTGGTATAAATTCTAGCCTAGCTAACTAGTAGGCTAATTTGCCATTGTCTGGGAAAGAACGGTGCTGTTTGATTTGTGAAAGAGTCACTCACATGCAACATCATGTGCCTAAGCGAGAGACTCAGTGCAAACTTTCAGCACAGCTCGTCCGCTGCTCCGGACGATCTGTGTTGTTGGTTGGCATTGCGTCCGGAACGCGAGCAGGCGTTCCTATCTAGTTTTTCTGACAACAGCACCAATCTCAGAGACCCTCGTGTAAACAAGCGACGGTTGTAGCCAATAGCTCCCTCAATCCTAACTTACACGCATAATTTACAAGTAAAACCCTCTACCTCGAGTGATAGTTTTAGCACCGCCTAAAAACCTTAGACACTTTAGAGCGTAAAGTGTAACCTTAAACCAAAGACTATAGATTTTGCGTGATTTGAACACGAGTAATGAGAGTCAAAGCTCTTCGAGGCTTTGAATCAAAAGAGTCAACTGCGTCACAAATGATTCTTTGTTTGAAGCGCCCTCGCTGGCGACCCCTTCTGGTCAAAACAGTGGAAGTGTAGCGGAAACTCAAATCAACGGAACACCTTTTACAAACCAATCGCAAAGGTTTTATCAAAAGGTGTAATCAGGTAATGGCAATCCGCGAGCTACCTAATATCGTTTAATATGAGGTGTCTTTCAAGGCACAATATCCTAGTAAACTGTAGGGCTCGTTTTATGAAAGCTTGACTTGAAAGTCAATCAGACCCTTTATCAAATGCGTCATTAAATGTGTACAAATCTATAAAGTGATACAAGATCACATAGAGACCAGATACACACTGGTTCACGAACCGTTGAAATTTAAAACAATTTCGAAACAGCTATGACGCGTAACGAAGCCCAGTTTAATAAAATCACGTGACCTTAGCAGTGATACAAACTCCGAATGATTTTAGACGAATGATTCACCCTGGTGTCAGAGCTTCACGAAGCACGTCTCATAAGAGGGTTAAACCACTCTCTTCTCTCTCTCTTTCTCTCGCTCGACCCCCTCCTTTTTGGTTTCACTTTCAATTAAAACCCAGATACTTTGGGTTTTTATTTGTGTTTCTTTTATTTTGATTTAAGTCTACCCCTATTTTATTTTGTGTATTTACACCTGTTGAGCCTGAATAGTCCTATTCAGTTAAGTTGAATTTAATTAAATTGGGAATTTAATTAAATCAATTTGCTTATTCAAGTTCCCCTCTAGTTACCAGAGCTATGAGAACACTCAATGTTTAATTTGTATTTCTATTTATTTACTTTTGTTTCAGCCTGAATTCTTATATTCAGCTAAATAAAGCTTAACTAAATTTGAAATTTAATTAAATTACTTGATATCCTTCCCTTTCCCTTTTAGTTTTCCTAGAGCTATAAGGACGTTCTTACTTTACCTTTACCTTATTTTAGATCACAAGTCACTATCCTCATCTTCTCTCTCTCTTTAGGATTACAATATCTAGCCACTGTTGTTTCCTTAGCGAGTTACACAGGTCATTAATATCCTACTTCCTGTCTGTGTTTACCCATCCTCACTCCTTAGCACCAAGCTAAGTACATGAAGTACGGCTAAACACAAACGCACAGTAGGCCCCAGACAGAACTGGAAACACTTCCCGTTGCTTCTTCTTCTTCTTTTGGACCTTGAGATGTTTGATGTGTCCCTGCTAGCTTAGTCTAACAGCAGCATAACCCATAAGTGATTCCTGTTTACCTATGTCTCCTAGCTAAACCTAAATAGGTAAAACACTCCTTTCTTCCTCTTCTTTTCTGGTTTCATCCTATTGTTGTATTTTGGTTTTGCTCTATCTGTTACTCTCGTAGCACAACATGTGAGAAGAACCATCAGCATTTTTGAGTAATAGGTTATGACATGTAAGAGCCCAGTCATCAGTCGATGCTGCTTAAAGCACGTCAAAGATACTCACATTTTTTTTTGTTGTGTGTGCTCCCCAACACTAAATTTTAGCTGCTCCACATAGCCGTTCTCCCACACAGATAGCTCACCACCTCTGTAGAAACTTGCATTTGCCTTTGCCATTTCTCTCTTGTGTTCCCACAAGTGTGCCAGTAGGCCTCAGACACCCAGCCCTGCCACCAGGACCACCTGGAGACCCGGCAGAGCAGTGTCATGGACATCCTTTAGCCGGAAGCAGGCAACGACCTGCCACGGCAGAGAAAGGAACAGTTAGACGACAACGAAAGCGGACGTCCGGCCTGAGCCACCTAGAGCTGACCAGAATCATCTTCTCCTTGGCCGCGCTCCCGCAGGCCTCAAACAGGAGGTAAATTAACTAATGCTGCCAGCCACAGAATTCCACAGAGAACAAACCCTGCTCAGCGTGAGAGGACACAGGACCGATGCAAGGACCCTGACAGAGCAGAGCAACTGAAAGAGATCATCAGTTTTCAGGCGGACGACAGCTCTGAGCACCTGCAAACCGACGGGTAAAGAACTGTTTCACTCAAAGAACTTAAAGAAATGGTTGAACTCAAAGAGAGCTAAAGCCATCAATGTGCAGCGGAAGTCCGAACACTGACTTAGCGATGCTGTAACATTATTGACGCACTCCATGTGGTCCAAAGAGAGCTGCAACAGTCCAACCCACTGCAAATGGACCACACAAGAAAAACGTACCCTGCTGACCTTCACATCAGCAGCGTAAGCTTCCCCAGCCCTGCACAAAGGGGGGAGGAGCCAAAGCCCTCGGCTTAACACTTCACCAGCCAGTGTCCTGAGAGCCCCTGCAACTGCAGGAGGAAAAGGTAACTCAGACAAACCCTGAAATGGCACATGAAGTGACACTCAACAATCTCAAGTGAAAGGTCAGAAACATCCCTGCCAATCTACAAGACATTGATTTTCACCTGCAGTCTCCAACCGGTGTGGCACACCGAGACAGACTCCATCTGATCTGGACACATCCAGCCCAGCTGGGCCCTGGCCAGACACCAAGCAGGACAGACCTAGAAGGGCCTGTGCTACCACCACCGACTCCGAACGAGTTTTCTGTGGAACTTACAACGAACCTGTGACGGAGGAGGACACCAGCGTCAAGAAACTTTTCCTCCAAAACCAGTTAGTCACCATATTTTCACCTGCCCCCACGCAATGCCCACTCAACGATGCGTGACCTGATGCAGAAGGCCTCTAACACAGAAGGCCTCCTCAGAAAGGGTTCCTAAGACCCCATTGATTCTGAACTGCAAAACCAGAAGGCACACAACATGAACACAATGCAAGACTCTGCTAAAAAGTCCCTGGTCGCATAGGACATAAAACTTTTAAAGTAGATGAAAATGTGTGCTCAAAGAGCAGCAAGACTCCGCATTAGTAAAACTAGAATTTTACTGATATAAAGAAAATCTTGAATGGACGCGTAAGCCTCACCTGCCAACAGACTATGCACGACTCTTTTGAAACAAACATTTGCTACATGCTGGTTGAATTGGCACTGCTAAACATTAGTTTCCATGACAATGAAGGGTTACAGGAAACACTAGCTCCAAATAGGGCATACGTCACCTTGATGCCAGAGTGTAGGAAAACCACCTGAGCTTTAAACTACTGTTAACCTACAGGCGTGCATTTGACCATTGCGGTCCATATGGAACACAACATGCGGTACGCATTTTGATCACTGGTTGCTGGCTTGTCTAAATGCAGATAAAACGATAGCTGGAATTGACATCTCTACTGTAAGTGAAAGAGTCTTAGATTTCCAACTGGTATCAGTTAGTTCAGCATTAAAGCGTAAGTCTGTTTGACAAAGGAATCTCATCTCAGCAGCTTGTAAACTGTACTGATATCTATCCTGCTTTGGTTAAAGAAATCCAAATTGCAGTATTGCTAAACCTGTTTCTGACAAAGAAAGCTCAGGACAGTGTTATATATACGTAGACCTGGGTGATGCTCCCCTTTCTACAATGTAAAGGCCTTACAAATTATTGTTAGATTGATGTAATTCACCTACATTTTTTGCTGCATCTACAAGCAGAGAGCTACCTAGCGATCAAAACTGTTCATTCGCTGAAAAGTCAGCATTTATGCATGAGAGGGACGTAACTATATAGGCTTAGACAAGCTTTGACTTACAGCAAATCTATTTCCTTACTCTGTAAACAAATAGAATAAGTTGTGTAAAGTAAAGAGAAGAGTTCCATGAGTAAAATTAGCAAATGCCAAAACACATTTGCATTTTACTGAATGTAACATCAAGTTCTTGAAAGACTTAAAGTATAGGCGCTCCCTTTTAACCCGTTTAAACATGCATAACTCAGTAAAATGTGCAGACATTCTTCAGGTACTGCCGAATTGTTCTGACATGCTCTGGTTCCCATGACAACAACTGGTCACAGGAAGTGCTAACTTGTGATGTCACTTTGTAAACAAACCAGCCTAGGTGGCTAAGCTAACCTAACCTAGCATTCATCCAGCTTAGGCTAAGCTAAATAATAACTTCTACAATTAGCAGTTAGCATCATTCACTTGAAGCCTTAATTACAGCTTTTGTTTACACAGTGCAAAGTATTCTAGAATACTTTCTTTAACCCCAGTTAGGGTTTCTAATTCTTCACTTTCCGTACTTTCAGTTCTTCTCAGCTAAATTTCACCTTCACTAGTTAGGCATAGTCCTGGCTGAGTGCTGTAGGCTAAATTTGCAGATGCCCTGTCAATTAAACTTAAGTTTAACTACATGTAAACTGTGTAGCTAGAGAAGAATTCGTATAGTAATGAGAATTTCCATCAGCATGTTGATTAAACCTTTGGAGGGACACACACAGTGTGGTCTTGAACACGGAACCGCTGTAACCCACTATGGAGTGTTGGTCCAGACAAATCCAAAGTTTAGTCACTAGGGCTACTGATTATTCTCACATTCAGATCATTACCGCTGTTTTGATTACTTTATTTATTTTTATTTTTTATTTCCACTTTGATAATAATGGCAGTCAGCTATTCCCTTGTCTATTCGGTCATCTATATGATTTAATTCCATTTCCTCTCTTGTTCGAATGTGGTTCCATTTCCCATTGGGCCCAGAAAGGAAACAGAGACACCTTTATTTGTGATTGTGTTTATTTTCAACAAGTGCACTCATTTTTGTGACCCTGCAACACAAGTAATTTCAACAATTACTAGGGCATAACTATAGTCCTGAGGATTGATAATAAGCATAATTTGAATAGGAAAGCTGTCTCTTTTCCTCCTATCCTTCACTTCGTCAAGCCGTAGTGAACCACCATTTAAGTCCAGAGAAATAATTTAGTCATAAGAACCATCTTAAGTCATTTATTTCATCTCGGCTATGCCCTTTCCAGGAAACACTCTAGGAACCACACAAGTCTTAGCCTCCTAACATCCACAGCTAAGATGATAAAGATACAAGAGACACATCACTAGCTAGATACACATGAAGCACCTAACTTTATGCTACATATCTAGCAAACCCATTAAACAGTGGTTCTGAACTTTTAGGGTCATGCATTAGTCTCTCACCACAAGTGTGCCAAAGTGTCACAGAGCCTCTGCTTAACCTGACCCCAACCTTCCAGCTTACCAAAGACTATGACAAACCAATGGACACTATGAGAAACCACCTCTAACCCCTCCAACCACCCACGAATGCCGTCTGCACCCACCGACAACCGGTGCCCCAGACAACTGAAATCAACAAGAACACGCTGCGTTCACAGGACAACACTCTGTGTTATGCACCTGATGACATCCCTGCGCCAAAGCTTGTGGTGCCACAGTGCAAAAGGGGGGGTCATGCCAGTGTATGCCCATCACGCACCATGTGCTGCACACCGCAGCACCAGAACACCGAAGCAAGTGGCATTCCGGTGTCCTCGAAGCGGAAAGACTGTCCTAGCCAACAAAGGACGACAGTCGCTGAGATCTTTCCTCCCTTTCTCTCTCCCTCCCCCCTTTGTCTGTTCCAGGATGCTGCTGTGGTTAGTCTTCCTGTGCCTCCAGCCAACCAGAGGACAGCCGGAGTCGGTCATCTCACCAGGTCCGGTATCAGGCAGCGTCCCGAAGGAACAACCGAGACTCCTTATCACCAACTGCAGGACCCACACCCAGAGAGTGTATGTTCGACTCCACTCCCTTGCCCACGCTGAGGCCAATGTCGAACACATGCTCAACCAACTTGAAAAAAAAAACTGTCACACAAGCAGAGCTAGATGGACACAACCGCCGCTGCCGTCGGAACTCTGTTAACATTGGCATGTCCAGTGTCAACGCACTGAACCTAGCCACCGTGAGACAACGTGTGGCTGAAATTCAAACTGAATTCCCACAGCTAAAAGGGCAACTCACAACACAGAATGCCTCCCTGCCGTCCATCGGCAAGACATCGAAGGGAACTGTGGTAATTCTCAACACCCACAGCGTTCGGCTGAACCAGACAGTGAACTCCATGAAACAGCTGTTTACTGTCTTCCAGAATGACTTTACTCAAACTCAGCTGGTCTGCAGCCTCTGATCCAAGACACACGCTGCCCTGCTGAGGCCAAACCTGAATCAAAGCGGGAAACCTCATCCTTCTTCAAGAACCACAATTTCACCCTAACTCCAGAATAACAGGTGATACCCAGTCAAGGCACCTTCTGCCCCAACACCTGCTGCAGAGACCTGTACTGGGCTACTGTCCACATCAACCGCCGTGGAACGACCACCGCTCCAGAAGACGTGAGCAACCAGAGGCCACCATGGCCTTCCAGCCTTCTATGACAAAGGTGTGTCTGATCTCTCGGCACTTTCAACTTCGATCATGGTTGTCCTTGAGGGGGACAACAGTGGTCGAAAAGGGGGGATGTAGGGTCTGGACCATTCAGACACACACTAATTATTCATATTCACTATATTTAATCAATATAAAGGTCTATGAAACTCCCCCCCCCAAAACTAACCTCACAAATGAAGGTACTTTGTCAGCCGGGTGTCCGGTTACAGAACACTTTAAGACTGATAACAGACTTTTACGACCTCAAAGGAATGTGGCCACATGCGCCACATGCTCAAGAGAGAGAGACAATCTTTAATTAAATAAACTTTGCGGTATTACTCTGTTCTATGAAGGAACATGCCTCACAGAAACCGTGATGATTTACTGTCTCGTGTACTATTAGGTATAACAACATGGTATGTTTGATTTGGGTGTATGTGGTTGCACAACCACCCAACGGTCAATATAACTTCACCTGTATCATTCTTCCTACCTAATTAATCCTCATTTAATGACACATACTTTGATGTACATCACCTTCTCTTAGAATGCAATTTGAATTTGTTATGTCTATTTGAGCTTGAACGAACAGTCTAAGCACGCTGGGGACAAAGACCATAAATCAACTAAGAGCCGCTTCCCCTCTTGGACATGTCACCTTACTCATAGGTCCATTCAAACCTTAGGGGTGGTTATTTGTCAGACTATATCAGAGACAGGCAATAGTGACCGCTCTCTTGGTTTTACATCCTGCCGCAAACACGGTCTCGGGTGATACGGGGAAAAAAAACCCTCCCCCTCCTTGGGGGCCAAGAGGCCTTCCAGCAGGCCTGGATCCCAACCAGATCCGGCCTCATGGAAAAGAGAGGAGACTCTCTCACAAAGAACCAAAGACAATCTCAGGAGTTTTGGAACAAAGACTCCAACCAACAACGACTCCAATCACCCATCCTTCCGACTTCCTCACTTCTCCTGGGTACTTGGCGTGGCCTCAACAGAGTCCCAGGCCTTGACCAAACCAATCATGCGTTCCTGGAGAAAGCGAACGCTCAACCAACTTCCACTTGACACTGCCGGAACCATCAATGACTTCAATTTTCAACAACTTCAAGAATTGTTCCCATTACAAATGCAAGTATTCAATTCAATGAAATGTGAAAATGAAATTCTGATGGTTCTTCTCATAGACCCTCTTCCGGTTTCCAATTTCATCCTATCACTAACCTATTTATGTATTCATGTGTGTATGTTGTTTAGTTTATTTATATTCATATAAATATCTATATTTAGTTAATAAAACTTGTACATAATATGTATTTGGTTCTGATTCGTTTGCAATACATTGTCACTTTATGATCACGTTTTTTGCTACTGGCTCAACGTGCGGTATATGCGAAGAAATAATTATTCTTCTGTGGCCATGGAAGATACCCTTTTCTTAGAATAAATTAATAATCAAAAGAGTTCGTTGGACGAACTGATTAATTGATTGTAATATTAATTCAGCCACATCAAGTTAATCCAATTAACTGACCCAAATATTTATAATTAATAATAACAAGATATTATTAATATTTCCAAAAAGCTGAGTTCCGTACAGTATTTAGTACACAAGTGGCTTTTTATTTCATCAATGTTATGTTCTCTGCAAGTAGACCTCTTTTTTTATTATACTTTAAAGATTTTAAGTACTACAAGTACATATTCACTACAATTAAGCACACTACGTTTTCACAAGGGTACATAGCAATTCAAAAATAAATACAAATTTCTTGTATTGTTTTCCCTTGCAAACTAATCTGGTTGTGCTATATAACCTAATGCAACTTCCATTCTCAAAGCTCCCTGCAACAAAGCTTTGACCTTTATTTTATCAAAAATATTATGTTCTTAAACCAAATGGCATGATTTTACTGAATCAACTCTTCATTGTAGGCTTTAAAGATCAACATGGGGAAAATCATCCTAATATTCCCTCTGAAATTGCTGGTGCTGCATATACAAGGAGGAGAATTCTCTAAAAATCCAGTTTGTTTGATTGCCGAAGCTCCACAGCCGGAAGTCGTGGAGTTCAACAACGTAATCTATGCCACTTGTGAAGTAACTCCCAGCCCTAATTTACCACCTTCCCAGCCAAAGATCTTTGGGCAAATCCTCTTCAAGCAGGTCTTCCCCAATGGAGTTTTAGAAGTGAAAATCAACCTCCGTGGTTTGCCTGCCATCGATCATCAACAGCGTGCCATGCACATCCATCGGTATGGAGACCTCAGTCAAGGCAGCATCACTGTTGGTCCTCATTACAATCCAAACGGTGTTGACCACCCTCATCATCCTGGAGACCTGGGCAACTTTGCTTCTGAGCAAGGAGTTATAAGGCAGTTCCTGAAGCTCCCAGAGTTCAAGCTCTTTGGGCCTTATTCCATTCTGGGACGTGCAGTGGTGGTTCATGAGAAGAAAGATAATCTGGGAATGGGTTCAGATGAGGAGAGTAAACTCAGTGGGAATGCTGGACAGAGAATTGCTTACGGTGTGATTGGTATTACTTCTCCAAATCTGTGGCAGAAGACTGAACTGCTCCCCAAGAAAAAATGTGGAGGAGGGCACTGAGACTCAAAGATGATAGAGTCGGATATGGTGGATGGGCAGATTCAAATAGGATATTTATGAATTTCCGGTAACGCTTTCTTTTTACAGTACGTTAACTTGCGTTTACTTACAGTGTATTTACCTAAGAAAGTACTGGGTAATATAAGGTAAGTACATGGGTTAAGGTTAGGTTTAGGGGTAGGTTCAGGGTTAGTACCTAGTTATTACCCATTTATGGTAATTACTATAATAAGTACATAGTATGTACATGGGGAACAGGACTGTAAAAGGAAGTGTTACCGAATTTCCTTGTGTATTCTTTGTCTGCGTCCTACATTAAAGTGGTCCTTAATAACCTGATCATTCCCATGTTTTTGTCTTGGTCATTTCAGAGACTTTTTGGTCAAAGCTTCCAATAGAAAATGGCTACACTCTTAAAAATAAATGTAGGGTGAATGCAGGTAAAGTGGGCCGTTTAAGTTTGATTGTACTGTGCTTAAAGGGTTTACACTTTCAGAGCATGATAGACTTTAATTAAAGATAAACTATTTACTTAAATTATCAAATTGGTTGATGCAATGTGACACTGGTGGGTGTGGCCACATTTCAAGGGAGGACACCCTTATGGTTAAAGGTAGACATAACCTCTGACATAAGATTTTATTTTCTAAATTAAGGTTTCTCACTAAATGCAAACAAATGGGTATATTATTCTGACAGTTTTGTTTGTTACTACAGTTAACAGGGAATCAAAATGCAAAGAAAATTTTTTAAAAATGTGTTCTTTTAAGGCGTTTATTGCTGGCCCACTTTGGCTGAATGTGTTAAAGTGGGCTAGTAGGATTCAAGTAAAGTGGGTGACCTTTAACCTTCAGTTTAAGTAATGAGTAGTGTAAGGTAACTACATGGGTTAGGGCTTAGAGGTAGGTTCAGGGTTAGTACCTAGTTATTGTAGTAATGACACTAAGTGCATAGTATGTTCGTGCGAAACAGGACTGTAAAACAAAGTACTACCAGTTCAATCTGAAGAAAGGATGAGAGGAGCAAAATGTAGATGCAGAATATAATGCTTTAAAATATGGCCAAAATTTAAGTTAATTTAACCCTGTAAGACCAGTGCTTGTAAAATTACAATAACACTTTTAGCTCTTCCAAAAACACATCTGCAAATATATATATATATATTTTTTTTTTTGTTTTTTTTGAAAGACCACATTTACATAGTGTAACGGTGGCACACCCTGCAAAAGGATTTTTTAACTTTGAAATTAGTTTTGTTCTTTTAGTTTGGGCGCCAGGTAGATGTGCATCTACCACGTTTAATGATTTAGGCCGGATAGCTCAAAAACCACCCATTACACACAAAGAAAAAAAGGTAGAATAAATCCATACCAAAACATTCCACCCAGAGAGATTCAAAGTAACTTTTTATAGTTTCTTTCAACAACACAACCAGAAGAAATAACATTTCAAACATGAAGTTCGGTATAACATTTTACCATGAATGAAGGTTGTGTGGTGTAGTAAAGAGTCCACAAATACAATTTAGTACCGCAAGAGCACACACATTCACATTTAACTGCAGATCGTCATTTTCAAAAAACATAATCGTGTAAAAAACAACAAAACAAAAAAGACGCTCGCTCTGAGCGTGGATTGAATGAGCTTGTATATGCGTGAAGTGTGTGTGGGTGTGTGCGTGTAGTCGTGTGTGTTATGTTCGTCGATCCCTGTCGGGAATGAACAACACCACAGTTGCGGATTTCCGGGCGTGCGGTTGGTGTGATTACCTGAGACCTGAGACGGTAAGGCTTTCGGATCAACACGTTGTAGTTGATATCTGAAAGGCTCCAAAGATACATGGCAGGAAACCCCTTTGGCTTGTTCTCTCGCTCTCTCGACCAACTTGGAAACAACGCCCGCTGCTACCGCTCCCCACAGGTGATCCAAGTCAAACAGTTTCACCCGTAAAGTTCACTTCCACACAATATTCTTAGTCACAAGAGGAAGATTCAAGCGTGAACGAAGAGAAACTTGAGCTATGACTGCTGACTGTTCCACTGTGTCTTCTCGTTTACCGACCCACTTTCATTTTCTTTCCGCTTCCTTTTTATACCCGTTGCGTCATCCTCTATTTGTCTCCTGATTGGTTAGTCTCATTCATTCTTACAATAATTAAAGTGCGGGTTCGTCCCGAAATCGTCACAATAGCCAGTGGGTCCTATTGTTTAGCCTCGCAATGCCATTGGGTAGTAAATGTGTATATAGGTTTTGACATAAGGCCATGAACTTGTAACAGCCTGCAGTTACATTTGTCTTATTAGCTCTCTGTACCGTGTCATATTTGGTTCTACCACTGGGGGGTACTCGAGTCAAGAGGGTTCCTAGTAGCATAAAAATGGTAGAAGAAGTAGAGTAAGGGAGGAAGGATGTGTTATGCACATGGAGAAGCTTCCCTACCAGTGTGGTCGTGTTTTTCCCTGATTTGAAGAACCTGTGGTTCTTATGCTCAAATGTAAGTGTTCAGTTTGTACTTTGTATGTGTAATGTTAGGTAATGTGTTTTCAAATGAGATGTAAATGTGTTATGGTCAGTGTTGCCACAGTTACTTTGAAAAAGTAACTAAGTTACTTTACAAGTTACTTGATTTTAAAAGTAACTAAGTTACGTTACAAGTTACTTGATTTTAAAAGTAACGTCTCTGTTACGTATGTAACCCTCGTTCCCTGAGTAGGGAACGGAGACGTTACGTCGGATGACGACGAATGGGGTTTCGCTTAGAAAGCCTATCAACTTTGAGTATTACAAAACGAGCCAATGGCAAAGAAATGCCATGGGTCTGCGGAATTTGCATGACGTAACTCCGCCCCACCTCGTGGGTATAAAAGGAGGAAGTCCGCAACAGCAGTTTATGTTTCTTCGCTGAGGAGCCAAGACTGAGCTCAGGCGATCCCCGCGGTACAGCGGAAAGTGGCAGGCAGACGTAACGTAAGCCGTTCCCTTTCGTTGTCACTCCGAGTTACGTCAGATGACGACGAATGGGGTTACCAGTCTAATCACGCCACCTTCTCAGCTGTCTTTCAGTGCCCTGCGTAAATCGAGGTCCCTGACATAGAAGGACGAAGGACTCAATTTAACACAGGAATACCAAGGTACACTGGGAAGCATATCCCAAGCTAGGGGAAGTATGCAATTAATGCCAACCCAGAGGGGGGGGGACTTAGAGAATACACATATGACCCGAAGGAAACATATGGAGAACACTGGGGTGTCCAGCCGCAGGTGGAATATTTCAACCCCAGGGGTGGCAAGGTGGCTTGCCAAGGGAAAGACACATGCTCAGAGAGGCTTACAGTGGAAATACACATGTGGGGGTCGCTCAGGGGAGGGACCATGCACACGGGAGGCACCTAGCCGACGCGCAGGCAAGAGACACTGGCGCCGACGTCAGGAGTGCTGGAGGAACTCAGGGCTTTCGGGGAAGCTCACCTGAGGAGAATATCGCACGTATCCAGTCCGTGGAGTGCAATGGCGAGCAAGCGAAGACACCTGAGCGGGTCCGGTACTAGCTAGTTGAAGCGAGTACATGGAAGGACACTGGCTCCACTTGGAGATTATAGAATCTGGCGAATGTGTTAGGTGTCGCCCAGCCTGCAGCTCTGCAGATGTCTGTTATCGAGGCGCCATGCTCCAGGGCCCAAGAGGATGCCACACTCCAGGTGGAGTGGGCCGTCACACCAAGGGGGCACGGTCGACCTTGCTGCTGGTAAGCCAAGGCAATGGCGTCCACTATCCAGTGAGACAACCTTAGCTTGGAGAGAGCCTTTCCCTTCAGCTTCCCACCATAACAGACAAAGAGCTGGTCTGAGGTCCTGAAACACCGCGTCCTGTCTACATAGGCGCGAAGAGCACGTACTGGACAGAGCAGTGCCAAGGCTGGGTCTGCCTCCTCCGGGGGCAGCGCTTGCAGGTTCACCACCTGGTCCCGAAAGGGAGTGGTAGGAACCTTGGGCACATATCCGGGCCGGGGTCTCAGGATCACGTGAGAGAAAGCCGGTCCGAATTCCAGGCACGCTTCGTCGACGGAGAATGCGTGCAGGTCCCCTACCCTCTTGATGGAGGCCAGTGCAACCAGGAGCGCTGTCTTCATTGACAGGAACTTAAGCTCGACTTACTGCAGGGGCTCAAAGGGAGCACTCTTCAGGGCAGTTAGAACCACTGAGAGGTCCCAAGAGGGAACGAGAGGAGGCGAGGAGGATTTAGTCTCCTTGCTCCTCTCAGGAACCTGATGACCAGGTCGTGCTTCCCTACCGACTTACCTTCGACTAGGTCATGGTGTGCGGCAATGGCGGCAACATAGACCTTAAGGGTGGAGGGAGACAGCCTTCGGTCCAACCCTTGCTGAAGGAAGGAAAGCACAACGCTGATCGAGCAACTCCGGGGGTCTTCTCGGTGAGAAGAGCACCAGTCGATGAAGAGGTTCCACTTCAACGCATAGACGTGTCTCGTGGACGACGCTCTAGCGGAAGTGATGGTAGCCGCCACCGCTGGTGGAAGGGTACTCAGACCTACCTCGAGCCGTCCAGGAGCCACACGTGGAGGCTCCAGAGATCGGGGCGAGGGTGCCACAGGGTGCCCCGTCCCTGAGAAAGAAGGTCCTTCCTCAGAGGAATGGGCCAGGGAGGTGCTGTCGCGAGGAGTGCAAGTTCGGGGAACCAGGTCCGGCCGGGCCAATACGGCGCGACCAAAGTGACCTGCTCCTCGTCCTCCCTGACCTTGCGCAAGGTCTGCGCAAGAAGGCTCACTGGGGGAAACGCATATTTGCGGCCCGGCGGCCAGCTGTGCGCCAGTGCATCCGTGCCGAGCGTGCCCTCGGTCAGGGAAAAATACAGGGCGCAATGGGTCGAGTCGTGAGAGGCAAACAGATCTATCTGTGCGTCCCCGAACTGGTCCCAAATCAGCTGAACCGACTGGGGATGGAGTCGCCATTCTCCAGGGAGGGGCTGAAGCCGTGAGAGCTCGTCGGCTGCACAGTTCAGGGCTCCGGGAATGAAAATGGCTCGAAGCGACCTCAGATGCTTCTGACTCCATAGAAGGAGGTGGCGGGCGAGTTGTGACATACGGCGGGAGCGTAGACCACCTTGATGGTTGATGTACGCTACAGTAGCGGTATTGTCTGAGCGGACTAGTACGTGTTGACCCCTGAGCAACGCCCGGAAGCGGTGCAGGGCAAGGCGTACTGCCAACAACTCGAGGCAATTGACATGCCATAGCCGCTGGGGTCCTGTCCAGGAGCCCGCAGCAGCATGTCCATTGCACATGGCGCCCCAGCCCGTGGTGGAGGCATCCGTGGAGACCACAACATGCCGGGAAGCTCGTTCCAGGGGGACACCCGCCCTGAGAAAACTGAGGTTCGACCACGGGTTGAGGAACTGACGGCAGGTCGGAGTAACTGGTACCCGGAGCGTGCCTTGATGCCATACCCACCTCGGGACTCGGTCGCGAAGCCAAAGCTGAAGCGGTCTCATATGAAGCAATCCAAGCGGCATGACCGCGGCTGCAGATGCCATATGCCCCAGGAGCCTCTGAAAATGTTTCAGTGGAACCGCATTCTTGCTCCTGAGATGTCTCAGGCAAGTCAGCAGTGACTGCGCGCGCTCTCTCGTAAGCTGCGCGGACATGGCGACCGAGTCGATGTCCATACCGAGAAAAGAGATCCTCTGCACGGGGCAAAGTTTGCTCTTCTCCCAGTTGACCCGAAGGCCCAGACGAGCTAGGTGCCGGAGCACTAGGTCCCTGTGTTCGTAAACCTGATCTCGAGAGCGAGCTAGGATCAGCCAGTCGTCGATATAACTCAGGATGCGAACCCCGTGTTCCCGAAGGGGAACAAGGGCAGCCTCGACGACCTTCGTGAAGGTGCGAGGAGACAGGGCTAGCCTGAAAGGGAGAACCGCGTACTGGTATGCCTGCCCCTCGAAAGCAAACCGTAGGAACGGTCTGTGTCGAGGAAGAATGGAGACATGAAAGTAGGCGTCCTTCAGGTCGATTGCTGCAAACCAATCCTGGGGCCGCACGCATTCGAGAACGCGTTTGGCGGTGAGCATCTTGAACGGCAGCCTGTGAAGGGAGCGGTTCAGCACGCGCAAGTCCAGGATTGGCCGTAACCCACCGGTTTTCTTGGGGACAATGAAGTAGGGGCTGTAGAACCCGGACCTCATCTCGGCTGGAGGGACAGTCTCGATTGTACCCTTCGCCAGCAGGGTGGCAATCTCTGCTCTCATGACGGGGGCATTGCCACCGACCAAAGAGGAGCGGACTCCCCTGAAGCGGGGAGGAGACCGTGCGAACTGAATCGCAAGCCGAGCCTGACGGAGCGCGCGATCCAGCGGGACAGACGGGGAAGCTCTAGCCAGGCTCCCAGGAACTGAACCGGCGGGATCACGCGACGACAGGCGTCCCCCCGGAGGGGCAGCGAAGCGGAGTAACTGGCCCAGACGTGGACGGTATAGCGGCCCGGTGTGGGGGCACAGTTAGCAACCGCGCCCTGGCAGAGGGGGCCAGGGGAGGACCAGGCTGGTCATCCCGCGGGGGCCTGCTCTGCCAGGGGTCTGGCGATAGAGGGGGACAGGGGCGAAGCGGTCCGTGGACGGCACGCCGTGTCAAGCACCTCTGGGACAGAGGGGGAAGAGGAGAGCACGGCTTGTGGGCGGCGCTCTGTGTCGTCCGAGAACTCTGTCTTCCCAGAGACGGGAGAGTCAGTTCTTAGGAGAATAAGGATTTTTCCCCGGCCCTCCACCGGGGAAAGGAAGTGGTCCTGCTACCAACTCCTGGAAGAACTGAGTCCCATCTCTGTGGAGCCCGTCTCAGGAGCGCCGCTTAACCCGGCACGTAGCGGGGGGTGGGGCTGGAGAGGGCTGTGGCGTCCGCCCGCGGCTTCCAGAGCCGGCCCGTCTCTTTAAATGGGCGGGGTGGGAGCCGCGGGGGGGGGCGTCTTCGGCAGTGGGCAGACCGAGGGATCTGAGCGGACGGCGGGCCATCGGGACAGAATCACGTCAGTCTGCACATGGGCGGTTGAGAGCTGTTGGGCGAAGTTCTCAACCGCACCGCCGAAGAGGCCGACCTGGGATATGGGAACGTCGGACAGACGGGGCCGCGCGACATTCAGCACATCAGACAGGTTCAGCCACAGAATGGTAGGCATCACCTGACCCAGGGAGCGTACGGCCACTTTCGTCGCTCGGAGAGCAAGGTCAGTGGCGGCGCACGACTCAGTGAAGAGCCCTGGGTCAGTCCCGCCCTCGTGCAAGTCCATGAGCATCTGGGTCGAGGACCAGCAGAATGGCCATGGCCTGCAGAGAGGCGGCTGCCAGTCCCGTGGTGCTATAGGATCTCGCCACAAATGTAGACGAAAACTATAGACCACGGGCGGGTGCTTAGGATTTCGCCGAGAAGAAGCACTCTGAGGACACATAGCATCGCAACAGAGCGTTCAGCCGGGGGAACCCCAGTGTACCCGTGACAGCGGCCCCATCGAGGGGGGAAAGGCGGATGAAAACCAGGGGGTCTTCTGGGACTTTGAGATCTCATCATGCACGTCCGGGAGGGAAGGTATTGGGGTTTGCCGTGGACGAGGGTCGGCGGCCTTACCCAAAAACCAATCGTCCCAGGAAAGCATGGCCGTCATCTCTGGATCAGACTCAGGCACAGCCGTATGCACACCAGAGGGTGGCAGCTGTGACGAGTCGTCACTTCGCAGAGAATCAAACCCACCTTGTGAAGCTGCTACAAACATAGTATCATCCTCTGTAGCTTTAAATGAAACACACGGGCCACCAGAGGGTAGACTCGTGGGAATCACCTATTCACTAGCGGGCACCGCCGTTGAGGGGAGGCTGGGGTCACGGACACGGAGTCGGCGCCTTGTTCCAGACCAACACCCTCAGGTCACCCTGGCCACCAGCCGAAGATCGGGGGGTGGATGAGGGGACTCTCACTCTTGCGAGTTCACCGAGTCTCGACCTATATGACGCGATGATCATGTTCCCACAGAGAGAACATGAGTCATCCACGAGCGCTGCTCTAGTATGATCAAGCCCAAACATACTAGACAACGCTCGTGCCCATCAGAGTCCGATACCAAGCTGCCGCAACCATTAGTTTTTTTAAATGCACGGGCGAGCCGTCTTTAAAAAGACGTGCCGCATGCGCTCTTTTAGAGAGAAAACTCATGTGTTGAAGCGCCCGGGGAAGCACGCACTCTCTGATGAACCACTGCAGAGATAAGCAGGAAGCACGCACTCGCCGGAGATCGCCGTCACACCAACACTCGAGGCACTCGTTCGTGAAGCTGATAATTCAGAGTTGGCTTGTGGAGAGAAGAATACACTTGGCTCCGAAGCGAAAACATAAACTGCTGTTGCGGACTTCCTCCTTTTATACCCACGAGGTGGGGCGGAGTTACGTCATGCAAATTCCGCAGACCCATGGCATTTCTTTGCCATTGGCTCGTTTTGTAATACTCGAAGTTGATAGGCTTTCTAAGCGAAACCCCATTCGTCGTCATCCGACGTAACTCGGAGTGACAACGAAAGGGAACTAAGTTACTTTACAAGTTACTTTTATTAGTTACATTCAGCAGTTAACCACCTCAACATAAAAATTACAACCGGTTTTGCCAACACTCACTTTATTGGAAGTGTATTTTTAACAGTAACATCAACAATCTATCTCCTGACATTTAAAGTTGAACTTAAAAACTATTTCCTGAAAAAACATGTTTTTACAAAAAATAAAGACAGTCTTTCTTGACTTCACTTAACATAAATACTCGTTTTAATAAAAAATAATAGTCTTTCTTCACTTCACTTAACATAAATACTCGTTTTAATAAAAATATAAAATATAGACTATAAAATTTCTAAACCTGACATATTTAACTGTTAACATTGTAATGACAAAACTTACTATTTATAATCTACATTTTTTATAAATGTAACTATTAATTCTTTTTGTTTTATCAACATTGAACCTGTTGTTCACAGCATCAGAGCAGCAAGGAGTGGTTTTACAAAACAAAACAAGTGTATAACACCACATGGCTTATATCATAACTACTTTTGTTACTTTGGCCTAATCTTATGTTGTAATCCCATGTTATGAGTGAAACAGTGGAGTGAGGTGAGTAAACCAGTGGTTTTACCTCATTAACAGAAGCTTCTCAAACCTTTTGTCAGAAAGTCTATTTCTTCTAGGAGTGAGCACCAAACCTCCCAGACTGAAAAGCCGCTCCACAGGAGCACTTGATGGAGTTAGAGTGTTATACTTCAAGAAAATTGTCTTTATGTTTGAAAACTGATGCAGAATCTGAAGGTCATAGGCTGACCTCAGGTAGTCCATGACTTCATTTTCTGTAGAATAGGTCTCTGGCTCTGCCTCAAAAGTGAAAAAGTCCATCTCACCTTGGCTGGCAGATGTGGTGGGCACACTGGCAGGGCTCTGTGCTGTAGGAGCAGTTGTACGGCGGCACTCTGCTATCAGAAGCTCTTTTACTCGCTCCCTCCTACCTGCATCTCTCAGCCATCTGAGTTTGAATTTTGGACAACTGACAGCTGCGAGAAGGGCATCTTTGTCGTACAGCACACCGCCAAAACGAGTCTGGATAGCCTGAAAAAATATAATATTTATTAATGCCTACAAGACCTACTATTTATTATGTCATTGAGTTACTTACAAATCATGCTTAATGTGGGTTCAATATTATGGATTTAATTTTGTTTTAGATTACTTAATGACATTTGTATTTTTTTTATCTTCTTTTGCAATGATAATGTATATTCTGTTCCCGGTTCATGACTAGTGTGATGCAAGAAATTTTAACTAGCTTAAAAGATGGAACATACCTGCACTATGGCATCTGGAAGGCCTGCAGTCATCCTGGAGAGGGAATCTTTCACATCCATAGTCTTCTGCATCAGAACTTCAAGTGTGGGCAGTAAAGTCCCATAAGGACAGTCACCTTGTAAAATATCAAGTGCTGCAGACAGAGGCTTCATGGCGGTGCAGTACTCATGCAGAAACTGGACTCTTTGTCTTTGAAGCACTTAACTCCCAACTTGGTGCACAGAGTATTCAGCGCACACATGGGGATTTCTGCAATTCTCTTTACAGCATCAAAAAATGAATTTCACCTAGTGGATGTTGGTACCAGGAGCTTTCTTTTGCTGACTTCCTCCACTGTTTCTGATGCAAGGGTAGATCTACTTGATTTGGTCCAAAGAGCTGTGCATTTTGCTGTGCTGCTCCTATAGACAGCCTTGCTCTCTGCATTGGAAGTTAAATATTTATCCAAGTCATTTGTGGAAATTAGGTTGATGGTGTGTGAAGCACACCTGTGGTGCGGGGGAAGAGAAAGCTGGCATTCACTTGCATCCTCAGCTGAGAGGATTTCTGACATATCTAAAAAAGTGACATCATCATTTGTGGGGGTGGACTCTCCCTCCTCCGTCTCATCATCGGACTCTGTGACAGGCTGATAACCTTTAAACGCCTTGACAAAGTTGGATCCGTTATCAGTCACTGTTGCAACTACTTTGTTGAGTAGTCCATATGAAGAGTGAATGTTTTCGATTTCTGCACCAATAACATCATACGTGTGTCTACCGCGAATTCTCCTACATGCCAATGCAGCCTTTTTGCGCTCTAATGTGGATCTACTGATCCAGTGGAGCGTTACTCCCATATAACTTCTGTTATTAGCAGTCCAAATATCCGCGGTAGTTGACACAAAGTCGACATCATTCAGCGCGGCCTTCAGATTTCTCTCCATCACTGCATACTCCTCCTCCAAGTAAGAAGAAAAAGCTGTTCTGTGAGGCAGCGCGGCATTGACAGTAGTGGGGATCTTGTTTATTATGGCACGAAACGAAGGCGAATCAACCGTGTTTAATGGCAGCATTTCCTCCACAACAAACTGCCCGACCAACTTCTTCAACTCTCCCCCACTTACTGGTTTTGCACCGAAGTCCAGCTTTTGTTGTTTGGGTGGTGGGGGACCTGCTCTCTGCTTCGCATCACCTGGCGTGACTTGCTCTGTAAGTTTGACTGTGCGGTGCTGCGACTCCAAATGTTTTTTCAAATTCGACGAAGTGTTTCTGTAGGTAGATAACACTTTGTCGCCACCAGCACAGAGTTTACAACGGACCTTAATGTTGCCATCTTTAGCTGACAAAAACTCAAAATAGTGACTGTATTTCCAGCTAGAAAAAGCGCATCTCTCTCCTCCCTCCATTGTTGTTTACGTTTGTGTCGCTACGTGGTACGTACACGTGACGTGAACCTCATGCTGAAAACGTGACTTGTCGCGCACACTCCCCGAGATGCAAGAAGAAATTAATATATATTTTTCCTAAGGAAAATGACAAAAATAGTAACGCCCAGTGACTTGGATAAGTAACTTTAATCTGATTACTGGTTTTGAAATAGTAACGCGTTAGATTACTCGTTACTGAAAAAATTGGTCAAATTAGAGTAACGCGTTACTAAGTAACGCGTTACCGGCATCACTGGTTATGGTGGCACTAAGTTTGTTTGTTTGTTTGATGCAGAGGGTTCATCGTGCAGGCATGAGGCAGCAACTCAACTATAACTAAACCCTTGATCAATATGGAATTAATTGTCTGCGTTTTATCAACAACACCTTTGTCATCTACTGTTTGTGCCTTGAGCTATAGTTTGTTCCTAATATCAATCGCCGCTTGGACACTTGGATTCAGACCGTTGTGAACTCATCCGCTCTGCACTTAAGTACTGTTTCTTATTACTTGTGGGACTCTAGAGACTGAACTCTTGGCTACCAAAGACATTATTTGGAAGAGCTGAATTATTTGGATGTATTGCCTTGTAAATTAATGCCCCATGTATTGTGTATGGTTACTGACTGTATGGTGATTTATGGTATAATACATATGGCTCATTGAAATGCGAAGTCTCTGGTCCCTCACTTTATTATGGAGCATCCAAAGCTTTCTTGAAAGTAGATGTTACATAAAATATGGCGCCCGAACAGGGACCTGAAAAAGAAAAACCTAATTGAATCCTGAAGAGAGGCACAAGTTCTACTTTCAATGAGTCATGCATATGTGTTTATTGTGACCATATTTTTGAGGTGTCAATACATGGCAATCAACTTGGTGCTTTAAGGCTAAGGTTACTTTAAGTGTTTTGTTAGTTGCAAAATGGCCTTCTCACAAAGAGAGACAGAGGGTAAGGATACTGTAAGCCCAGACTATTCTTCAGAAACTTTCACTACACGTCTTGAGCCTGTCCGAGACCTTATTCATTCTCTCAGTAATTTATATCTGGAAAATGAATCGGAAGATGTAGAACAAGAATGTAATTTCGATGACTCTTTGTTACCTCCTCCTCCTCCGTCAAATGAAGAAGATGAACGTTTGTTAACAATGATAATGGCCTCCAGAATGCATAAAGTTGAATGTAGAGTGGAGTGTTTGGAAAATTCCTCTGATATCCATTTTAAAGATATGCAACACCAGTTAAATGTGCAAAGTAATCGGATGACGGCCATTGAAAGTCAGCTTCAACACATATTGAACCTGCATAAGGACCATCACACAGAGATACAGCGTTTAGAAAACTCACTATCCGCCAAGCTTGAGGCTGGGTGTGGCCAAGTAAAAGTCACTTTAGAGACCAAAGTCCAGGAGTTGGGACAAACAACTATAGATTGCCTGAAACGGAGATATGGCCAGCTGAGATCTCTAATTCAGTCTTCTGGGGGAGCCACTTCTACTTCTACTTCATTTCGACCTGTACATTGCCAGACCCCCATCAAACTAGAGTTTCCAAAGTTTGGAAGTTTAGATGGAGAAGATCCCATTATGTATCTGGAACGATGCGATGAGTATCTGGCTATACAGCCTTTGAATGATGTTGAGATTTTATCCATGCTTCCTTCTGTATTAACGTACACCGCTAAAGATTGGTGGCTGGCAGCGAAGAAGAAAGTAAAAACATGGTCACAATTTAAGGCTGCTTTCCTTCAATCCTTCTTATCTGACGATCATGAGGTGGAAGTGGAGAGAAGAATAAGAGAACGAAAACAAGGAGTTGATGAGAGCATCCGGACATTTGCATACCAGTACCGAGCGTTATGTTTGAGGTTGAAGCCAGCGATGACGGAACGTGAAATCCTTCAAGCAGCACTTCGGAACTGTAATCCAAGAATCGCTAGTATTTTAAGGGGTACTGCAACTACAGTGGATGAGCTAGTACAGGTAGGAACGCTCATAGAGAGAGATATTGGGGAAGAGAGAACTTTCTGGAGGCAAAGGCATCAGGAAAACTCCTCTAAGTCGGCTGAAGCCAACAGGTACTCAAAAGGACGACAATTTAACCCGCATATTGCAGTTTTTTCAGAGAATGATAGAAAGCCGATGTCTACCTTAACTTTACCCATAACCATCAAAGACCACCAATATCAAGCAATTCTGGACACCGGAAGCACTTACTCATTAGTACAAGAATCATGTTGGCAACAATTGTCATCCAGTGAAATTATGCAGTCAAGTAGGGGACAGTCATTTTCACTTGCAAATGGTCATGTACAGACAGCCTTGGGGAAGATAGCTTGGCAGGCTACAGTCCATGGTCACGACTATCCACTGAGGGCTTATGTGATGAGGGACTGTGATCTGACTTTCTCAGTTGTACTGGGGCTTGAGTTCCTGATGACTTCCGGTATCCGTCTGGATTTTAAAAATTCCACTTATACATTACCCGAAGATAGTGACACAATCCACACCTTCAACACTTCTTCACCCTCACCAATGGTTCGACTGCACCTTGCACTACCTTTAGTGCCATCGACTTCCACTACGCTAATGGCTGTAAAGGAGGTAGTGAATCGAGCTGATGCTTCTAAAGCGCAGAGGTGGCAGTTAGAAGGTTTAATGCTTGATTGGCCAACAGTATGCACAGATAATTTGGGAATGACTACTTTGATTCAACATCGAATTCATACGACTGATGAGATTCCTGTTTGTAAGAAAGCTTACCCTGTTTCCGTTACCAAACAAAAGTTCATAGATGAAGAGGTAGAGAATCTGTTGAACAAAGGCATCATAAGGCCATCTGTTTCTCCTTGGGCTGCGCCAATAGTCTTAGTGCCAAAGAAGGATGGTAGCACTCGCTTTTGTGTTGACTACCGTGGGTTGAATTCAAAAACTCCTCTTGATGGATTTCCGATGCCACAGATTCAAGATATCCTAGAATCCTTGTATGGAGCGACCGTATTCAGCACATTAGACCTTAAGTCTGGTTACTGGCAAGTAGGAATGGATGGAGACAGTAGTAAAAAAACTGCTTTTGTCACCAGAAACAATCAATTTGAATTTGTTCGTCTTCCTTTTGGCCTCAAAAACGCCGCTGCAACATTTCAAAGGCTAATGAACAACGTTCTGAGAGATTACTTAGGGAAGTTTTGTTTTGTGTATCTTGATGACATTGTGATCTATTCCAGGAGCATTCAAGATCACTTACAACATCTCAAGCAACTCTTTGCAAAGCTGGAAGCTTCAGGATTAACTCTCAATCTCAAGAAGTGTTCTATGTTGCAAAAGACCATTACTTACCAAGGACATGTTATTTCGGAAGAAGGAGTCCGTGCTGAATCCTCAAAAATTGAAGCAGTCCGTGATTTCCCGGTACCCAAGAACGTCAAGGGGGTACAGAGATTTGTAGGCCTTGCAAGTTGGTACCACCGCTTCATTTCTAATTTTTCAGAGCGAGCAGCACCTTTGTACGCATTAAAGGGGAAGGATGCAGTGTGGGATTGGACAGTCGAATGTCAAAAAAGCTTTTGATGATCTTAAAAGTGCCCTCCAACAAGCACCAGTTCTAATGCCACCTGATTTCACAAAAGATTTTAAAGTACAAACGGATGCTAGTGAGATAGGATTAGGAGCTGTTCTGACACAGGATGTTGACGGCTTGGAGCATGTCATCGCCTATGCTTCGAGACTGGTTCATGGAGCTGAGAGATCATATTCTACAGCTGAAAAGGAGTGCTTAGCTGTGGTTTGGGCTGTAGAAAAGTGGAGACAGTATTTGGAAGGAAGAAACTTCGAAGTTCTTACAGACCATTCAGCCCTGACTTGGGTATTCAATCAACCCAAACCCTCTTCTCGTCTGACTAGGTGGGCTTTAAGGCTGCAAAGTTTTAATTTCATTGTCAAGTATCGGAAGGGATCTTGTAATGTGGTACCTGATGCTCTGTCCAGAGGAATACCTGTGCAAGAGGTGGTAGGCCACATTGCCATATGTCAACCTACAAAATCAGACCCTAATTTACCAGTCAGTTGGGATGAGATTGGAAAAGCTCAGAAGCTTGATTCTTCTTTACTGTCTTTATGGGAGTCAGCTAAACAAACTAATACTGATCCAAGCCGTGTTGCTTACATTGTTCAAAATGACTACTTGTTTTGTAGGGTACCGGACAAGCAACAAGGGTACACTAATCAGCTAGTCATACCTGCATCATTGAGGGAGGCATTCCTGCAATTCGCTCATGCAAATCCATTGAGTGGTCATTTGGGAAGAATGAAAACTCTACGGAGGCTACTCGACAATGTTTATTGGCCTGAAATTCGCAAAGACGTTTGGAGTTTCTGCAAGATATGTAAGACGTGTCAAGCCTACAAACCAAGAATCACTAAGCTATCTGGATTGTTGCAGTCAACCCCAGTAGTGGAACTGGGATATATGCTCGGAGTGGATTTGATGGGTCCTTTCCCGAGAAGCCCTCGATCCAATGAATTCCTATTGGTCTTTGTGGATTATTGCAGCAAGTGGGTAGAACTCTTTGCTCTACGGTCTTCAAAATCTCACCTCATAACCAACATACTGATAAAAGAGATGTTCACACGATGGGGAACGCCGGTATACTTGGTTTCAGACCGAGGACCTCAGTTCACTGGCCAGCTACTAAATGATACCTGTAAACGATGGGGTGTGGTTCAGAAACTCACTACAGCGTATCATCCTCAGACCAACTTAACTGAGAGGGTCAACAGAACCTTGAAAACGATGATAGCATCTTATGTCCATGATAATCACCGTGACTGGGATAAGTGGTTACCAGAGTTTCTATATGCTATAAATTCGGCGTGGCAAGAGAGTACCGCTCTTACTCCAGCAGAAATTGCACTTGGACGTAAGTTAAAAGGACCTCTTGAAAGGTTAGTACGCAAGGCGCCTAATCCCGATCATGTAGCCTATACCACAATCGAGAGACAGAGGGTTCTTCTTGACCAAGTGAGGGAGAAATCTAGTCAAGCACAGGAGAGGCAAGCCAAGTATTACAATAAACGAAGAAGGGCTGAAACCTTCGAAGAAGGAGATCTGGTTTGGGTACTGACTCATCATCTTTCTCGAGCTGCTGATTACTTTACAGCCAAGTTAGCTCCAAAATGGCAGGGACCTGCAAAGATTTTGAAGAGAATGAATAATGTCAATTACCGGATAGTAATGCTTGACAATCCGAACCAATGTGATACTTACCATATTGAGAAGCTAAAAAAATTCTTTGGGTGTATTTGAGACTTTTCTTTAGGGAGAGGGTTGTATAACAGCCTGCAGTTACATTTGTCTTATTAGCTCTCTGTACCGTGTCATATTTGGTTCTACCACTGGGGGGTACTCTAGTCAAGAGGGTTCCTAGTAGCATAAAAATGGTAGAAGAAGTAGAGCAGGGGTGCCCAATCCTGCTCCTGCCGATCGACTGTCCTGCACAGTTCATCTCCAACCCTAATCAAACACACCTGAAGCAACCAATTAAGGTCTTCAGGATCACTTGAAAAGTAAAGGCAGGTGTGTTTGATTAGGGTTGGAGATGAACTGTGCAGGACAGTCGATCGGCAAGAGCAGGATTGGGCACCCCCTGAAGTAGAGTAAGGGAGGAAGGATGTGTTATGCACATGGAGAAGCTTCCCTACCAGTGTGGTCGTGTTTTTCCCTGATTTGAGGAACCTGTGGTTCTTATGCTCAAATGTAAGTGTTCAGTTTTTACTTTGTATGTGTAATGTTAGGTAATGTGTTTTCAAATGAGATGTAAATGTGTTATGGTGGCACTAAGTTTGTTTGTTTGATGCAGAGGGTTCATCGTGCAGGCATGAGGCAGCAACTGAACTATAACTAAACCCTTGATCAATATGGAATTAATTGTCTGCGTTTTATCAACAACACCTTTGTCATCTGCTGTTTGTGCCTTGAGCTATAGTTTGTTCCTAATATCAATCGCCACTTGGATTCAGACCGTTGTGAACTCATCCGCTCTGCACTTAAGTACTGTTTCTTATTACTTGTGGGACTCTAGAGACTGAACTCTTGGCTACCAAAGACATTATTTGGAAGAGCTGAATTATTTGGATGTATTGCCTTGTAAATGAATGCCTCATGTATTGTGTATGGTTACTGACTGTAAGGTGATTTATGGTATAATACACATGGCTCATTGAAATGCGAAGTCTCTGGTCCCTCACTTTATTATGGAGCATCCAAAGCTTTCTTGAAAGTAGATGTTACAAACTCATACAACCTACAAACTTTCCTGGAAGCGCATTTCTTTGTTTCATTGAACTGGATCTCAACTTTGAAGTAAAACCCCTGAAATATTTTTTTTGTGATTGTTAGAATGTCTAGTTCATGTAAATGCTTATTATTTACTTATTAGTTATTGTGGAATGCATGCTTCAAATTAGATTTTTAGCTTATGTCTTTGTTGTAATTTTACAACATTGGGAGAGAATGTAGTCATAATAGCATGTGCACCTTGCACATTACATGGAGGCATTGCACTTCTCAAATGTTCACATATAGGAGAAATACTTACAGAAATATAAGGTATTTGATGATTCACAATTTCTAAATGTGTTATTTGTTAGAGGTTTCAGATTTGAATCCTTCTAAATGAATAAATTATTTCTGGTCGCAGTGTTTTAAGCCCTTTCAGTACCAGTATTTGAAATTGTGAATTGTGTATGCTTCTTTATCTTAATTTCAGGATAAAGCATTAGTTAAATTAGTTAAGTAGTTTTTTTTTTTTTTTTTTTTTTTTTCTGTATTAAAAGTTAAGTTGGATTTATCTTGTTCGTTTGTGATTTGGTTTGGGTAGTTACTGGGGGTAGGTCCTGATAAGCCTAGGGCTTCTACCTATCCCATTTCGAACAGGTTGATTATTATGCTATATATAATTGTTTTTTTGTGGTTATACTTTTTTTTTTCGGGATATTGTATATGTATTGCTGTCTTTTTTATTTTATTATGCTTATTATTATTTCTATTTTTCTTTTAATTGTTGTTCAAAATAAAGAATTCATTCATTCATTGTTCCTGTATGTTAGCAGTAAAATATAGTTAACTGTTTTTTTTATTATTATCTGGGCTTTGTTTGTTTTCCCAAATATCTGCTTGTTGCAAGGCAGACACTGTTTGTTTGTGGAATGCTTTGGAGGATGGTTATTCAAGGACAGGTGTGAAAGTTCAGACATATAGGGGGTTGCATGGTCCATTGTTCAGGGACAGGTGTTAATGTTCTGGAATGTGGGGATGTAAGAGGTCTGGTGGTTTGTATATTCCTTTTAGAATTGTGTGACTTCAGTGGAATGTATCACATAATTAGGATTAATTTACATTTAAATGATTTACACTTGAACATACTCTATCTCTTACAACTATTATTTTAATTTCACAATGAGAAGACGCTGCAGACGCAGCAAAAAAGGATATTTGAATTTGCTCCGCAGGAAGTGCAATCTCCGGAACTGCTTTTCAGAGGAAAGGAACCGCTTTTGGGACTACCATTGCAAGTGAACACTGGACACTGTTTCTTTGACAGTTTTCAATCTTTTTGTATTTAATGTTTATATTTTAAGTTTATTTTTAATAAATTCTAATTCATAAAAATATGACTGTTGGGTGATTATTATTATTATTCATGATATTTACTGTTATGGTGCTATGTAAGCAATCCACACTTCAAAAGAGCCCTTAGATGTTCTGTATATTTGTTCTGACAGTGTGAGTGCAAATGCTGAAATTCTGCTCAACTTTTAAATTTCCTTAAAATCTTACTAAAACATATATTTTTTAAAAGTCCTTCATTATTTCCATCTGAGTACTCCAACAAAAACATCTGACAGATGAAAAAAAAAAAATCTATATTTGGGTCTTACAGGGTCATTTAAAGTGTTTAGAGAAAACAGATAGAACATGTTTCACAATATGGTTACCATTTTGAATGTTCATCTTATTGAATTTGTGGTAGCCTATTTGTTGCATGTTGTAGTCCCATTTTTAATGTTGTTGTAATTGCTGTTATGCAGAAGTTCTATGCATTTGTTTAGTAATTCATTTATAAATAAATCCATTTCATGCATTCATCTATTAGAGGTACAATGTAAAAATGGAAATTTGATGTAATGCTATGTAAATTAATTTGTGGCTCTTTAAATGTAAGGCGTGAGAATGTGTCACTTTAGCGGAAATGACAAGATATTGCGTCGCCCCTGATGGACTGATGATGAGCGGACGCCTAACAAGGCTCTAAAAGTTGAATTTAAGTTTAAAAATAAGTGTTGCCTCAAGTCAAAGGGGACAGTAAAGAAGATTTCGTTAAAGGACTCAAGGACCTCTTTTCATGACAAGCAGCCAACGAGGTATTTGTTTTACATGTATATTTGTTTGATGTATTGAATTTTTTGCATCTCTTTTCCTTTAAGACTGCATTGTATAATAGGCTGATGTGTTTGTACTATGTTCATTTATGAATGCAGTTCTCACGGCGTAAACAAGACGAGCCAAAGAATTAAAACACCCGTTTTAAGGAACCGACCTGTGTCTGTGTTGTTAAGAGAGCTACAGTTGTAGAGTTCATTTTCATCCATATTCAGATTTCTGAATATTCTGATATTCAGATTTCATCCCATTTAATGTCAACATGTTCTATTTGTTTAGAATTTTACACCTGCATTGAGTGAACTGATGAATATTACTCATCATAGCCTATATCTATTTGCTTTTTGGTTTGTTAAATATGCTGTGGAATATATTTGTTTGATAATATGGGTTAATAAACCATGTGTTTTTAATTAAGATACATGATCATTTTTGATAAATCAAGGATGGCTAAACTTGCGTGACCAGCTGCTGGCCCACTTTATCTAAAAGGAATGTGTCTGGAGTGCATGATTTCAAATATTTATTAGTATACCTTTAAAGTAACACGTATTAACTTGAAAATATTAAAGCTGGACCTTAAAGTTAAATTAAGAAAGAAAAAAAAGTCTAGATATCTAAACATTTAGCAACATATTTACAAATAGTGTCTCACTTTACCTGCATTCACTCTACTAAAAGGGGATTGGTAACACTTTACAATAAGGTTCGTTAGTTAACATTAGTTAACTACATTAGTTAACATGAACTAATAATGAACTACACTTATACAGCATTTATTAATCTTTGTTCATGTTAATTTCAACATTTACTAATACTTTATTAAAATCTTGTTAACATTAGTTCATGCTCTGTGAACTAACATGAACAAACAATGAATAGCTCTATTTCTATTAACTAACGTTAACAAAGATGAACAAATACAGTAACAAATGTATTGCTCATGGTTAGTTAATGTTAGTTAATGCATTAACTAACGAACCTTATTGTAAAGTGTTACCAGGGGATTTTAACATCGATGCCATAGAAGAATTATCCCCCCAGACATTTGTATTTCTGCCTGCAAAGACAATTAACATTAACAGTCCAATTGCATGTGTAATACACTCACCTAAAGGATTATTAGGAACACCTGTTCAATTTCTCATTAATGCAATTATCTAATCAACCAATCACATGGCAGTTGCTTCAATGCATTTAGGGGTGTGGTCCTGGTCAAAACAATCTCCTGAACTTCAAACTGAATGTCAGAATGGGAAAGAAAGGTGATTTAAGCAATTTTGAGCGTGGCATGGTTGTTGGTGCCAGACGCGCCGGTCTGAGTATTTCACAATCTGCTCAGTTACTGGGATTTTCACGCACAACCATTTCTAGGGTTTATAAAGAATGGTGTGAAAAGGGAAAAACATCCAGTATGCGGCAGTCCTGTGGGCGAAAATGCCTTGTTGATGCTAGAGGTCAGAGGAGAATGGGCCGACTGATTCAAGCTGATAGAAGAGCAACTTTGACTGAAATAACCACTCGTTACAACCGAGGTATGCAGCAAAGCATTTGTGAAGCCACTACACGCACAACCTTGAGGCGGATGGGCTACAACAGCAGAAGACCCCACCGGGTACCACTCATCTCCACTACAAATAGGAAAAAGAGGCTACAATTTGCAAGAGCTCACCAAAATTGGACAGTTGAAGAAAAAATGTTGCCTGGTCTGATGAGTCTCGATTTCTGTTGAGACATTCAGATGGTAGAGTCAGAATTTGGCGTAAACAGAATGAGAACATGGATCCTTCATGCCTTGTTACTGGTGGTGTTAGTGTAATGGTGTGGGGGATGTTTTCTTGGCACACTTTAGGCCCCTTAGTGCCAATTGGGCATCGTTTAAATGCCACGGCCTACCTGAGCATTGTTTCTGACCATGTCCATCCCTTTATGGCCACCATGTACCCATCCTCTGATGGCTACTTCCAGCAGGTTAATGCACCATGTCACAAAGCTCGAATCATTTCAAATTGGTTTCTTGAACATAACAATGAGTTCACTGTACTAAAATGGCCCCCACAGTCACCAGATCTCAACCCAATAGAGCATCTTTGGGATGTGGTGGAAAGGGAGCTGCCTTTATGTGCATCCCACAAATCTCCATCAACTGCAAGATGCTATCCTATCAATATGGGCCAACATTTCTAAAGAATGCTTTCAGCATCTTGTTGAATCGATGCCACGTAGAATTAAGGCAGTTCTGAAGGCGAAAGGGGGTCAAACACAGTATTAGTATGGTGTTCCTAATAATCCTTTAGGTGAGTGTATATGCTTGTCAGGTTTGGGACAGAGTATGTAGATATGGTTTCTTGAAAAAGAACAACTTATGTGAGATGAATATGTGCTATAAGAAGTGGTGTCAAGCATGAACTTCACGTCTAATTGAGCACTAACTGAGAATTAATGAGTCACAGTTGAGTTACCAAAAGAAGAGTAGAGAAATCTGTAACAGTACTTCTTTTAATAAACACAAAACAATGATAATCTACACTGGAGAACACATTGTGCAATGCAAGACTGAAAAAAACTGAGGGCTATATATACACAGGCAAACAAAGGGAGCTAAATGAAACACAGGTGAACTTAATTAGTGATTAACAGGCTAACAGACTATCATGGTTAACTTGTAGCTCCACATGAGTTCCTAAAAGAGCAACCAAAAGTGTGATTGTAAAGGAACATTCTCTCAACGCCAGTTCAGGACTGCACATGGATTAAGTGTTGTAGTATTTTTGGCACTGTAATATTCATTCTCCACACGGATTAAGGACGACTTTTCAGTTATATGGTAATGTACCTTTGCTGTTTTTGGCATGTGTTTTTTCTCCATTCTTGCAAATATTTACTTGATTTACAACTTAAAAAAAGTTAGTTTAATCAAAAATATAAATACTTTTTATTTTACTTTCCCTTGTGAAAAACAAGTACACTTTTAGTATGTTATTAAGAGTACATATTATGGAAATAATTCTTTAAAATAATATATTTGTGTACAAGAATGTAATGTTTTCAGACTTAATTGCATGTTTATGCATTTAAATGAATGTATTCTATTTTAAATGCAGTTAGCTGAAACGGTCATTTGTTTGACTAAAGTATTTTTAACTAAAATATACCTTAATATCTAAGGTTTATTAATATCCTTAATATTTCTACTTAACTTGTATATCGTGTATATATATATATATATATATATATATATATATATAATGTGTGTATATTATGCGCGCAAACATTTGTAATGATGTTGCAGTTTAGTAGATTTAAAATATTAACTTTATTTTAATAACAAAGTTAGTCAACACATCAAAATAAGTGTACTTTAAAGCACAACACAAAGATTAAAACCATGTTCTTTAAAGAAGAACTTTTTAAAAGTGCTTGACGTGTGTGTTAATAAATACAGTACAATTTCATAAGCATGTTTCTTGTACACAAGTGGCTTTTTATTTCATCAATGTTATGTTCTCTGGAAGGGTTTTTTTATTTATCATTTATTATTTTTTTTTTTTTTGGGGGGGGGGGGGGGGGGTATACTTTCAAGATTAAGTACTACAAGTACATATTCACTACACAAGCACACTACTTTTCCACAAGGGTACATGGCAATTAAAAAATAAATGCAATTTATTTTATAAGGTTTTCCCTTGCAAACTAATCTGGTTGTGCTATATAACTTAATACAACTTCCACTCTCAAAGCTCCCTGCAACAAAGCTTTGACCTTTTTATTCTATCAAATATACTTCATTCTTAAACCAAATGACATGATTTCACTGAATCCACTCTTCATTGTAGACTTTAAAGATCAACATGGAGAAAATCATCCTAATATTCCCTCTGATATTGCTGGTGCTGCATTTACAAGGAGGAGAGTTCGCTAAAAATCCAGTTTGTTTGATTGCCGAAGCTCCACAGCCGGAAGTCGTGGAGTTCAACAACGTAATCTATGCCACTTGTGAAGTAACTCCCAGCCCTAATTTACCACCTTGCCAGCCAAAGATCTTTGGGCAAATCCTCTTCAAGCAGGTCTTCCCCGATGGAGTTTTAGAAGTGAAAATCAACCTCCGTGGTTTGCCTGCCATCGATCATCAACAGCGTGCCATGCACGTCCATCGGTATGGAGACCTCAGTCAAGGCAGCATCACTGTTGGTCCTCATTACAATCCAAACGGTGTTGACCACCCTCATCATCCTGGAGACCTGGGCAACTTTGCTTCTGAGCAAGGAGTTATAAGGCAGTTCCTGAAGCTCCCAGAGGCCAAGCTCTTTGGGCCTTATTCCATTCTGGGACGTGCAGTGGTGGTTCATGAGAAGGAAGATGATCTGGGTATGGGTTCAGATGAGGAGAGTAAACTCAGTGGGAATGCTGGACAGAGAATTGCTTACGGTGTGATTGGTATTACTACTCCAAGTCTGTGGCAGAAGACTGAAATACTCCCCAAGAAAAAATGTGGAGGAGGGCACTGAGACTCAAGGATGATAGTCGGATATGGTGGAAGGGCAGATTCAAAAAGGATAATTATGATTTTCCTTGTGTATTCTTTGTCTGTGTCCTACATTAAAGCAATATTTAACACACTGGAATTCCCTAGATTTATTGCCACTACAAATGCTGCTTTAAATGTCTCTTTCAGTGGTTTTGAATGTTTCTTGGCATCCAGCAATTCATGTTTTGGTCTTTTCAGAGCCATTTTGGCCATCAGGGAAGTAGTTTGGGAATTCGGGGCCTCTGTGCAACTAGTTGCTGTGGGCCCCCTTGAAATCATGTTCCCGGGTTTTGGGTTATGCGTCCCCCTTGGTTCAAACCGTGGGGTTGTCGCCACCGTTTGCCCTCCTAGCAATGGCCCTGCATGCCAGCTTCTAATAGTAAAAGCACTAAAATAAAGGTACTAAAAGGGGATTTTAGTAGCTATGCCATAGAATAACCATTTTTGTTTCCCAAAAGAACTTTTGAGTGAATTGTTCTTAAAAAAAAAAAAAAAAATTTTTCTTCGTGCGACAGACATTTTAATAATTGAAAGAACCTTTTTCACTATAAAGAACATTTGTGTCCATGATTTTTAAAGGAACCTATGCCAATAAATAACCTTTTATTTTTAAGAGTGTAGGGTAAAACACTCCCCAGCAGTACACATCTTGGATGTCTTCCTATATCTGGTAGACCTGTTTTAGGTCATGGTTTCTTTACTGTGCAAGCTGAAGAGTTTGAATCAGGTGTTTGATAACTGAACATTTTGTCACATGTCACTATTTGTCCGTAACGTCACCCGTTGGTTTCTGAAAAGAATTTTTGAAGACCAAAGTGGGCGGAGCTGGCCATCTATGGGATTGACTCTCTTTTGAGAAGCCTGTCTCTAGAGGCCAGTCAATGAATTGCAGTTTAAGTCACTTCCGTGCTGGATTCAAAAGACTGGAAGGTTGCCGCTTGGTTTCAATAGGAAGAATCACCAACAACTGTTTAGTCACTTTTAGTATAGTATCACTTGTTGCTAAACTTGTATATGTACAAGGTTAAGTACAACATGATTATCACATGCATTTTAATTTTTTTTTAGTTTGTGCACTATAAAATATTAACCTTTCCAATTCTGAATAGGGATGCACACATCCCCGCTACATTAAAGTTGGCATGAAATCAAAATGGACAAATCTTGTTTTTTTACGGTTTGCGAGGGGAGGAGGACCTGTCTCTCACATAAGATCTGATCGACCAATAGCAAACCACAAACACCCAACGATCCAGTCAACCCCCTTATGGACAAAATTAAATCCAGCCCTACTTTTTTATATTATTTTTCAGAAGCCATTTCACTCTGATATACGTTGCAATAGGGAAGCAACGACTATCGCAACTTGTGTTTTATGATGAGTTTAACACACATTTCAAAGTGACAGATACCAGCCACCAGAAGTGACATGACTTCCACTCACTAGTAAATATCTGAAATCCAGAAGTTCTCCTGGCTCGGTTTCATGATTTATGAACTGAACAACCACCGACAGACAAACTGCCTCAGTTCCCAAGGCATAAACAAATCAAACAGAATATAAATAAGGGCATAAAATGCAATGTGCCGTGTGCTTCCTCTTAAAGTCTGTTTGGGACACTGCTCTTGAAGGGAAAACTGCTGAAATAATTGGATGCAATGAATTTCAGAAGGGATATGCGATGTCTGTTGTGAGAGGCTGCCATGGGCTAAGTGAACAGATTTGAATTTAGGATCAGTGCTATGCTTGAACTAATAATGTTTATGCATAAAGTCTGAATTGGGATTACTCTAGTGTTTGCCTGATATCGTGAACTGAAAAGAATTATATTTTACTGTGCGTTAATGTATTCAAAGCAGTGAGCTGTAGGCCTATGTAAGTTCCACATGCCTGATGACAGAGTCACTCCAGCGGCTACTTGCTGGGAACATTTTGCTCCTTAAAATATTGGGAGATACAAACTTATAAGCAAAACTGTATTTACTGCTTCGATTACTCAGATCACAGCTCAGGACTAAACTCTAAAGCCATCTGAGTTGTTACTGTGGTACATTTCTTTAGAAAACTAACTGGAGGGTGTGCAGTTATCCATTTGAAAATGAATAAATTACCCATTTAAATTTGTTTTTGTAAGTAGTATGCAAGAACAATTTATGTTAGTCTAGCATTTAAGCCTTTAGATGAAACCATCTATCACGCAAAACATAAATTCAGTCCAAGTGTGTCCACACAGTTAAATAAATAATGTTAAATGAAAGCCATGCCAATATCCTGGAAAGCATATCTCGCTTAGGTTATTAACCCAATGGAAGCCTTCAGTTATTTTTTATTATATTTCAGTTATTATAATCAGTTTTAGTTATTTTAATATGTTAATTTTATTTAAACTAACAAATTTTTTTATGGTTTTAAGTTTTATTTATTAACCCTGGTTGCAACACACAACGAATTAACATAACATTAAAAAAAGGCATCAAGTGCAACAGACTTTTCCATTTCACCTGCTGCTCTGGTGTCTTTTTGACCCGTCATGAAACATTGGCATTAGCTTATGCCAAATTTGAATAAATTCAGTAATCCCAGCTTAATATGATGAAGTCCCCCAGGGTGAAAATCAAGCTTTTAATTGTGTGGCATTTTTGTTATACTTTAAGACAAACCATGCGCATATTTTCTCCTTAAAACTGCAGTGGACCAAAGACAGTCTCAAAAACATGTTTGAAATCGCTGGTGTTTCTGACGTCACAAGCTACCTTGTAATGTAATCACGTCAATGTGTGATCATCAACGAGTGGCTCTCTAAGCTGGTGTGAGTGAGTGGAGGCGGGGCCAATTTGCATATTCATAGAACCACATATACTAAATGAGGCAAGGGTGTAGTTACATTTAAAGGGTAACTAAACACTAAAACAACTTTTTTTAGTTAATGATCTGTAAGAATGGAGCTTCATAAATGCTGTTCATTGATTCCAGTACATTTTTTGAAATTTGGGTTTAAAGTGTTTTAATTCTACAATATATGGTTTAAAAATGTCTGAGTGCTGCCCTCTTCAGGTTGAACGGTGGCTACTGCAGTTGAATTTTCCTATTGGTGGTTGCGGTGATTCGCGACGCAGCAGTTGTTGGTGACGTAGGCAGGTTCCATACAAAGAGATGCGTCTCAGGTGCACGCCCCCCTCCGCTGGGCTCTGCCCACTTTTCCAGCATTTTTCAAATATTGCCAGTGGGTGGAGTCAGGCTCTGACCAGGGGTTTAGTTACCCTTTAAGCCATTTTATGACATGAAGATTTTTTTTAAATATTAAAAAACTTTAAATATGTAATTTTGATGATCAAAGATGAGTTTTAAGGGATAAAATTACATGGGGGACTTTATACATTTATCATAGGCCTATTTAGTTCCGAATATTAAAGTAGACGTTTTGAATTTCACAAGGAAGATAATTATTTACCTGTATATTTTTTTTTCTTCAGCAAAAAAAAAAGGATGTGGATGACAAAAGGTTCATCACCACACTTCCATCGAAAGCCATTATTTTCATAATTTATGAGTAAGAATGGAACAGTACTCGCAGGCTGCTCAAAATGCACAAGCTCCTGTAAAATGAATCCCACAAGGTTTCATACAACCACCCTATCACCTGCTTCTGAATATGTTTCTCAATGAATAATTCAACAATGTAGCCTATGTACGCATCCTCCTCTACAAATGCAGCGTTTCTAGTCTAATAGGACCAAAGAGCAAGTAAAAGCAGCTGGAGAATATGTGTAGCAGTGGGAAGACAGTGACTGACGACCTGCCATAAGGCAGCAGGGAGATGGCAGCGCACCGTGGAGTCAATCGGTGTGTCACGTCGAACTTCTGATTTTAGTCCTAGTTAAGAAGTTTTGCAGTACTAGAGTGAAAGGTAGTCAGTGGCAGCAGGGGACTGTGACAGGAGTTGGTGGAGACGACATTTGCCTCCTACTTGTGGAGAGATCCTACAGTGCATCGTGCTGCACTGCAACACGAGAAGTTTTTTATTCTTTCTCTTGCTTTTACAATCTATATTCACTTTATTTAACAACACAGAAGCAGTTTTCTGTAAATGTGCATGACTTCTGATTCAGCTAGTAGCTAGCCGAGGTAATGCATTGACATCACTTTGCCGCCGGAACACGCCCCCTCAGCCGGACTGAGTGGCAAAAGAGCTGCTGCGTGACTGGAGTTAATACGGGAAACTGCGAAAACGCGAGTAAAACAAACGATTATCAGTTTAAACTAAAGGTTGGACTCGATATAGTGTTCCTTACAACTTACCAAAGATCCAGTGATCCATGGATATTGACATTCCTGGCTGCCTGTTTTTGACGCCGGGGAAATAGCCTACATAAAGCAAAGCCTGTGAACGCTTTATATAAATAGCCTATAGGTCTAAATCCATGTGATCACTTGTGTTAATGTTATTTATATCATCATATCATACAGCCCTTAAACTCAGTTTATTTAAAAATATCAAATTATGCAGAATATACGATGAAAAATATTTAATTGATGAGTTGTCAATACAATATAGCAATGCAATATATAGGGTTTGATTTTACCCCTAAGTAATATTCCAACTATTTACCCCTTCAGCGTATTGACACAAAATGATTACTGCAAATCCACCTTTCGCTGCCTGGATCAAGTTGTTTCTGTGAATGGCATCGATCCATTTGCTTCTCTGTTCTGTAGCTTTCAGCAGTCCGTAAGAATATACCTCAGATTTCTTGTCAAATCTATTTGTACAGTCCATCGCAAAGCTCTTTGCCGTTTTAGATGCGTTTAGTGTGTTTTGCGTGGCATTCACGCTGAAAACAAATACTGCCGCTCAGTCTTTTTGCCACTCAGTGGGCGTAACCACAGTCACTAATGCCGATGGTGATGTCACGCGCATACCCTCTATGGACCTTATGTAGCCCCGCCCCTTTTCAGCACTGCGCTTGTCTTCTTTTGTCTTTCGATTATGATTGTTATGACACCCGCTTCAAACATTACAATGCTCATGATAACTTTTGTTAACTCTAATTAGCTGGTGAAGTGGATTTACTTATTGTACTCTTCGACAGCGATGCCATAGAAATATGGTAGCAAACGGAGAAAATGATAGACTCACTTAACAGTTCTCTTACGAGAGTATCTCTCGTACTGCGTAATATCTTACGCTATGGGGAAAACCTCTTTTCCACAAGATATTGAAGCCAAAAATTATCCTTAATTTTGAATTAATGTAAAACGCGTTGCGAAAGCATGCAGACATAGGCAAGGCAGCTTCGCGTGCCTATTGGCTGACCTGTGGCAACAGCAGCAGCCTATTGAGAGAGGCGCTGCGTGACGTGATACCCAATGGGGGCGCTTCGCGCCCATTACGTCACGTCCCGCCAGAATAGGCGTGGCCTTGGCCTATAAATATAGCTCGACTAGGCTGATACAACTGATTTTCATCTCTTCAGTGAAGCTCACGCATCGCTGGATCCGGAGTGAGAAGCCGCGCCATCTGACTGTAAGCCTTCTGCGGGACGAGCCTTCGAGGCTGAAGTCGCTGGCCTTCACCTCGCTGCCTTCAGCTGCCGTACCTGCTACGCTTTCCGGCGGTATATCCTTTTTCACTGCTAAGAGTGTGTGTTCGCTGCTGCGACTCACACTCTCTCGGTTTACTCTCCTAAAAGAGCTGCGTCTTTTTCAAGATGCAAAGATCCTGCGGCTCATGCCGAGCCACACTCAGCGACGGGGACCGTCATGTCATCTGTGTTTCCCTGCCTGGGTGAGGATCACGCGGCTCTCGCTCTCGTCGCCGGCGGATGCCCTCACTGTGAGCTGATGCCTATGGTGACTCTGAGGACTCGCCTGGCATCCTTTTCAGAGCCTGCACTTCAGCCCGCTGTAGCGCCGCGCCGTAAAAAGCGCCGTGCTCAGCGCGGCCCCGAGCCTTCCCTTCCCGCCAAAGCTCGCCGGTTCGCCCACCAGCTTCGTCGGCATCGCTAGAGTCACTCACCGACGGACAGTGGCCGCCGTCCGCCGCCGCTTCCGCCATTGAGGTCGACGAAACAGCTGAGGTTTGTTCCATCCTGGCGTCAGATAGTGAGGATTGGGCGAGCTCCGTGGACCTCCCCCCCACTATCCGCGTGTCTTCTGGGAAACGGGCTGGCATTGAGTCTGAGGGCTGGCATTGAGTCTGCTCTCTCAAGCCGTCGACAACCTCGGCCTCGACTGGGAGGCGCCCGCGCAGCCCGCGCGCAACCGGCTGGACGGATGCTTCCTCCAGAAGGACCACGCGCCGTCAAAATCCACACCCGCGCCTTTTCTTCCTGAGCTTCACGAAGAAGTCGCAAGGTCATGGAACGCCCCCTTCTCGGCCAGGATGTGTACCTCTGTCTCGGCTGCATTCTCCACTGTGGACGGTGCGAAAAATAGAGGGTACCTTTCTCTTCCTCCGGTGGAAGCAGCGGTAGCGTCCCATCTTTGCCCGCCCTCTGCTGGACGGCGGGCTCAGACGGCGTTGCCATCAAAAGCCTGCCGAGTGACGTCAGCCATGCACGGTTGCGCTTACACTGCCGCCGGGCAAGCTGTGTCAGCACTGCACACAGTGGCCATCCTGCAGATATTCCAGGCCGACCTTCTCCGTAGATGGGACGAGGAAGGCGCGTAATCGATCAGCATCGCGGATTTAAGGAGCGCTACGGACCTTGCTCAACGCGCTTCAAAATCTGCTGCACAGGCTATTGGGCGGAACATGGCCTCTCTCACCGTGGCTGAGAGACACTTGTGGCTAACGTTGTCTGAGATGATGGATTCGGAGCGCGCGGTGTTTCTCGACGCGCCCATTTCGTCAGCTGGCCTCTTCGGATCTGCCGTCAAAGACTTCGCGGACAGATTCCAAGAGGTTCAAAAGACATCACAGGCAATGAAGCACTTCCTCCCGAAGCGCTCTAGCTCCGCAGCAGGTCGCTCAAAAAAGCCGTCTGCCCGGAGCTCCCAGCCACAGCCTGCACCACCCGCCGCCACTTCTCAGCGTCGCCAGGCCCGAGAACAGAGACCGCGCTCTCGCTCTGCCGGACGCCGCCCCCCTCAGCGCGGGCCCCGGCCGAGGATCGAGATCAAGCCCGAGGTCCCAAAGCCTTCCTAGCCTTCCTAGGAAAGCGACGGTGTTCAAATCCCGCTGCGGACGAATTTTCACCTAAACGTTTCGATCGTCCAGTTCCATGCGATGTGACTGTTCCAGTGTATTTAGCAGACAACAAGCCGGTTCACTTGCCCGCTTGCCTGCACACAAAAGCCGTTTTTACGGCTACCCAGATAAATCACATAAAGAGTGTATTTTCTAGTGTTCCGGCCACGGCCGATGGTGTTATGAGTGTTGTAAGAATGCCCACATCTCAGTGCCCATTCCCACACACAGACACAGCCCGCCACAGTTCAGGGCTAGCACAAATAAAATCGACTCATGTCGATTGTGCAAAAAATGTAGTGAATGTGCCCACGACACAGTGCCCACAAACACAACACGATGCGTGTCCCACGGTTTCTGTAAAAACGAAACCAGCACACATTCAGTCAGCACAAGCCGACGGTGTTCACAGTGCAGTGAGTGTGTCCGCTGTCCCGCGCCCACATTCCCTCACAGACACGCTCAACCCCACGGGGTTTGTCCCGCTCGTTCTCTCTCCACAACCTGTCATAGAGAAATCGAGCACGACCAGGCTGCTCGCCGCCGCTATGCCGCGACTAGAGCCCGGATATCATTTTACCTCTAGCTATTCACGCAGATGCGTGGGCAAAGCTTCCCAGGGTATCAGAATGGGTGTTGAACAATATAAAAAGAGGCTATTCGCTACAATTCGCTCGACGTCCCCGCCGTCACACGGCGCGAGTCGAAACGACAGTAAGCAATGAAGTATCTCATCTACTTCGAGCCGAATTAGCGAAACTGCTGAGCAAAGGGGCCATAGAACCTTTATCTCAGGCTCAGAGCAAAGGGGGACTATACAGCAGATATTTTCTGGTACCAAAAAAAGAGGGGGGTCTCAGACCCATTCTAGATCTGCGACAGCTGAACAGAGTGCTTGTAAAGCGCCAGTTCAGAATGCTGACAACCTGGAAAATCCTTGCGCAAGTTCGCCAGGAAGACTGGTTTATGTCAATAGATCTGAAAGACGCCTATTTCCAAATACAAATAGCGTCGCGTCACAGGCGATTCTTGAGATTCGCCTTCGAGGGCCAGGCATATCAATACACAGTCCTGCCGTTCGGCCTGTCGTTAGCACCCCGTACATTTACGAAGTGCATGGATGCGGCTCTCACACCCCTGAGACTTCAGGGCATGCGAGTCTTGAACTACCTGGACGATTGGCTGATTCTAGCTCAATCACACTCAGAGCTAATAGAACACAGAACCACATTACTCGAGCATCTCGAGAATCTGGGTCTCACAGTCAATTGGGCGAAGAGTTCGCTGTTTCCCAGCCAGAAAATTTATTTTCTGGGAACAGTGCTGGACTCGCTATCTATGACAGCGAGTCTGTCGCCCGAGCGCGGACTGGACATTCAGCGCGCCACGAAATCCTTCCGCCGTGGCTCTATAGTCCCGCTCAAAAGGTTTCAGAGAATGCTGGGCCTCATGGCCTCAGCATCTTCGGTACTCCAGCTGGGCCTGCTTCGCATGCGCCCACTGCAGTTTTGGCTAAAAGCGCGAGTTCCACCCCGGGCATGGACCTCTGGTCTGTTTCGCCTCAAGGTCGACATAGAATGCGTTTCGGCTCTGGAACCTTGGAAAATAGCCGACTGGTATCAGTCTGGCGTGAGTCTGGGGAATCCCTCGAGTGTGAAGGTGGTGTCCATGGACGCCTCCACCTCGGGATGGGGAGCGCTGCTCGAGGGCAGACCGTTCTTTTGCCAGTGGTCAGAACGGGAGAAGCTTCTACACATAAACTGTCTAGAACTGTTGGCAGTCGACAACGCGCTACGGCGCTTTTGTCCCCAGATAAAAGGTCACCACGTCTTGGTCCGGTCGGACAACATGTCAGTGGTGGCATACATAAATCGCCAGGGCGGCGTCAGGTCCCGAAACCTTTACAGGCTGACGGAACGCCTCCTGGTCTGGGCTCAGCACAACCTGCTTTCACTGAAAGCAGCGCATGTGCCTGTTCGCCTGAATCTGGGACCAGACAGTCTGTCCAGAAACAATGTCCCAGCAGGGGAATGGTCGCTGCACCCGCAGACGATCCAACTGCTGTGGGAGACATTCGGCAGAGCACAGGTGGACCTGTTCGCGTCCCAGGAGAACGCTCACTGCCCGAACTTTTTCTCCAAGAGCAGGGATGCGCTGGCCCACGTCTGGCCCCGCTGCCCCCTCTATTCTTTTCCCCCCGTCTCGCACCTACCTCAAGTGCTGGAACGAATCAGGGAAAGCGGATGCCCAGTGCTGCTCGTGGCCCCGCTCTGGACGAACCAGATTTGGTTCCCAGCCCTAATGCGGCTGAGTAGCACTGCCCCGTGGCCTATACCGGTGAGGAGAGACCTCCTCTCTCAGGCAAAGGGCTCGATTTGGCATCCTCACCCGGATCTATGGTACCTACATGCATGGGCCATCAACGGGTACCCGCTAATCTCCCAGAGGGAGTGTTAAACACGATCACGCAGGCTAGAGCCCCGTCTACTAGACGGCTCTATTCCTCGAAATGGTCGGTGTTCTCTGCCTGGTGTCAAGCTCAGGGCTTTTCACCCGTAGACTGCGCGGTTACGGAAGTGCTCTCCTTTCTTCAGGAGCTGCTGGATAAGGGCAGAACCCCATCCACGCTCAAAGTATACGTGGCGGCCATAGCGGCGTTTGCAAAATCGACGTCTGGCCAGTCACTGGGGAAAAACGACCTGGTCTTGCGATTCCTCAGGGGAGCTCGGAGGCTGAATCCTCCCAGACCTCCCTCAGTCCCTGTGTGGGACCTTTCTACGGTTTTGGATGCCATGAAAGGTGCCCTATTTGAGCCAATCCACTTGTCTGACATGAAACATCTGTCTTTCAAGAAGGTGTTCCTTTTGGCTCTCGCTTCAGTGAAGCGCATAGGGGACTTACAAGCACTCTCAGTGAGCGTGTCATGTATGGATTTTGGGCCTAATGACTCAAAAGTCATACTCAAACCAAGGCACGGGTACGTGCCAAAATCCCTCAACACACCGTTCAGGGCCCAGGTTATTTCCCTGTGCGCCCTCCCGGTTCATGATGAGGAGGAGGATGCGAGTCTCCTTTGCCCCGTCAGGGCACTGAGAGCTTATGTATCCCGCACGTCTGTATTCAGACAGACCGAGCAGCTCTTCGTTTTGTTTGGCGGACGCTCCAAGGGACTGGCCGCATCAAAACAGAGCCTATCCAGATGGATAGTCGATGCCATAGCGCTGGCTTACACTTATAAGGGCCTGCAGTGTCCTGTAAGCGCCCCCATTGGGTATCACGTCACGCAGGGCCTCTCTCGATAGGCTGCTGCTGTTGCCACAGGTCAGCCAATAGGCACGCGAAGCTGCCTTGCCTATGTCTGCATGCTGTCGCAACGCGTTTTACATTAATTCAAAATTAAGGATAATTTTTGGCTTCAATATCTCGTGGAAAAGAGGTTTTCCCCATAGCGTAAGATATTACGCAGTACTCGTTCCCTCTCTAGAGAGAACCGAGGTTACGTTAGTAACCGAGTATGTTTTAATGCTCTTTATTAACGTGAGCACCTGTGTGGCCAACGCTCTTGCCTCACACAGTCCAGCGAACCTCAAACTTCTGGAACTCTTTTCCCAAGATCCAGCCCACACATAACTGTACGTTCACACCGCCGCCGACTTGAGCTTCCAAAGCTACCGGAAGTCATTCATTCTCAATGGAAGCTGGCTTCTCTCAGCTGCAAGGAGCGTCAAATCCATCGGCGTCGCGTTTTGGGCGTTTTGAGCGTCAATCAGAAAGTTGAAAGTAGCTCAACTTTATGGTAATGAGTTATGACGCGGTTCAGCGGCAAGCAGTGGCAAAACACCAGCAACCAATCGGAATATAGACGTCCTCCGCGCTGGCTGGTTCCGGAGAAACACACGATGTAAACTTTCGTTCCTACTAAAACATTAGTTCCCAGAAAATGGAGGAGAAGCTAATAATCGCCGTTGCTGAGTTTCCTATCATTTATGATATGACGTTGTTTGCTTATAGGGACCATTTACAAAATAACGAGGCATGGGATAAAATAGCTGGGATAGTTTACAATTTTTGTTCTTAAAGTTGAACTTATTTTAACTTGAATCGCGCATTTTTTAAAACACTGTGACATGCACAAGACGCGGCAAAAGACACGAAGCTCGAGCACACAGTCTAGCGCGTGTTTACATAGTTAAATAGAAAAGCAGTGAAGTGGAATGCAAAAACACCAATCTCATGTGACATTTCATGTTGTGACACTTCTCTTCTCCCTGCTACGTCAGAGCGACCAAAGCGTCAACAAGCTTCCCTGTACTTTTTGACAAGCGTCCTTGACAGGGCAGCCAGAGCTTCTTTGCCGCTCATGTCGGTGGCGGTGTGAACGTACAGTAACTGTGCAGGATCGTTCTTCAGAAGAACAACCCACGCATTAAAGCCCCACAAAACCAGAACACATGAAAGAACATACACCTAGATTACACCTGATATAGAACATATATACAATATACAGAGCTACCGCAAAAACGGAAGTTCAAACACAAATTCTAAAGGTTTACCCAACTATGACGACTTCCCCTTCTGAGAAACCAGGAAATGTGAAAGGGTCCATAGCTTCTGGCGAGCAGCTGAAAATATGTTTTCAGACCTGAAATATTTTTATTAACATGGATCATTTAAACAAACAACAAACCTCCAGAGAATCACTAGTTGTAAAACAACAACAACTAAATTGGATTTATTTGTTCACCCACTGATGTCATAAATCCATGTGTTTACCAGTGCCTCAGACCACATTCATCTGCTCAGTGGAGCAGAGCAGCAGCACAGCAATATTCTGTCCAAAACATGATGCTATTCTATTCTTAACCACTAGGGGGCCATAATTAACAGTGTCTCTTTCATTTTTTAATGAAAAATATAATTTGTTATTTTTTCCTCCTGCTTCATTATTCTTGAACTAGTGAATGGGTAACCAAATTAACCTCAAACCTGCAGAGACTGTAAGCCTCATAACTCCATTAGCTCTGACTCCCATCTGTTTCCCAAAAGTCCTTCCTAATGCCGCATCAGCTGCCTGGCATCATGCCGCCCGATGTGCCAGTGTATGTGTAATACTGAGAGAGATTAAATAAGAAAAAGCTTCTCTTCTGCAGAACAAGCAGTTCAAACTTTGCCTTTTGATGTATTTGCAGTCAGGAGCAGCTGTCAGCTGAGTCCACTCTGAGGTGTGTGTGCCGCTTCTCAAGAAGTATGGATGAATGTGTGTGAAAGGGACAGAAAGCAATAACTTATACAAGTCTATGTATGTATTAGCTCATAATCCTAAAGTATTTTCAGGGAGGTCAAAATGAATACGTCTTGTTTTCTGAATTAAATAAGATAAAATACTAAAATTATTTTCTTATTTGCAGTGGAACAGACAAAACATTCAAAATCGAGCAGTTTATATGGCTTCAGTATTGCATACTGTATGTAATCTGGATTGTGTTATGGATTTTATTCAGATGCTTTGTATCTGACTAATACATTGGCAGATTTGGCACATTATCGAAAGTAATTTCGCTTCAATTAAATGTATCTTGATGTAAAGGGACAGTTCACCCAAAAATGGAAATTCTGTCATCATTTACTCACCCTCAAGTTTTTCCAAATCTGTATGAATTTCTTTCTTCTGCTGAACACAAAAGATATTTTGAAGAATATTTGTAACTAAACCGTTGTGGGGCACCATTGACTTCCATAGTATGGGAAAAAAAAATACTGTGGAAGTCAATAGTGCCCCACAACTGTCTGGTTACCGACATTCTTCAAAATATCTTCTTTTGTGTTCAGCAATCGAAAGAAATTCATACAGATTTGGAACAACTTGAGGCTGAGTAAATGATGACAGAAATTTCATTTTTGTGTGAACTATCCCTTTAAGAATAAATAAATATTTGAACAAGACAAATCTACTAAGTAAAAAAATATTTTTTTTGCATTGAATGATACATAAAACTAACAATCGAGGGGTTTATTTGCTTCAGCATTGCATACTATAAGTAATCTGGATTGTGTTATGGATTTTTATTCAGCTTCTTTGTATCTTACCAATAAATCACCACATTTTAGACATTTCTAGGAGAAAGCGTCTTCAGACCTTCAGTTCCACCTCCTATTATAGAATAGAAGAGTCACTTGGTTCAATCGGCTCTTTCTTTATGGAGGCACCTTCCAAAATATTTTCAAAGTAAGCTCTTTGAATTCCCACAGAGGCTTGAAAGTTGACATTTTCACAGGCGGTTTGGTCAAAAGTAATTGAAGATATTTGTGTTGCTGGAGCCAGAGCCAAAGCAGCATCTTCAGCCTCCTCCGCTATTAGGCACAGCTCCCCTAAAACCTCACCCTCGTTCACAGTTGGGCTTCCCTCCATTTCCCGACCGGAACACGTTTTTGTGCAGACGCCTGTCTTTTCTTCAACGGGACCCTCCTTCACCTCGGTCCCGACCTTCCCATTAGTCTGCCTCACAATGTCTGTCCCACACAAGACGATCTCTTCCCTGTTGTCAGGGGTGACAGGTGTGTCCACCTCCTCTCCGCCTCCATCTGGATAGGGGTGGGAGCCGCGCCACATGTTCGGGAAGCTGTCAATGCCAGCTGTGTCCTGCTCCCATGGCGATGGCCCTCCTCTTCCTGTCCTGTCATCTGAGCCAATCAGGGGGACAAAGAAGATTAATGGACATTGTGTTAGTGCCATGCTAATGGAATGGAGCCCTGCAAGGAAAATGTGTCGTTTACCACAGTAGTGAAGCTCAGTTAAGATTTCATACCATGGTGAGTTGCGCTTGGCCAACGGCAGAAAACTGTAAGGGCCACAGCGGTTCAATCCGGAGATCACATTCAAGATTTTGTTAGTAGTGCCTGTTAAAGGTGAAGTATGTAGTTCTTGTGACACTAGCGCCACCTAGCGGAATTACAAAAATAAAGCAACTTTGCAAATGCCTCTTTCGCGTACACAGCTCTTACGGGGACATAAAGGCATGTCTCAAAGGTAAGAATAGGCTACTTTCAATAAGGTCCAACATATTAAGACACGTTTAGCCATATTGCTATGTGTCAGTGTCTAGAGTGACACATAGCAGTCTCTAACTGGACGCATCAAAGGCCCTGTTTACACCCGGTATTTAGATGTGTTTAGGTCGATCAGATCACAAGTAGACAAGCGAGACACATCTTGGTTTACACCTGGTATTTTCATTTTCGTCCAATAGATCGAAAGATCTGAAATACCGGCCATAAAGAAAGTGGTTGAAAGTGGACAAAAGAGACAGATTAAACACCAGGTGTTACTGGGTACGTGTCTTCCTTGTCTACTTGTGATCCAATAAACTTACATACTTCACCTTTAAGGCACCTTTAAGACCCCCATATTCTGAGACAATATTCAAAGATATTTCTGGTACCTTCTGTTGTAATGACAAAGCTGCTTGTTTTCAAACTTTTTCATTTACAGAATTTAGGAGTGGTAGTATATAAAAAATAATTTAAATCAAATCATTTGAAATGTTAATAATTACATTTAGTAATTCCTGAATTGATCAGTAGTTTGTGATAACAGGATTAACCTCAGAAATACAACATTTTTAGCCGTTTCTTCCTGATAAAATATAAATATAAAACAAATAATTTTTTGTTATATTAAAATTATATTATAATATCGATCCCGTCGGATTGCTTTCCGTCGGCTGTGGAGACAACAATTCCAGTGATTAGTATTTATTTTTATATTTTCCATCTTCGTTTTCATTTTAGTTCAAGTTTTAGTAAATCTGTCAGATTTTGACATTTTTAGTATTTATTTATTTTTCCATTTTTTTTTTAGTTTTAGTTATTTTAGTGTCAAGTTAAACTAAATTAAAATGAGACATTTTGCCTTGGCAACAAACTGAAATTAAACTTTTTTTTAAATCATTTCAGTTAATGTTTATTTTATTTTTAAGTAACACATTTTTTAGTTAACTATATTAACCCTGCTAAGGACTAAAATATAAGATAAGATAATCATGTAAAATAAGACTCTCCATTTAAATCACTCACAATTCTTATAGTGACAAAGCATGTGTACGTTTCAAATAGCACACCAGCAAATAAAATACACACAACAAAGGCATCCAGCTTGGAAAAGGAGTGTGACGGCCTATCAGCGATGGCAACAGCTTAGTTCTGCCTCTCCTCTGCATCATTGGTGCCTATTCTGCTGGATTACTGACCCATATTTGAGAGCATTCAGCAAAAAGGTTAAACACTGCATGCAGCTTATTTGTGGGACAACAGAAACGAGAAATATCACTTTACATAGCAGCATCCATATTTATGGGGCAGTCCTGACCGCAAAACACGCCCCAAAAGTTGGTGAATGTCAGCGAACGAGAATTCACTAGCATTTGCCAAATGCCATGACATTTGAAAGGGATTGGGCGTTCATCTGGCCTGACCAATGAGAGTGTGCGTGAAGGATAGGTGTGATAGCAAAGGGACAAGAGGGGTGGGCTGGTCAGAGAATTAGCTAATTACAGCTCTTCAACCTCTTGGCGGGATGATTAGCAAATGGCAGATTTGGTTACACACAATTACACACGCTCACCTGCAGAAGGTCGTGGGTTAGTGGTTTTCTGTGCTTCTGGCTGATGCGGATGGTCAATAGAGCACAGAGGAGTGGCACTCAGAGTGATGGCATCTCTGCCTCCTGTTGAACGCCACAGAGAGGAGCTTGACATCATTTACATCATTTACTGGGTGAAAGGACTGTTATCAAAGCAAACTACCAATAGACAATGAAGAGAATTAATCTCTTTGATATAATCAGATGTACAACACACTTAAAAGTGCAGTAAGCCATTTCTGAGAAACGCTGTTGAAAGTGGATCGGACCGAGCTCCACAGCACATTTGTAGCCAATCAGCAGTAGGGGGCGTGTCGACTCACGATGGGGGAGGAGAGAGAGTGAGCAAGAGGGAGATCTGAAGAAAGACTGTAGAAAGAGAGCTAGCTGAGAGACATTACAAAAGAGAAAAGGTAACAGGAATATCACTGGAAAAGGAAGGGTTATGATCAGGCAAGAGCTTTAGGACCCGTGTTAGAAAAGCTTTCCAGCGCTGGAGAGACCGAAGCCTGAAAAAGGTTCTAGAGGTTGTGTTCTTTCTGCACCATTCGTGAGTAACATTGGTTTTGCTATGTTTCACAGAATCAAGATATGCTGGTAATGTTAGCTATAGTAACAGGACAGTTTTGAGTGTCACTGTTTGGCTGAAGCTGGTGTGCTTCTTGTGACCAACAATAAACAACTCTTGCCTTTATACTGTTGTGTACTGTATGTTCATTTTTTGTTCTTCCTTGTTGTTTGTTCGACATCTTCAGCTTCAGCTATGATAAAGAGACATTGCATTGTGTGTTTGTGCATTTTGGGGGCGGAGCAATGAAGGTAGGGGTGTGTTTGTTTGTTGGGCTGATCTTAAATAGCAACAGTTTCTCAGATATCACTTACTGCACCTTTAAAGCAATAAAAAACAACTTCAAAAATACAGTATAATAATAAATAGTATAATAATAATGTAATTTCATAAAATTAATTAAATGATAAACAAATTACATAATTATTAGTGCACACAATTTGTAATGGATTTCCATAATATCAAATCAATATTTATAATAAAATTGGCAAAAATTGGCACATCAAATTATGTGTACAATAATTTCACATGGAATTTAAAATAATTAAATTATATTTATTTACATATTGCAAATAAAATATATTTATATTTAATGTAAAAATATATATATTTCATGTAATTTTAATTTTAGTACAGAGTAGCTGTTATGACTGCTCTGAGCAGGATGTGTGTAGCACAAAAATGTATGGATAGTAAGCCTTGTAAAAAATAATAAAATATCTAATTTTGTCAAATTAAATTTAAACTTATTTAAAATTACATTTAAGTTAAAATTACTTAAATTATAATATAATATATTTTGAATACTTTAACATAGTTCAAAATAAATACATATTTTATATATATATATATATATATATATATATATATATATATATATATATATATATACACATACACACACACACACAGATATTTACACCGCTCTCCTACACAAAAGGTGACATTTTATAGAGGTACTGTACATATGGAGACTGAAAAGGTTCAGACTGGCCACATACACTCACACACAGAAAGTGACTACAGCTCCCTCATCTGTCTTCATTAGTACTGGCTGCATGCATCACAGGTTAATGCCATATGTTGCCCACAGGGGACTGAGCACTATATGCTGGTGCCATCATAACACTGGCCACCAGTGCTTCCATGCTTCCACTGTCTGATCAGTTTAAACACTGCTTTCTAGGGCCACTGTGGTATGAAAAATAATAAACAAGTGAGTCATGCAGTGAATAGGAACCACGGCAGCGTAAAGCAGCACTGAGCTTAAAGGATTAGTTCACTTTTAAAAAAAACTTTTGCTGATAATTTACTCACCCCCATGTCATCCAAGATGTCCATGTCTTTCTTTCTTCAGTCGAAAAGAAATTAAGGTTTTTGATGAAAACATTCCAGGAATTTTCTCCATATAATGGACTTCAATGGGCCCAAAACGGTTCAAGGTCCAAATGTCAGTTTCAGTGCAGCTTCAAAGGGCTTTAAACGATACCAGACGATGAATAAGGGTCTTATCTAGCGAAACAATCGGTCATTTCAAAAATAAATAAAAAAGTTTAAGTTTTATAAGCACAAATGCTCGCCTTGCTCTGTTCTTTACACATTTTCGACTGAAGAAAGAAAGACATGGACATCTTGGATGACATGGTGGTGAGTAAATTATCAGCAAAAGTTAAAACATGTTAAAATGTATCAAATATGATCCACCAGGCTTGTGAGGAATGTTTATTTGTTCATCTCTCAGTCACCATTGCTTAGTTTTATGATCAAAGCTCTGCAGTTTTTATATAATGCAACGCAATACATTTAAATATCATCTTACTAAAACGTATTATTGGGAGATATATAGTGACAACTGATATTTATATGCATTTCATGCAAGTAGTCTGCTACACTGTTATAAAGATCTCATTGATTTACTTTACAAGCTATCAGAATTTCATCTTTTTGGCCATATAAATATCAGCAACTGCACCAAATTGCACATTTTTGCTCAGTTTGAGCATCTGAATAAATTTTAAGTGTTTTCTCCTCTTCAAGCTCTATTCTTTTTAGATTTTGTCTGAATGTTCAATGAGCTATTGGATTAAAAAAATAGATTTTTCTGACTATAATTTAATATGTCAGGCTTTACAGGGTTAAAAACATCACTGCATTAAAGGTGCATTGCGCAACATTTCATGTTAAAAATACCCGTTTTTCAAACCCATACATGCATAAACAATTGCCTGATGGGCTGAATGAGCCCTTCTCTGATCACTGCAATTGCTTCTATAATCCTGTACAGTAAAAAAAATAAGAGGGATTCAGGACGGAATTTGAAACTGGGCGTGACGTCATGCGCGTTCACGCTCACCTGGCTATGTCTGGCAGGTTTGAGCATTCGCCGCCATTCTCCGTATCAGCAAAGACAACTCGAGTGACAAAAGTAGAAGATGGATTCAAAGAGACCGGCTTGTAGTCCATTCCAAACCCCAACGCAAACTCCACGTAAGACAAAGAAAACACCTCTGCACACCTCTGGTTGCAGTTTCGCTTGTTGCCAGAGGGGGGCATAGTTCTGCAAAAACTCAGAGACTGGCGCTATGCAACTTTAAGATAACAAAATATCAAACCAAGTGGTATCAATAAAAAATAAAAACAACAAAACAACATTTTACTGTATGTACGAACAAAACAGTGACATTTTTTCAAAAATCTCTTTTTTTGTGTCCCACATAAAGTCATACAGGTATGAAACAACAGGAGGGTGAGTACCGTGAATGATGACAAAATGTTCGTTTTTGGGTTGACTATCCCTTTAAGAGTGGTTTGAGTGGCCAAAAACTTTTTGGGCACACTTAATGTTAATCTCCAGAAATGATCCTAGATTGACAGCTGACAGCAGCCGTGCGCCTCCATATGTTCCTCTGGACTACTTGAAGATCTCAAGAGAGGGTTTATTTTTAAGAGGCACTGAAATGATGCTTAAGCAGCTCTAAGCTCAACTTCCTTTGTTTAAAAAGGTCATTGTTGTGTTGTGGAGACCGGCTTCTGAGCTAATTAAAAAGCCGGGCTAATTCTGTATGCCGAACAGCATGGAGCTTCACTGCGGCTGCTTCACGGCCCGCTGTGCAAAACAGGATGGATGGATGAGAGGCGATCCCCAACTGGCAGATGCCCATCCATCCATTCATTCACTGCTTGTCCCTGCCTCACACTGGGAACAAAACCATCTAGTTTTATGGACAAACCGAGCTTTGCGTCACATCGTGCGGCTTGAAGTCACAGAAGTCACTGCAGAAGACTGCTAATTTCCTCTCATGGTGACTTCTGGAACATTTCAAACAAGAACTGATCTCTCTCACTTGTTGTTTTGTCACTGCGATGACAGGTAAAAAGAGTCGTAAGGGGAAAACGAGTTTAAGTTAGACAGGCTGTTTTGACAGGACTGCAGTAGTCAACAAGGAAACAAGTACAACCTGTCAACTAAACAGACAAGAAGAAAAAAAGGATGGGGATATCCAAGATCTGAAAGAAAAACTTCCATTTTTTTTCTCGAATGCACTCACTGTGTCCATGCTAAACACACTTAAGCATACTTTTAAAAATAGTACTTATTACAGAAATAATATACTTACTTGATAGCTGAATGTAAAGTTTTCAGACACTTAAATGCATATTATTTGCAATGAAATTAAAATGCAATTAGCTGAACTTTTTAAAAGTGTACTTATGTGTGTTGGCTTTTTATTGCTATCATATTATCTGCAATTATTTACAATTAATTAGTTTTGGGTTTTTTTAAACATACTTTTAAGATCTGAAGTACACTTCAAATGCACATTCAATACAATTAAGTGGACTTCTTTTTCACAAGTGGTCAATATGTATTATACTGACACCTATTGGCATGGAGGCACACATTAAATCAGCTTTTATTAGGCTACTATTAGTCTCCATCTCATGTGAGTGAGTTTAAACATTGTGTACCAAAAGTACTATTCCTTTCTTTAGAGTTAAAACTTCTTTAATGAGGGAATAAAAATTGCGAGTGCACTTTAAACTGATTTCCCCCGTTCATTTCTGCAAGGCCACCAACTCTGCCATTCGATCACTTTCAAAGACTGAGTTGTGATCCTCTCTCTCTCTCATCCACAAAGTTCCCTAATAATACCACATTCCCCAAATGTGTTTGTAATGTGGGCAATCAGTTTCAGTAATGGATGCTTGTCAGTTTTATGGCGGCAGAATGACAGTCTTATGACATGTGAGCCTGTGATCTGTGCTTCAGTGACAGTGCTTTACTACCCTCTTGTGGACGACGACTGAAAGTACTTCTCTTGTACTGGTGCTTGTACTGCCATTTTACAAAAGTAGGCCAATGTAGACACTTATTAAATGGCCCATATAAAATTAAATGAGGTCTTTGAAACTAAACTCAAATCGTTTCATTAGTGGTGCTTGCCAAGTCAACCATCACTTCAACTATTGCTCATACTTAGGGTTTGGGATTTGAACCAATGTCTAACTGTAATAATTGTACCCATTAATTTTCTAAGTGACTAAGTGACTTGCAAGTTTTGCCTGGTGAACAATAAAATGGAAAAAAATGGGGCAGGATATAATATACTTTAATGCCATTTCTATAGAGTCTTGTGTCATGTATTTGTAATTAATTACACATTTAATTAAGTTGCAATTTAGTGCATTTCAATATATATTAACTTTAAATGCAATATCGAATAACACACTACAGTTCAAATTATAATCAAGCACTTTACATGTGCTTTAGTATGTAAGTCAGCGCATCAAAATAAGTGTACTTCTTTAAAGCATGACAAAATATTATTAAAACAAATATTTAAAAATGCATTTTAAAGTAAAACTTTTAATTTGATATGAGAAAGGTTATAGGTTTGGTCTAAACCGTAACTCGTTCAGTAACTTTGTGCTACAGAGAAGAATGACCCCTCAAATCAGGGGCTTGTTGAGTCCCATCTAGAGACTAGAATATCATTATTGCATTCAAGGCTACATCTCTATCCTACGAACACAAAGATAGTAGATAATTAGATATCCAATAATGTGAGGGTATACAGACAATTAATTCTAGTAACAATAGAACAATATCAACAAATGGAAAACTCTTACCTGGGAGACTCCAAAGTCCCGAAATTTCCAGAGTCTTCAACTTCCTCTCCAAATCAGCAACTCGGTTTCCCAGAATTCTATAATGCACAATAAATTCACCCAATACAGATGTATGTATAATATGAGACATCTTTCTTTCAACACTTTGTGTATGAAGCCTGCAGGTAAGATATTTAAAGGGATAGTTCACCCAAAAATTTAAATCCTGTTGTTAGAATTTTTTTTCTTCTGTTGAACACAAAAGAAGATACATCTAAGAATGGGTGACCGAACAGTTGATGGACCCCATTGACTTCAATAGTATTTTTTATTTTTCCATACAATGGAAGTCAATGGGGTCCATCAACTGTTTGGTTAATGACATTCTTCAAAAAATATCTTCTTTTGTGTTTAGCAGAACAAAGAAATTCATACAGGTTTAGAACAACTTGAGGGTGAGCAAATGACGACAGCATTTTCATTTTTGGGTGAACGATCCCTTTAAATGTTGATTTTTAAAAATACACTGTTAAAAAATGATTTTTTTAAAGTTGTAAATAAAGATTATTGGAGTACGTTTTACGAGAAAATTCTATTTCAGTCTTTCTACTTCAAAATATCATGCTTAATTCAACGTGTTACTTGACGTCTAAAAATTGTGAAATTTACTTGCGAGTGAAAATTGTTTCTACACCAAACCTTTTTCAGTGTACAGGCTATTTCTGAACTGTCAGTGCAAATACAGTTACACACAAACCTGTTGGTCTGTCTTTGGTGTTGAATGATTATGTTCTTCTCATGAATGGTCTCCAGTAAGGCTGTCGCTAAAGACTTCAGGTCTGAGATAGACTGAGGTGTGGCTGGTAAACTGCAACCATTCTCCTCTGACAGCAACCCTTGCACTGCAAACAGCAGGAACAGAGGTGTATTTGAGTGAATAAACGCACACAAGTGTATGCAGTCATTTGATATGCTGTATAACATTTCTTTGCTTCTAAGCCTTCTAAGAAAAAAGCAATCACATGACTCAAGCACCTTGTTTAGGAGAAAGGACTCCAGTAAGAGCACTGCTGTTAGACTTGCAGGAGATTTCAGGATTTCTTCTTCGATCCAGAGCAGTCTATAAGATATTCAGGAAGACAGCAATATTGCAAATACAGAGAAATATTACAATATTAATTACGAAATGTTATTATAATAATATAAATTAAACAATAAAATATTAAAGCTGTGTAAAACACTTCTCAGCCTTACCTTATATTTCTGTATGTTACTCTTCAACAGGCTGACCTCCTCTTGAACTTGTTTTAATCTATCATGCAAGTATCTGCAATATGACAAAAGCTTTTTTAACCTAAACTGAAAAAAGACAACATATATGCAAACCACAACCGCTTACAAAACACATTCAGACGAAATCTCCGGATTTGTTGTTTTAATTGCTAAAACCTTGCTAAATGTCTAACTAAACCAGCTTCAGATGGTTTTTAAATGGATTCCAGCTGGTCCTTTCTGGTCACTAGCTAGCTATGACTGGTCTAAATGATCAATCAGATGCTGGTGGGACTCAAGATGACTTAAAATGATTTCAAATAAGACAAGAAAAAAAAGCTAAAACAACTCAACATCAAGCTAATTCTAATTTTAATTCCTGCCCTCAATATCTGTTGTAGTTTTTCTTTCTCTCTAGTTTTTCTTTACTCGCTCCAGGTTTCTCATGGACTTTGAAAACCTGGATATATGAGGAAGTCTAATTTTGAAAATGTGATTTCTACATGTCATGTAAATTAATAAAATCTTAAAATGCCATACGCATTTTTATAAAGAATCAATATTTTTCTAGTTATGCAAAGCTCCAAAATATTTTGAGTAAAAATCATTTTTAAAAATCCTTATCCAGTAAATTACAAGCATCTAGAAAAGCTCAATTTATTGGTTACATTTATTTATTTATTTAATATTCTTTATCTAGTAAATTATAAACATCTAGAAAAGATGTCAAATTCATTGGTTAAAAAGAGAGGGTAAAATTATTTTAAAAAATTATTTATCCAGTAAATTCCAACATCTAGAAAGGTCAAATTCATTGGTTAAAAAAAGAAACTGTAAAAATTGTTAGCAAAAATAAAAACAATAAAAAAAATCTACAAGTCATTTGTTAAGAAGTGTGGGTATTTTTTTTTTTTTTATCCAGTAAATTACAATCATCTAGAAAAGTCGAATTCATTGGTTAAAAAGACTTGGTAAAAATTGTGAGTAAAAATTATATATATATATATATATATATATATATATATATATATATATATATATATAAACCTTATCCAGTAAATTACAAACACATGGAAAAGTCAAACATCCCTGAAACCCATTCAGCTCTTTAATTTTTTGAATAAAACTCATTACAGCAGATGAAACGTAGAAACCTAGCCTACATGGGTGGGCCATCAAATATTATTGAGAACCACTGAATTATTAAACATAATGAAGATATGACAAGCTACAATAACACTCCCTAACTTGTTCTCCATGCAGAGGGCGTCCAAGTCGATGATGCGCTTCTCCTGGCCTCCAAGGATGTGGTTCAGCTCGAGGTTGAGACGTTCAGCTTTCTCCTTGAACACGGTCCTCTCTGCCTTTACATCCTGCAGTTCGTCGATCACCGTCTTCAGACTGTTTTCAAGTTCTTCTCTCTTAAAAAACAGTACCAGCAGATATTCGAACAAAGCGCCATATTTGATTTACTGTCATTACAGTGAAAATATATGATTAGCATGCAAGAAAGAACTATAAGAATTATAAGTGCAATAAATAAGGATGGGAATCATATAAAACTTAAAGACGCACATGTAGTGCTGCTTTCTCCAGTTGCCTGACCAGATCCTCACGCTCATGAACAGGGAAATGTCTGAACCCGACTTCATCATCTCCAAGCCTCTGTTTTGTGATGGTCATCCTTAACAGCTATGAAGAGAAGATCACAACAGGGATAAGAAATGAACACATATACACTACCGTTCAAAGGTTTTAGATCGTCAGATTTTTTTAATGTTTTTTTCCGCTCATCAAGGCTGCAAACAGAAACATTTATTATTATTATCAATATTGAAAACAGTTGTGTACAATTTTTTTTCAGGATTCTTTGATAAATAAAAAGTTCAAAAGAACAGTTTTTATCGGAAATAGAAAGCTTTTGTAACATTATGGACTACTGTTCAAAAATTTGGGGTCAGTAAGATGTTTTTATTTTTTTGGAAAGAAAATAATAGTTTTATTCAGCAAGGATGCATTAAATTGATCAAAAGTGACATTACGGACATTTATAATGCTACAAAATATTTCTATTTCAGATCAATTATTTTCTTTTGTAGTCAATTGATAAAAACATCCTGAAAAAAATTGTACACAACTGTTTTCAACATTGATAATAATAATAAATGTTTTGTAAGATGCAAATCAGCATTAGAATGATATCTGAAGGATCATGTGACACTGGAGTAATGATGCTGAAAATTCAGCTTTGCATCACAGAAATAAATTACATTTTAATTATTCAAATAAAAAACGGTTCTTCAAAATTGTAAAAATATTTATCAATATTACTGCTTTTGTTGTATTTTGGGTCAGATAAAAGCAGCCTTGGGGAGCAGAAGAGACTTCTTTTAAAAACATTTCTTTTTAAACAATTTTTAAAAAACATAAAAAGTACCGATCTAAAACTTTTGAACGGCAATGTATTAAGTAGCCTAATCATTAGCTATGTTTCCATCCATGTATTTTATGCAAATATTGGAATATTGTGTTAAAAAACAAGATGCATATAAAATCTTAAAATGCACATAAACATACACATGTGTTCAATTGAGGTGGATAATTGTTTTATTCTTAAAAAAAATGTGCATAAACTACAATGGAAACACATTTAATGAACAAATTCTTGAATGTGCAACAAAAAACTGACTTTACCTCAACAGAGGATGTGATTGGATAACTGGACTAACCAGCGGACCAATCACATCACACAGCATCTCAAATGTTGTTTTAGTCATTCTGAAAAGCCTGAGCCAATGTCTGTAATTAAAATGATTTGGTATAATGACCTCCAAGAACTATCTCACACGACTGCGTTCCCAAACATCAGGCATCCGCCTCTGAACTCAAGATACCATGACAGTATTTGATATTGCATTTCATCTGTGCGCTTTTGAGGCGCCAATCGTTTTTATGCAGGAAAAGAGTCACAGGCTTTTCTGGTTGCATAAACGAATTATTATTTTATTAGTGATACTTTGCACCAGTTTCCCAGGAAGAGAAGATTTTGTTCTCTTGAACACATGGGATGGAAACTGTGCTTTGTTCGCAAATGTTTTATATGATATTCCAATTTTTCGAAAAGTTTGGATGCAAGCACAGCTAATTTGAATAGTTACATGGATACCTTATTGTCTCCCTGGGTCTCACTGAGTCTCTGAGTCAGTTCCTTCACCTCTTCAACGAGCTGCTTGTTTCTCTCCCTCGAATCCATCAACAATTGGGCCAAATTCACCTGAGAGAAATGGAAAGACAGAAAAGTAAAGAGAAAAAGAAAGTTATGACCTGCAAGAAACTGAAAAGTGAAATAATACAAAGTATAAATCAGCTGACCTGATTTCGTTTTTCTGGGGGAAGTGAATATTCACCATCCTGAAATACATTATAAAGCATACGGGTGAACTATGAAGCCAAGAAATGATCATCATTTTTAGATACAAGTAATAATGAATAGTAATCGTTTAGATGACACACAATTAGTTCTCTGTATTTCTTCTTCAAGCCCTGGTGTGTCTCTCTCAGCTGATTGGCCATCAGTTTGTACTGGTCTCTCTCCTGCTGACAGGTGTCCAGCTCTTTGGACAGAATGAGAAGGCCGTCCTTCTTGCTCTCCAGTTTACGTTTGCATATCAAGAACTGCAGAAACAAGAACCCAGTGTGTGGACCTGTACACTACCGGTCAAAAGTTTGGAATAATGTTTTTGAAAGAAGTCTCTTATGCTCACCATTCATTTTTTATCATTTATTTGATCAAAAATACCGTAAAAACAGTCATATTGTGAAATATTATTACAATTCAAAATAACTTTTCTATTTGAATATATGTTAAAATGAATATGTGTTAAAATCCTGTTGTGGCAAAGCTGAATTTTCAGCAGCCATTACTCCAGTCTTCAGTGTCACATCAGAATCATGGTTTCCACAAAAATATAAAACAACCGTTTTCAACATTGATAATAATAAGAAATGTTTCTTGAGCAGCAAATCATCATTTTAGAATGATTTCTGAAGGATCATGTGACACTAAAGACTGGAGTAATGATGCTGAAAATTCAGCTTTGCTATCACAGGTATAAATTACATTTGAAAATATATTAAAATAGAAAACAGTTCATTTAAATTGCAATAATATTTCACAATATTACTGTTTTTACTGTATCTTTGATCAAATAAATACAGCCTTGGTGACCATAAGAGACGTCTTTTAAAAAACTATAAAAAAAAAAATCTTAACTGGTAGTGTATGTGTGAGGTGAGGGTGAGGCACAAAAATGTGTAAAATAGTAGCAACAATACAAGCATTATAATGAGGCTTTAAATATTTCATTATCATTCATCAATAGGGCAGGCAGTTAAAAGTTAAAGAAATAAAAAAAATGTGTTTATTTATGAAGCATTTATTTATAAAGTGCCATAAAAACTAACAAAAGCACTTTGAGATCAAAACTTTTTTTTCCATAAAAAACACATTTCATCTAAACTAGAAAAAAAGAAAACATATCAGCAAACCAAACCTGTGTATGATCAGATTACAAAAAAACATTAAGTCTAACATTCATTCATAATTGCTGAAACTTTATTGAAAATTCTAGCTAAAACCACAGATGTTTTTACATGGTTTCTCGCTGGTCCTTTGTTGTCACTAATTTCTCATGGCTGGTCTTCTCTAAATTATTATGGTCAGACTAGTAAGCGCTGGTAGTTCACCTTGAATCAGCAGCAAACCAGCTAAACCACTTTTTCAACAGTGTTTCTATACCAGGGGTCCTCAGCAAACTTCAAAGGGGGCTTTATCATGACTAAAAAATATTTAAAATAAGCAATACAATAAGCAAAAACAAATAGAAAATAAATATATTTCTCATTTTAATTGATCCCCTTAACATTTGTTTTTATTTTCTTTGAAGAACCGGGGTTCCCATTGTTCTTTGAAAACCTGAATATAGGACGTAGCCTACTTTATTTAAAAAAAATAATTAAAACAGAAGACATTTGACGTAGTTTCTAGATTTTAGATTAGGTTTTTTTTAGGTCGAGAGGACTCTTAAACATAGGCAACATAAAATTCAGACAGTTTTTAACAACTTAAAAGCACATTCGATTTTGTATTAAAGCTTGGGTTTAGGTGGTTTTGGCAGAGATGCAGCACCATATGGAAACAGCCATCATCATCATCATCATCATCATCACCACCGTGTTTTAGTAACGCAACACTCACCTCGCTTACTAAACCTTGCCAGTCACTTTCACTTCTTTTGGACGAGTTCATTTCTTCCAGCGTTTGGCGATAATATTTGATGTTATTCAAATCTAAAGCTACTATTTGCGCGAGCTTTATTGAGAGGCAGAAACTTCACCCTTCCTCTCAGCCACTGTTTACACTGGGTCAGCTGGTGCACAAGATCCGGGTTTGTGAAACACTGAACCAGCATCAGTATTCAGAATATTAGTGAGGGCGTGGCGAGTAACTGTAAATCTAGAAGCGAATTTATCAAACAATGTGCAATAAAAGTGTAGTTTCTCTTTTTTTTATTGTAGAGAGGCATTGTACATGTCCAACCAGTAGATGGCGAACACAAATTAATGGAAACGTATAAGAAAAACATAAGACCATTTGAGATGAATAGGGATTTAACATTGTGTTCATTGTTTTAAATTAGCTGAATAGTCATATATTGTGTACTGATTATTTGCATAATACCAGCCGTAGCTTAAAACCTCTTTAAAACCATCTCTTGACTGCACTCAAAGTCGGCAAACTATTAAAAAGCTGCTGTGGTTTCATTATAATTTCTACCAAATGTCTACTCAACCTGATTAAAATCATTTTATTATTATTCATAACTTTTATGATATTTGTATTATTTATTTAACAATTAATATTTGAATCACAAATAATTATTTTCTTTTAATTTGATCATTTTAATTTTCATTTAATTCAATAGCAAATCATGCATGATACATCAGATGTTTCTTGATGGGGAGTTTACAGTACTGTAATGTGCAATCGTCATATGTAACAAGTTGAGACACAAGTTATTTACTTCCTGTTAAATATGTCCAAAGGGTTATCAAAAGGTGTGATTATGATAAATTAATGTATGACATGTTTTTCTGCCAATCACAAGTTAAGGCACTTTTTGTTTTTTATTCTTCGCAGCACTGAGGTTTCATGATCCATGAGATCAATTGCATGCAATAACAAAATATTTTACATAACAGTTAACAGTTTTTTTAGTAACTAAGAGAAAACCTAAAAATATATATAAAAGCTTTAGGCTACTCAGTGTCACTGTACAATTTTTGTGATCAGCCACTATGTAGAAATCATTGTTGACAGCAAAATTAAATTTTATCTCAGATTTAGGTAACAATTATGATGCTGATTTGATGTCCATGCTGACACTTTCTCTGGCGTTCCATCCTCTCTCCTTAGCAAACAGGTACACGCTCTCAAAAAGATCAGGGAATATAGTCATCAGGTTGGTTTTCGCAGCATCTGCTTTCCTGTGGAGAGAACAACACACAAACAACACAATTATTGTGCAAGAAAGTCTTATTTAAATCATTATATAAATATAAATTTATGATACTTCTTTCCTTCTGTTGGTCATTATTTCTCAGTTGTTACATTATTTGTACTCCGCCTTGCATTGTAAACACAGTACCAGCGTGGGTTGTGCATTAATTTTCCATAGTTTAACAGTAATTATTAATTAATTTGTTAATTATTCCTGTAACTCACTGATGCTCGTGTAGGTTGCGTATAAAACGCAGCAGGCCCAGTGTGTTCTCAGGATAGGCTTTCTTCTTACCATCCAGTTTCTGGACAATCTCAGACGGCAACTGAGAAAAAGATATTTTGGCACTTAACAATGAAGCTGCAATGTATTCCACTTTAAATTTACTTCAACTTTAACAATAGAAAGGCCAATTGTATGTCTTAATCTGGGCAATAATTGCAGGTGTCTAAAGCCATTGATTGATTTTTCACTTTAGGTTGCTTATGTCTGATAAAAAAAATAAAAAAACACCAGTCACAGAAAAATATAACTATAGGACAAATTATCTTAATTTGTATGTATTCATAAGTTATATGGACTGCATTAAGGTTACACTTACTTTAGATTTCCATTCAGAAAAGCTTTTCCCCTCTGTGTATTTTGCAATGGCATTAAGGAGCTCCGTATCTGCATTACGACAGTTTTCAGCCTCTTTCTCATTTCCCAATATATTCAGATACCGCACTCTCCTGAGACGATTTCAGAAATATTATACAATCAGCTTTATCATATACAGCTATATTATGACAGCTATGTCATCTCTATAGTGTCTCTAATAGTGTCTTGTTAAAAGCAACGTATACAGTATACACAAATAAATTGTGATTGAAAACATAGATTGTTTTTAGGCTTTAAATGAATATGTTGGGATTAATGGCTCATGGACACTCTGGAAATATTTATTCAACTTGATTACTGTATTTAACCAGTCAAATGTCCTCAAAATCACAGTATACCTTTTATCAGTCCAGAAGAAGGGGTGTGCAAGGGTTTGCTCCACGGTTGGTCTCTCCTCTGGATTTTCATTGATCATCCACTCTACGAGATCCTTCGCTACTTCATCATCATGCAGATGTTCCAGTGAGAATCTTCCTCTTAAAATGTTGGACTCACAATCAACATCTTCACCAAATGGATGGTGTCCTCCAGAGAGAATGTAGTACACTAACATCCCAGCAACCTTCAAACAGGTTACAGTTACCACTAATCCAGAATTTTTAGTAAAAACTTGTTGCATTGTTGGATTCCTTTTTTTTTATATATAAATTGAATGCCGAAAAATGTAAAAAATAAAAAAACTGCCTTTAGTTTTTTTAAATTATTCAGTGGTAGAAAATGAATAAACAGTTGGAATATTTGATTTCCAAGTGTAGGCAAGCATTAAACTCCCCTTTTCGGTGATTGGTTAACCAAAGATCAAACTGTGCCTTCATCAGTTCTTCCTCAGTTTCATGCATCAGAATAATAGTGATCTATTGTTATAGTTGTACGGATTCTCAAGCGATTATTGCAACTACATTTAATCTCTTTCTCATTAAACAATACACTTTGAGTTAAGTGATTAATATTGAAAACACACCTGAATGTCAGAGCTCCTCTTGTACCCAGTGTTGAACTTCTCCTTTATTGTCTCTTTTGCCTTCCAGCATCTAGTTCCAGCAATTCTTGTTCGTATGGTGGTTTCGCCCTGTTTTAGTCGGCGACTTATGCCAAAATCAGCCAATCTAGCTTTTCCATTTATGTCTGTAACAAATGGAAAGTCCACATTATTTCAAGGGGAAAAATTTGGCATGATATTTTAATTACACAGATGTTGCAAATCAAGTTTAACTCCTACCAATCAGAACATTCTGGGGTTTGATGTCCCGATGAAGCACTTTGGTTTTTGGTTGGTGTAAAACCTGTAAGCTGCAGAGAACTTCATTCACCAGCTTCTTCAGAACCAAAGTTTTCTTAGCATTATTATCTGGTAAATGCTCTTGGATATATTCCTCCAGTGTGTACTCACAAAGCTGAAGAACAAGATATCCAAAATGCTCATCTTCTGTAAAGTCCACATATCGCACAATGGAGGGACTATCAAGGTCTGGATGTCGTAGAAATTCCTCCTCATTTTTGAGGTCTTGGTAATTAAACTTATCCATTCGTTTCACAGCCACTTCTGTGCCGTCATCCCTCAAACCAAGAAAAACTTGTGTTCCATCACTTCCCCTAGCAATCAGAAATTCAGGGTTGAGTACAAGAGTAAGACTTCCCGGCTTATATGTCTTGTTAGCATCCATGTTAGCTAGCTTCTCAAGCTTGGGCCTCCAACGAAGACTGGTTTGATGCCACCGTCTTGAGTTCTCAGCCGACTGTGTGAACGGCTGCACACTTGAGTTTGATTCCTCAATGGATTTCACTACAGTGCCTGGAAATGACTGTTCCTCTTTATCTTGCAGCTCACCTTCTTGTGATCCCACTTCTTGCTGGATTTTTTTCTTCTTTTTCTTCTTCTTCTTCTTCCTGCATGTTGATAGAGCAGTCTCCTCACATAAACTACCCAATGCACTTGAGCCTGTTGGATTTCTTAGTGATTCATCAAACTTGTGCAGCTTTTTTTTCATGACTTCATCCATCTCTGTCTCTGCTTTGATAAGTATCCTCTCTGGAATGGGAGACAATCCACACAATACAACAAGTTCAGGAGCAAAGTCATTTATAATGGCTAACAGTCCATATGTCCACACTCCGATTAAACTTGAATAATCAGGACGTGTGAGAGGCAATAGACTTTTGCATAACTTCTCATAGACAGAATTGTTTGTACTCAGTTTCTGCTCAGACGTCTTCTGCATCATGACATTGAGTATCTTTAGTATCAGATGATTGACTATTTCTCCTTGTGCATTTCCAAAACGCTGAAGACTGTTTGTTAGAACTGGCACAAGCTCATTGAATACCTGAGGAGAGATGCTTTCACTGACACACAAAGCAACATTTAAGCAGTTCAGTGCAATCGCCCAGTTTTCCTGAGGGATTCTTGGGAAGCGCTTGATGAGTCCCTCAATGTATCTTTCTGCACTCTTTGTGTCTTTTAACCACTTGATGGCAGTCTGACAATACTGCTCTGCGCCAGAACCAATGACACTGAAGTATTTCTCAAAATAAATCAAATTATCAAAAGGATCCTCTTGAAAGAAATGTTCCTTATAGACTCTGTAAACTTCAGTCTGGTTTTTCGTTCGTACAGCACAAGGAAAAGAGAAAGATATATGTACTTTCTCAGACACTTCACCCTGTGAATATAGATGACAAATCATTTTTTCCACCCTTTTATCAAGTTCTGGATCCACCACGTTCCTTCCTGGTGAAGCTCCAGCCTTTATAAGTGCTTTCACAATGTCTTCACGGTCATAATTAACAGCATACTGCAATGGAGTAAAAAAATGTAATCCATGTCCATCTGGGTTAGCTTTTGCTGCAAGTAATCTTTTCACAATACTCAATGGAACTCCAGTTGTTGAAGCAGAATAATGTAGAGGTGTTTGTCCATTTGTTGAGGGTTTGTTAGGATCAGCCGACTCTTCAAGTAGATAAGAGCAGATTTCTTCATTTCCGCATAGAACTGCTGCTGTTAATGGTGTAACATCATCATTCCAGTCTTCAGAAGAGTACAAACCATTTATATCTCTGCCTTTTAATAATTTCCGAAGTCTCTCTGCCCTGTTGTCTATGATACATTTTATTAGGGGGGCTGTTTTTCTAGGTACTGCTGGAACTGGAACTACTTGGAACTGGAATTCCATGGATCTTCAAATACTTATTACAATCTGTCAAAAGATGTTAAAACACTTGAAATGTTTATTATTACTTATTTTCTTATTTATTTACATTGATAATAGACACAGTGTTTATCTTTACATAGTTTTTTAGTCCGTTTTTAGATAAGTCTGTCAATATGCTGTCATGCCATATGCATTAATCTCAGTAAATTGTACTCTAATTGTCAATAAAAAAAATGGATTAAATAGTTTTATAAAATGTATAAACATTTAGAAAATGTATACACATGAAACTGTCCTTGTGAAAACCTAAGCTCCTGAAATAATGCCATAGGAGTACACTGAAGTAGCCTATTATTTTTGGCTGAAGCTTTTTGCAAAAGCAATAGATGCTATTTACACTGAGAAAATAGGATAATTTCTTAGCGATAGCCTATGCTATTTAAACTAAGTGCAAATAGCGATATATTCTATGTACACTAACTGAAAATAGCAGTATTTTTTAGTGATATGTTTACACCAAGTGAAAATAGATTATATTTACACTGTAAAAAATAGCAGTGTTTTCTTTGCAATGTGTAGTAATAGTAGTTAGATAATATTTGCAACTCAGTATTTTAGTACATTATAAAACAGTAAGCAATAATAACATATTGAGTGTAAATTATATATTTATTATATAAATGTCGCCTTATTGGGACAATAAATCCCTCACCCCCTACCCCTAACCGATAGACACTTTATTATTAAATAACAAGGCACTTTAATTCCACTTTTTACATATTTTCTTCATATTTATTGACAATAAATGCCTTTCCAATCTGATATTCGATGGTAAAAGGTAAAAGAACGAGTTCGGCAAAAGGTGGATTCTAACGTGGATTCGGTCGTGTTAAAAGTATTATAATTGTGCACCTTACTCCCTACGCCGCTGCAGCTGATAAATCATAATAGTTTCCCCTGTTGTTAAAAATATTCTTGCTTTAATAACATTGTTAATGTTTCATTTTTTACAGTCTATTCAGGATATTGCACTTTGTGTAACCACTTGTTAGAGCTACATATTTACACATAGCACACACTATTCTTGTCCATTCCCTCCCCCTCTTCACTTTGTCTTTAATTGCCTAATATAGATTTTAAAATATAGACTTACACTAGTTTGCATGTTTTCATGAAAATGAAACTTCGAGATGGGCGGACCGATCTCGAAGAGTCGATAGGCTACTTTCGGTGTTGGGTCCTCACTTAACGAAAGATCCTCACTTAAATTATAAATTCATTTGTTACAATATTATAGTTTGTACAATGCCTCCTGCACGTCTGAACGCGTCTGCTGCACGTCTATAACAGCGCGCTAAATTCATAGCCTAACTAAAATTGTTTTACATCGAATGGAAATGTGACATTTAATAAACTGGTTTGTATGATGTTTGTTATGTTTAAATTAAAAGTTGCTAGAAGATATGCAATTATCTGTGACAGTACTAAAAAGGCTACTTTAAAAAACAGTCTGTCTGTTAAAATTACGGCTTTAAAACATAATCTTACTTAATGGTTATAATTACCTGTTTTATTCCCAGAAATCGCAAAAACTTAAATCAAAAATCAAATCAAAAGATATTTGACTAAAAGAGAGACTACCCATATAGCTATCTATCGTTGATATACTTGGATAATAGGCTACTTGGTATCCGAAAAAAAAAAAAAAAGAGGTAAGGTCTTCCTGGTTCTTACACACTGTATGCGTCATCCAACGCGCGAAAGGGTTACCACTGAAATGTTAGGCAGCTTCCTGTATTGTCGATCATGCTACAGTATGCTGCTAGTAGTATAATATGGATACAAATAAAACATCCTAAAATTAACACACTGAAATAATTCTATGTGCTTTGTAATTCTCTCCCTATATATCTCCCCTATAATTCTCTCAGCCTATAATGCTTATAACGAAAATGAATAGGCCTACAATTTAATCCATGTCTTGACCCAGCAATGTTTATTATGCCATAATTCAATGTCATTTTTATAATATCACCTGCATCAGTGATGGTGGCCTTTCTGAAAGCCATCTTCATTCTTTCAAAACACTAACTTTACATTTTGTCAGAAACCAAGAGTGATGTTTTATAAACAGCATATATTAAAAAAAATACTTTATTAATTATTAATAAAATGCTAATCAGTGTTCATAAGCATTTATTTACAATAGTTTTCAAAAACATATGCCTAACATTCAACAAACGTGAATTAAAAAGAAGTCATGATTTACAAAATTTAAATTCTATTTTTGCATAGATTAAGCTAAAACTGGAATGAATAAGGACATTATCAAGTAGTAATTGTTCTTTATTGAGTTTTATAAGACTTAAAGGAATATTAATAGCTGAATGTCATGCTTTAGCAGGCTGCAATAATTATTTAGGGTTGTGTTCTTCTCATCCCAGCTTGAAAAATATGGAAAAGAATTTCTTATTTTCACACACTTGTTATCATAATAAGTCTGACATTCAACATTTATATCACTAGCACTTAAAGGTGCAGTTAATGATTTCTGAGAAACACAGTTGATATTTGAAATAAATCTAAACAAACACACCTCTCCCTTCATTGCTCCGCCCCCAAAATGCACAAACATACAATGCAAGATTGGATGTCTATTTATCATAGCTGAAGCTGTAGATGACGAACTAACGACAAGAAAAAAAATGAAGATACAGTACACAAGAGGATATACAAGCAAGAGTTTGTTGTTAGACACCAGCAGCACACGAGCTCCAGACGAACAATGACACTCAAAACTGTCCTGTTACTATAGCTAACATTACAACACCAGCATATCTTGGTTCTGTGACACACAGCAAAACCAAAGTTACTCACATATGGAGCAGAAACAACAAAACCTCTGCATCCGTTTTCAGGCCAACAGTTATGGTAATCAATAAATTTTATACATTTTTGTCATCCTTTCTGTTGAAATCCACCTCCACATAATTGACCTTTTCCTATAACATTGTGAGTTTCATTTTATTTACCTGTTCAACCAACAGCTATAGCAATACGATTAAAATGTAAGTTTTACAAAAAAAGATTATAATTCATTATATAAGCCTATGAAATTGTCAATTTCGTAGAAACATAGAACATAGCAATTTAGATCAGTGTGAAATAGATTCAGTTTTATTTAAAATAGAGCAAGTCGCATCTTTCAGTGTCATGGGAACAACATTTTTGTTCCCCCAGGCATAGCGAATAAATTTAATTAAACTGATGTTGCACTTACATAAATATGCATTTTTATTTGTGCCAGTAAATAATATTTAAAATAAAAGGAGCAATTCTAATAGGGTCCTCGCACCATTTGTGCTTGGGCTAAATACGGGTTAGGACTTGGCACGTCCACTTTTATTAACTATTCATTGTTGATATCATCAATTAATATAGCCTTTAAATATTTTGCTGGTCATTACTGCATCCGATTTTAAAGAGGCAAATGATCAGATCTGTGTTCTGTTTGTGATGCGTTTAGGAAAAATAAAGTCAATTTGTGTCTTAACACACATTCATTCTTTAAAGCTTAAAGATGAACTGAACTGAAATTTGAAAAAATATGATACAACAGATGTATTTTATTTATTCTCATTGGTACAATTATTAAAATGGCAGAATTTGTTAAAAGGGATAAAATGGTACGTTGAAAATGTTGTTGTTGTTACAGGGGCGCCGCCATGTTGGATTTCAACATTCGACTACGTCACTGGCATGGTAGGCTACTCCGTTGCCAACCAACACCAGCAGAGCTTGCTTCTCTCTACCCCCTGGCCTTGTCAACAAAATTATTCTAGTCGTGATTTCTAGTGTTTAATCCTAGGTACGAGAGACAGATGTGTTGAAAACGTCAGTGAGTATATGAAGCGTCTGACATCAAATGTTTTATTTAGCTACAAGTCCAACGCATAAGTTACTAGAATCCTTGATATTTGGTTGAGGGGAAAAGATGTTACGTTAGTTCACTGCACAGGATGGGAACGGAATCTTATTCCTCCTTCCCAAATGCCCCCTCTCCCAAAGAGTGAACTGCCGGTACGCTGTTAACTTTAACAGTCTGAGAAAATGATATAACAAGTTAGCCTAGCCTAGCCCAGTCGCCAATTCGTAAAATACACTGGGTGCTTCTCAATATCCCTCCTCGTCTCCTCGCTCCTCTGTCCTCCATCCTATGACCCGGAAACCAATCAAGCACAGACATCTTGAAGGACATCTCAATTCTCTAATTGCACCACGAGGAGTGAGGAGGCTTTCAGAGGAGTCATGAGCAAGGATACACAGGTGTATCCTATGCGGAAGTGTTTCATTGACTAAACGTGACGCACGTATAAATTCTCCTCCCCCTTCACATCAGTCACAATCAATTTAATTTATACTTTACCCTTGCAGTTTATATAAACCACACATCTCACATATTTCAACAGGGTATCTTGCTTTATTATTATTCATTATGAATTTCTTAAATAAACAAACTTCAACAACATAAGGGCAGATCCTTTGAGCGCTGCTGATGTGACGCTCGAGTGATCAAGTATTCCAATGTATAAAAAAAGCTTTCATTCGATTCCTCTGTCCTCATTTTCTTTCCTTGCGTCCTTCCCTCACATCCTACAGGGGGATGAGCTGAGGCGCTAGGAAAGGAAGCGAGGAAAGGAAACGAGGATGCACAAATAAGAATTGAGAAGCACCCACTGTTATATACCAGCTTGCTACTTATGGGGCGCTCCAGCGTCTCAGCTCGGACATCCCTTAGAGATAGCATAGCCTCCTCCAACACGTCTCTCTCACCGCACAGCATCCGAAATGAACGGTGCATGGTGATGCATTTTCGCCGATCAATAAATGTTCCAGGTTGACCTCTCTGCAACAGATCGACTCCAGTGCAGTGTCCATGCTCCGGCAGCGCCCGCGCCCGCACCAGTCACTTCCCCCAAACGATCCTGTACTGTATGTGGAGCCTGAAACTGGTCGTCCTCCATGTGGTGGTAGTCAGATACTACTGGCCTGTCCCTAACATGCTCAAATGCGTAACCCGTGCCATTAAAATTACTCATTTTCGTGTGTGTATATAGGACCTGCAGCTGTTGCCATATACCTTTGCGGGTCCTACCATGCCAGTGACGTCATCGAAATTGCCAGCGGAACAAACGCAATTTTTGTGCTGCTTAAAAAAAGCTATATTGATATTTTTAGTTAAATTTTTTTTATGTAATTTACTTTTAATTTTCATAAACAACATGTTATCAACGTTGATTTTTTTCAGTTCAGTTCATCTTTAAAATAAAAACAAACAAAACTTGATTAAAAACAAGAAACAGTACTCAAGTAGCCTGTAACAACGACAAATAAAAAAGAATACTTATGCACAATAGTTTTTCTTTTTGAGTGTAATGGGTTTACAAACACTCTTCAGATTTGCGTGGAAATGAAACTATACGCACTTCCTCGTTCTCACACCTGTCAGAACACGTCATTTATTACAGGATCACCTGAGCAAAACAATGTGTTCTACAATTTGTTGAATTCACCATACTGTACATTTAAAATATAAATAGTAAATAGTAAAAACTAAATCTTAATATCTTTAGGGAACTGGTTCCCAGTTGCGTAGGCGCATGCTCTGCATTAGTTTAACAATAACAAAAGGATTAGAAAATATATCTTAAAATAATATAACACTGGGATAGATAACTGCTCACCTGCTCTGTGCTGCAGCCCTGCCTGTTGAGTTAGGTGTTATCATCGAAGCGTTGCCTTTTTACGTCTGCTCAAACCACACCTGTCCAAAGTTCTCCTTAAGCAAAGTTTAAAATATAAGAGTCAAAGCAGTTTTATCAGCAACACTGAAGAGACGATTGTAGGATTTTTCAAAGATGGGTTAGACCTACACTTCATTTCAGTTCACTGTAGACATTCTACTAAATATAAGTAACATTTGCATGTCAACTCTCTCATTAATTTCCAACTACATGCCAACTAACTCATTTTAGAGTATAAGTAGACTGTTAGATATAGGGTTAGTAGAATAAGTTGACATGTACAGTACTTGAAATATTACTTATATCACTGTGGGTTGCTCTGGGTTTTCCCGTGGTTTAAGGACAAAATGTTGCTCCAGTGAATATTAACCCAATAAAAAATATTGAGGCCATCCTTGCCTGTTTTTCACGGCCACATGGATGTTTTTAGTTCCTCCATTTAAATAGCTGCATGTAGACCTCTTATCTCCTCCTGCTTCCTTGGCTTTGTGTTACAATCACAGGTTTTTATAATGTAATGAGAAAGTCATTACAAAGAAAGAGTATTTCATTGTCAATTTTTATTAACATTTATTTTAATAAACTTGTTATTCACACATACATTTCTTCTAAGGTTACAGAATCTGTAGAATAATGCAGTATTTGTAAGATGTTTATGTATTTTTTTTAAAAGTGTGATCATTTTTTGAATACTGCCAAGGTTGCTTTGTAAAAGATATTTACATATTTTCCGCAAGATAAAGCAAAAACTGAAATTATCCTGTTTAAAAATTTACTACTGACATTTTTTCTGTCAATGTTTTTCAGCTGTCAGGGACTCATTTCCCGAACAACAATAGTCCTTAGCTCATCTTACATCTGTCTTTATGTAAAACCCATTCATGAAATACATTCATGATGCAAAATAAATGTACATATTTAAAAATAACAACAATCAAATCTGTGGAACTGAGCTGAAGAACTTTTTCAGACTCGCCCTGGAGTTCCATCCTCTCTCCTTTGCAAACCTGAACACACTCCCAAACAGATCAGGGAATGAATCCATCAGGTTGATGCTCTCTGCGTCCTCTGGACTATACAGAGAAAAGAGACACCAAAAAACATGGTCTGACACACAATACTACTTAATTATTTAACAAAAGTGCATCACGTCACATCACATGTAACTCACTAATGCTCATGTAGGTTGCGTATAAAACGCAGCAGACCCAGTGTGTTCTCGGGATAGCCTTTCTTCTTACCATCCAGTTTCTGGACAATCTCAGACGGCAACTGACAAAAGAAATATTTACTTTATTACCTTTATTTTATTACTTTTGCTTTACTTTATTTAAAGTAAACAGGCCATGAACTACATTCAAATGATTTGTAACAAGGAAAATCTTGAAGACATGAAATCAGATTTCATTTATTTAATTAAAGTTAGAATGTTATATTTACATATGTATGTTAAGATGTTTGAATATGTCTGCACTGAAGTTATACTCACTTTAGTTTTCCATTCAGAAAAGCTTTTCCCCTCAGTGTATTTTTCAATGGCATGAAGGAGTTCCTCATCAACATTACGACAGTTTTCGGTCTCATGCTGGTTCCCCACTTTTTTCAAATACTCCACTCTCCTGACAGGATTTAAAAAACAGCACAGATTATAAAAAAATGACAAACATCAGATGATAAAAAAGAATCAGTGGATGAAATTTCCTCTTCATTTAATATAAAATCATAATAAGCTAGTACTATAAGTAGGCTAGTACTGAACCTTTCTGGCTTGACTGATAAATGCCATAGCCAAATCAATATTATATTCTACCTTTCATCAGTCCAGAAGAAGGGGTGTGCAAGGGTTTCCTCCACAGTCGGTCTGTTGTTTGGATTTTCATTGATCATCCACTCGACGAGATCCTTCGCTACATCATCATCCAGATGTTCCAGTGAGTATTTTCCTTGTAGGATGTTGACTTCACAAAATGGGCCTTTACCAAATGGATGGTGTCCTCTAGAGAGAATGTAGTACACTAACATCCCAGCAACCTTCAAACAGGTTAATTTAATTTAGTTATAATAATTACAATATTGTTGTCTTAAAAGAAAGGAGAGACCACCTGAATGTCGGAGCTCCTCTTGTACCCAATGTTGACCTCCTCATCTATGGTCTCCTTTGCCTTCCAGCATCTAGTTCCAGCAATGCTTGTTCGTAAAGTTGTTTGGCTTAGGTTCAATCGACGACTTATGCCAAAATCAGCCAATCTAGCCTTTCCATTTATGTCTATTACAAACAGAAGTTTAAAAAAAAAATCTGACAATTTTAAATAATTTTAATTAATCAGGTTTAACTCCTACCAATCAGAACATTCTGGGGTTTGATGTCCCGATGAAGCACTTTGGTTTTTGGTTGGTGTAAAAACCTGTAAGCTGCAGAGAACTTCATTCACCAGCTTCTTCAGAACCAAAGTTTTCTCAGTGTTATCATCTGGTAAATGCTCTTGGATATATTCCTCCAGTGTGTACTCACAAAGCTGAAGAGCAAGGTATCCAAAATGCTCATCTTCTGTAAAGTCCACATATCGCACAATGGAGGGACTATCAAGCTGTGGAAGTCTTAGAAATTCCTCCTCATTCCTGAGGACTTGGTAATTAGACTTAATCATTCGTTTCACAGACACTTCTGTGCCTTCATCCCTCAGTCCAAGAAAAACTGCTGTTCCATCACTTCCCCTAGCAATCAGAAATTCATCACTAGGAACAAGAGTAAGCCTATTGCCTTTTCCCAGCCTATTTTTATTGCTAATATCCATGTTAGCAAGCTTCTCAAGCTTTGGCCTCCAACGAAGACTGGTCTGAACCCACCTTTTTGAGATATTTGAGTTCTCAGCAGGCTGTGTGAACGGCTGCACACTTGAGTTTGATTCCTCAATGGATTTCACTACAGCGTCTGGATACGGTTCCTCTTCATCTTGCAGCTCAGCTTCTTGTGATCCCACTTCTTGCTGGATTTTTTTCTTCTTTTTCTTCTTCTTTTTCTTCTTCCTGCTTGTTGTTATAACAGCAGCATCCTCACATAAACTATCAACTGCACTTGAGCCTGTTGGATGTCTCAGTGATTCATCAAACTTTTGCAGCTTTTTTTTCTTGACTTTATCCATCGCTGTCTCTGCTGTGATAAGTATCATCTCTGGGATGGTAGACAATCCACACAATGCAACAAGTTCTGGAGCAAAGTCATTTATAATGGCGAACAGTTCATAGGTCCAAAGTCTAATTTGATATGAATAATCAGGACGTGTGAGAGGCAATAGACTTTTGCATAATTTCTTATAGACAGAAATGTTTGTACTCAGTTTCTGCTCAGACGTCTTCTGCATCATGAGATTGATATTCTGTAGTATCAGATGATTGAATATTTCTCCTTGTGCATTTCCAAAGCGCTGAAGACTGTTTGTTAGATTTGGCACAAGCTCATTGAATACCTGAGGAGAGATGCTTTCACTGACACACAATGCAATATTTAAGCAGTGCAGTGTAACCGGAAAGTTTTCCTGAGGGATTCTTGGGAAGCGTCGAATGAGTCCCTCAATGTATCTTTCTGCACTGTTTGTGTCTTTTAACCACTTGATGGCGCTTTGCTCTGCCTCAAGACCAATTAAACCACGGTAGAGCTCAAAATAAATCAAACTATCAAAAGGATCCTCTTCAAAGAAATGTTCCTTAAAGTCTCTGTAAACTTCTGCCTGGGTTTTCGTTTTTAAAGCACAAGTAAAAGAGAAAGATATATGTACTTTGTCAGACACTTCACCCTGTGAATATAGTTGACAAATCATTTTATTCACCTTTTTATCAAGTTCTAGATTCACCCCATAGTTCCTTCCGGGTGAAGCTCCAGCCTTTATAAGTGCTTTCACAATGTCTTCACGGTCATGATCAACAGCACACTGCAATGGAGTAAAAAAATGTATTCCATGTCCATTTGGGTTAGCTTTTGCTGCAAGTAATCTTTTCACAATACTCAATGGAACTCCAGTTGTTGAAGCAGAATAATGTAGAGGTGTTTGTCCATTTGTTGAGGGTTTGTTAGGATCAGCTGACTCTTCAAGTAGATAAGAGCAGATTTCTTCATTTCCGCATAGAACTGCTGCTGTTAATGGTGTAACATCATCATTCCAGTCTTCAGAAGAGTACAAACCATTAATATCTCTTCCTTTTAATAATTTCCGAAGACTCTCTGCCTTGTTGTCTATGATACATTTTATTAGGGGGGCTGTTTTTCTAGGTACTGCTGGAACTGGAACTGGAACTGGAACTGGAATGGAAACTAACTGGTACTGGAATTCCATGGATCTTCAAATACTCATTAAAATCTGTCAAAAGATGTTAAAAACTTAAAAATACAGCAACTGAGTAGCATTATTACTTATTTTCTTATTTCTTTACATTGATTATAGACACAGTGCTAATCTTTAGCCTACATAGTTTTTAAGTCAGTTTTTGTCTTTAGATGAAAATCTTTAAATTATGTCAATATGTTGTCATGCCATATGCATTAATATGCTTTTTATCAATTGTATTATCATTTTGAAAATGTATAAACATTTACAAAAAAAACACACATTCCTACTAAAGATTCATAAACATGAAAGTACTGTGAAAACCTGAGCTCCTGAAGTAATGCCAGGAGTACACTGAAGTATTTATTAAAATATAGGCCTTGGCCGCCTAATTTGCATGTTTTCATGAAAATGAAACTCGGAGATGTGCGGACCGATCTCAAAGAATCGATAAGCTACTTTCGGTGTTGGATCCTCCTCACTTAACGAAATATTACTTAAATGTTACAATATTATAGTTTGAACAATGCCTCCTGCACGTCTGAAGTTTAAAACACCTGCTGCACATGTAGTCGATAACAGCTCGCTCATTCATATTGAAAGTGTAGGCTTAGGCTATCTGAAATTGTTTTAGGCATTGAATATAGCCACGAATGGAAATGTAACATTTAATATAGCTGGTTTTTGTTATGTTTGTTATAAATTCAAATTAAAAGTTGCTAAAAGATAGGCAATGATCTGTGATTAAAACAGGCTGTCTAATAATTAAAATTACGGCTTTCAAATAATCTTACTTAAATGGTTAATTACCTGTTTTATATTCCCAGAAATCGCAAAAACTTCAATCAAAAATCAAATCAAATAAGATTAAGAGCGACTATGGGTAGGCTATATATATCAATCGTTGATACCTCGATAATAGGCTGGTATCCGATCAAAAAGCGGATTCCTGGCTTCCTGGTTCTTACACACTGTATGCGTCATCCAGCGCGCGAAAGGGTTATGTAAGTAACCAATGAAATGTTTGGCTGCTTCCTGTGGGCCTATAATATACTGTCGATCATGCATTTAAAAAAAAACATCATAAAATGATGTGATAATATAAGAATACTCTGCACTGAAATAATTATATTTGCTTTGTAATTATTCCCTTTTGCTTTTATTAATTATATTTTAAAAAAAAAGCTTTTGAACAGCCTATAATGCTTATAACGAAAATGAATGCAGGCCTACAGCCAAATGAATCCATTTGTCTTGACCTAGTAATGTTTATATGCCATAATTCAATGCCATTTTTATAATATCACCTGCATCATTAATGAAACATCACCACCCTTCTGAAAGCTAACCATCTTCATTCTTTCAAAACACTAACTTTACATTTAGTCAGATACCAAGAGTGATGTTTTATAAACAGCATATATTTAAAAATGTACTTTATTAATTATTAATCAAACACAATCAGTGTTCATAGGCATTTATTTACAATAGTTTTTTAAAAAAATATGCCTCACATTCTACAACAGAGAATTAAAAACAAAACAAAAATTCTATTTTTTCATATTAGCTCTAAATCGGATATAAATATCCAAACTATAGTGAAACACTATATATTAGCAAGGTAACTTATGGCGTTTTTCCACTGCATGGTACGGTACGGTTCGGTTCGGTACAGTACGCTTTGGCGCTTTTCCACTGCACAGTACGGTACGGTATGGCTCGCTTCGGCTCACTTTAAATAGTACCTGGTCTGTTGAGGTTCCAAGCGTACCGTACCGATACTAAAATGTGACGTGAAAACACTGCAGATCACTGATTGGTCAGACAGACAGAATCGTCACTACCAGCGCCATTGTATTTGCAAGACATCAAACCCGCTGGATTTAAATAACCAACAGCCATCGCTGTAGCACCGGTTTTAAAACTACTTGCTTGAAGAAAAAAAACTTCCAAAAACGAAATGGCTGAATCGTGGTCAGTGGATGAGAAGTGCAGACGTTCCTCTTGATGGTTGCCGAGGAGTGGATAAACTATAACGATCAGTCATAATCCCACCCACTTTGAAGCTGTACTAACTGCAGTGGAAAAGCAACCGAGCTAAAGCGAACCGAGCCGTGCCGCGCCACGCCGAGTCGTACCACGCAGTGGAAAAGCGAAGCGAGCCGAACCGTGCCGCGCCGAACCGTACTGAGGTGTACCGAGCCGTACCATGCAGTGGTAAAAGCGCCACTAGATCAGCAGTTTAAGACGTAAGCACATAACTCAAGAACAATTTTCTTTAAAATACAAACAAGACTTTATTGATTATTCTAACACATAAAACTTGTAACGAGTCAGCTCAGAGGGGAAATATTAATAATCAATAATAACTGGTTATGATTAATTATGAATATTTGGGTCAGTTAATTGTATTAACTTGATGTAGCTAACTTAATGTTACAATCAATTAATCAGTTTGTCCAACGAACTCTTTTGATTAGTCATTTATTCTAAGAAAAGGTTCTCTTCCATTGGCATTGGAGAATAATTATTTCTTAGCATGTACAGCGCTTTGAGCATGTAACAAGATCAAAAATCGTATAAGAGACTTTGTTTTGCAAGCAGTGAAGTCAAACCAAATACATATTGTGCACAAGTTTTATTAACTAAATCACGCACATAACTAAACTAAACAAACATACATACATGTATACATAAATAGGTGAGAGATAGGATGAAATTGGAAACCGGAAATGGAACTATGGAGAAGATCCATGTAACTATGAAAAGAACCATCAATATTATCATTTTCAAAGCACCTTCTTAAATTGATACTTGCATGGTTTTGCAGTGGACACAATTCTTGAAGTTGTTGAAAATTGAAGTCGTTGACGGTTCTGTTGACACTCGTCAGATGTTGAAGTTGCAATCGTTTTCTTCTCCGTTGGATGAAGATGATGATGAACTTGCATGGGTAGTTCGACTCTGTTCTGGTTGGAGGTTTTCTCTCTCTCCTTGAGCACATGCAGATTGTGTGACCTGCCGGCCCTGGGCCGGAGAGGCCATGCAGGCAACCAAGGAGTGAGGAAGTCGGCGTAGTTGGTTACCCATTCAGTGATGGTAAAGTGGTAGTTTTCTTCTGAGTTGAAACGAAGAAAATACAGTCTGACTCTGTTAGGAGAGTGAAGGCATAGCAGGCTGTGGTCACAGCCCCGGTGGGGGTCCCCCCCAGACATCAACCAGCAGTCGAGAAGCAGGAGCAAGAGAGTGAGGGCTTGTTGAGGATGCTATTTGAAGTTTTAGAAAGGTCCCGCCTCCCGGGATTGGCTCGACCAATGAGAAAGGTGGAGTTTCCAGGTGGGAGAATTTGATTTATGGGTCTTTGTTCCAAGAGGGCTCATTTGCATGTGCACGCTGGATGGGAGGTAGCTTGATGAAGAACTATGAAATATTCTTGTAATACTAATAGGTTGTTGTTATCGATATATCATGTACGCAGTCATTTCTATCTTCAAACTACCAAGTTATAGAGATCAAACATGCCACAAATATGATTTTGGTTAACCATAGTTGCAAAGTCTGAAACATTAACCCATTAGAGTTTACAAGAAAAACAACATAAAAGGAAAATCATGAGATGGGAAACTTAGATACATGTTTATACCTTTCTCAAGTGGTTATATATTTAGAATATATAGGATTAACAGGGCATAAATCTCCTTCTCAGTAAGATTTAAGTAAGAGTCACATCTCTCAGGAATTCCGGGGTCATAAAATTCTTATCAATGTAACCGGACACTGAGTTCTGCCAGTGGTGTTAGTTTCAAGAGAAGTTGGCCACATATCTTAGTTGGGAGAGTGAGTTTGCCGGACTATTCATTAAATATGAATAATTTGTGTGTGATTGGTCCAGACGCTACAAACTAATATCTAACACAATCAGACACTCACACACATTCATACGAGTTGCAGAAAGAAAGAGAGTGAGGAAAGAATGAGTTTGAAGAGTGAGATGATGAAATCCCAAGTTTCCATATGCACTTAAGACATGACCTGAACGAACCATCAGTCACTAATTTAACCCTTCTATCATTTCTTAGGCGGGGTTATTACATTTTATATCAAATAACCAGTTTAGTTAAAGCGGCACTATGCAGTTTTTTTAGCTTAACTGAACAGCTTCGGAGTTATTGGAATGGTTATATGACTCTTTTCGGGCTGAATAGTGGCCATCTGGCCCCCCCTGGTGCCTGTGAGCGGAAAAAACGCACTAGCAACTTTGAGCCGGCGGGTCGCGGGGCCTCAGCGTCAGAAAGTATCGCGTGATATCAGCTCTCGCGATGTAACGAATTGCTTTACGGCACTGCACACATACACGCAGACACGCCAGGCATAGACAGTAAAAGAAAGATACACGCCCCCATCCAGGATCTAGCTAGCTATAAGAACAACTATCATCATAGCAAAGCCGGCATATAAGAAGCAGAGAGCTAGCAAAGCATTGTCAGAGGAACAGAGAAAGAGGAAACAGCAGACTGACCGAGCGAGGAGTCAGACACGAGTAAACATCGAACCTGCGTTTCCAGAATGGCGAAAAAAAACGAAGAAAGCACGGTCGGAAGAGTCTAGAAAAAGGTAACGAGAATCTGACAGCGCGAGGACAAGAGGACAACCGGACAAGAGTCCCACTTGGTCAGGCTTTCACTGTTATGATTTCCATTACACGAGAGTAGATGTTAAAACTTCATGCTGATTTGTACTCGGCTTTCGCCAAGATAAGCACCAACTAAGACATAGCTTTACAGTAACCTATGCTTCTCCATCCATTTACGCTTCTTTCCATCTGGTGACGTGAATCTCCTTCTGTCTGGTTTTAATAGCTGCAGTGTATTTGCGCGTCAGCACACACGACGGCTGCAACCACAGTTCGGTCCCCCCATAACAACCCTCTGGATTGAGCGGAGTAGGGAACATCTCTAGGGTCTTCAAGTGGGCACCTTCCGTCCTCAATGTTTCGTCGACTAGACCACGACACCTCAAGAGGGTTCGAAAGTGACTCTGGCGTCCCAGAGTCACCCCCCTCCGTCCCCCACTCAACTCAGCCCAGCTTACTGACCTCTACTTCCCTCTTGCTGCTGAGAGCTAACCACAATCTCACAATCTCTCCACAACCCAACCATTGTACTTCTGTAAAATTCACTTTTGCATGGTGTTTGGACATAAATGTGTGATGGCAGTGTGTGTACACAACCACCCAGCAGTGATAAAAATCCACCCACTCCTTTTTTTTAAATCCCCATAAATCATAAGCAGTGTCTCCCAACGACCTGTTTTCAGAATGCGGCTTTAGTGACGTCACTAAGCCACAGGACCCGCCCACGAGTGTTGCACAGTGAGTTCACATCGAGTTCACAGCGAGTTGAGAGTTGTACACATCTGCCATTGCTGCACTGACGAGAAGTTGATTAAAGTCGATTCCTGTGATTATCATGAGAACAGTTGTCAATAATTTTACATAATTATCAGGACATAAATAAGCCTACACGTTGTAAATAGTGTAAATGAGCTCAATTTGCAAACTATTATGATAAATTGCAATAATCATGTCTAACAACATCTTAACGGACATTGTTACGAAATAATGCGACGTACATGTAACTTTATTAATAATGTCATCTGGCATTTAGGCTCAAGTAAGCCTAACGCGGTAGGCTACTTTATTATTATGAAGTGCAGAGGCCGTGAGTGCAGATACGCTCTGCGTGAGTGGTATTTACGACAGTAATGTTAAGTACAAGTACTCTACAGCGACTCTAGGGGTCGCTGTTTGACAAAAGAGGAAATCCTGCATAGTGTCACTTTAAAGGGGACCTATTATTCAAAATTCACTTTTGCATGGTGTTTGGACATATGGCACCCAGCAGTGATAAAAATCCGCCCACTCCTTTTTTTTAAATCCCCATAAATCATAAGCAGTGCCTCCCAACGACCTGTTTTCAGAATGCGGCTTTAGTGACGTCACTAAGCCACAGGACCCGCCCACGAGTGTTGCACAGCGAGTTCACATCGAGTTCACAGCGAGTTGAGAGTTGTACACATCTGCCATTGCTGCACTGACGAGAATGTCTCCCAAGCGTTGTCGGTGTTGTGTAGCTGGATGTATTAATCCACATAGCTCTATTTATTTACTGGAGCAATAGGCCTAACGTTATTGATCATGGCAGTAATGAAAATGAGAGCGCGTACTTTATTACAGATCATAGGAGTTGTTTTACGGATATACAGTTTACCAGTTCATTAAGCACCCCTGAAAAGGTGTGTATATTGTAGGGTATCTGGCTAAATCATGGGTCGTTCATCTGAACACATATAAATGCACATTCCTTCTGAAATCACAAAGCTTTTAGCCTCTGAACTCATGAAGGCAAATTATGCATTAGGCTCCGGCCAGTCTTCAATAGACGATTCGGGTGACAACTTTATGGCACCCAGAGGTCCAACAGACAACAAGACACCGAGCTTCACAGAGATGTGTTATCACCCAACTATCCCCCCTTTCTGGCCATTAAGAACTCAGGGTGAAGACACACACACACACACACACACACACATGAAACTTTCATCATATAAAGACTTTACCGAAATATATTTGATATGTTTTTATGTGTGTCGGCATGCCCAGGTCAGATGGGAATACATATATTGCTCCTAGCATCATGTAAAAATCCGTGATTCCCCCTCAGGGGATCTTTTTATTTGTTTCTTTAAGTTTTTATTTTCCATTTACGAATTCTCCTTTGTTCATTTCCACGACGAGTGAAATGAACTTAGCCTGAATCATCAACCGGCAACTTCACCTCAAACGGACATTCAAACTCGCCGCGCTTGGCTCGCTCTGGAAGAACGAGCGAACACGTGACGCACCCAGGATCGAGACACACACGACTTCTTCATATCAGCCCAGGGCCGGCTCTAGCCCTTTGGTTGCCCTAGGCGAGATTGAGTTTTGCACCCCATTATTAAAAATACTTACAAATGATAAAAACTAAACAAAAATTCTCTTATAGTCTCTCCAAAACTTCAACAAGCAAATTATGACTTCAACTGTATAATAAATTGTTCATACAAATGCTACAAAGAACGTTCAATGATATTTCTATCATCCTACATAGTTGCATTGTACAAATACATTTTGTCTGACCATGTAACTTGTAGTATATAAATTACAATTACTACCACCACTACTATTATTACTAATCTATTAGGCTGCTACAAGACTAAGGGGGTTTCGGGGGTATGCCCCCCGTAAGAAAATTTTGTGTATTTTAATGTTAAATTCATCAATCTGGTGCACTTTGAGAGTTCAAAATGAAAAGCTCCAACCCATATTCAGTGTGCAAATTGAACAAAGAAAAATTCAAACCTCTTTTAGTTACAGTGTCTGTCTACATTACACTACTACATAATAATAGTTATAATATTAATCCCATGACAGTAATAGCCATAGGCTATATTGTAAAACAAATTCACTGAAAAATAAAGGAAACTTCCATAATTAATTTTGTTACTTGGAAGTAACCCAGCGCCACCAATTAAACAAAACAAAACAAAACAAAACAAAACGAATGGGCCGATGTACGAGTTTTATGGGCCACTAAGACAAAAAAAAAAAAAAAAAAGTACGACGTATCGGCCCAAAAAGCACGTCGGCCCACCGGGAATCTCTACCATCCTGGGGGAAAATAATTCGCTCCCGGTAGTCCCGATGGCCAGCATGCCTGTGCACAATACTAAGTAAATTTATTTCGTTTGACACCTTAATGGCTGAGATGAGAAGACTTACCTCTGTACTGGGCTTTCTTTTTATCTGGTTGCTTTCTCCGTTTTCGTCCCTGTGCACCAGAGGGTTTCGATCAACGCGCCAGCAGCTGAGCACTTGCCTAACGTAACGTAACGTAACCCCCAACCCCCCCGTTAGGAAATGATCGACAATAATCATCAATTCAATCTAATAATCAGGTTGACAAGTAATTAAACGTGTGGCTGAGGGGGCGCCTTAGGATGATCATGTTTAATAAACATGTTTTTGTTTCGCTTGTCATTCTAATTCTGTGATTAATGGGAAGTAGGCCAAGGGCGACATTAGAGGGCGCCGGCGCACCGCGCCCCCAACATATTTGTCGCCCTAGGCAACCGCCTAGTTCGCCTATAGCAATCGCCGGCCCTGTATCAGCCACACAAAAGAGCTATATGTGCAAGTATTTCGTTTAAGTTTTCATAGCAGTAAGATTTGTTTATCCCCGTTTAGGGTGATATTGATTTCTTGTGGTCTCTCCGAGGGTTTTGTCCAGGTGAATTTTGCAAAACTGTGATCCTCTCTCTCTCTCTCTCTCTCTCTCTCTCTCTCTCTCTCTCTCTCTCTCTCTCTCTCTCTCTTTATTGATGCATTCTCTTTCATTATGTCGTTGCCATTATTGTGTTTGTAAATACATTTATTTTAACGTTAGTAACTGTATACGTAACTTTGCCTTTATTAAATGCATTATATTCATTTATTGATTCTGTCTCTATGCTCATACAAGTCACTTTAATGTATAAGATCCAAAGCTACGTGTTTTAAAATTTTATTGATAGCCTACTCAAAGAGGTATCGTTATAGAACCGGAAGGCTGTTCCTTCTGGCCAGAGGAATAGCTTCTCCTGAAAGTCTATAAAGTAGGATAATTTTGAGAGGTTTGATTGAGACCGAATGATCAGGTTTTTGCTGGACAAAAAGATGATTCGGTCACAAATTAATCCCCTTAAAGATTATCCCGACGATCGATCTATGATGGGCATAATTGATATATTAAATATTTAATTATAATCCGTTTTGATTAAGTATTGATATACAATTGAGCTAATTTTAACCTGTCTGTAAAATATATTCTACATATGCAATTAATTATAATCCTTTGTGGTTAATTGCCTACATATATGAATGCAGATGCAGGGAAAATATTATCCCTTTTTGGGAGATTTAACATGTATGATTATCTGGGTCAAACCCGTATGAATAATTATTAATTGTGAAATTACTAATTTTGAATACATATCCCCAAAGCCTGACCCAGGTATTTCGTTACAATATATTTGTTTATTGTTAGTTGTAACGAGTGTTTTTTTGTACTTCGCTGTGTATGTTGATGATAATGAAAGGGAGAGGGAGAGAGTTTACGGATAAGACTTTAATGCGGACTTCTTATACAGTGTTTATTCAGCTCTTACAGTGATTTTCTGGAGTAAAACTGACGCTTCATCTTTTGTGTAATGTACAATAAACTTCATTGAACTCATCAGTATATTTTTACAACATTCGGACGCAGTCCGCTACAACAGGCTTGTACTAATAGTGGATAAAAGCAAGATGGAAAAATAAGTTAGAACCGTAATTAAACTAGACTATACCTGTTCTATCTCCATACAGCATATATTATCTGGCTCTGTGGGCATTATTGTCCGACTCCGGGTAATGAACACGGCTACTGAGAGTTTATGTTTTGATATCATTCCGTGAGATGAGATTGTGCTGACAGGAGCTGCGTTCCAAACCGCATACTTCCCTACTATTTAGTATGGGAAAAAGAGTAGGCGAGCAAAAAAGTATGTATGAATCCAAAAGAGTAGGCGAGAATTACCTGGGTGACGTACTAATTATCGCGAGATTCGGACTTAAGTGCGTTCGAATATGCCTACTTTCCTACTATATAGTAGGCGAAAACAGTACGTGAAAGAAGCAGTACGTTCGAAACATCAGTATTCATAAAAGAGTAGGCGAGAAGTTCCCGGATGGCTTACTGCTTCCGGCCCGATTTTTGAGTGCTGTCCGATGCGTACTCTTCTATCCCAGGAGGCCACGCGAGAGCATACGTCATTATCAAACATCACGGAGATCAGCGACGCCGGGGGTTCCCTTTCGAGAGGTCTCTCCTATTGCGTAAGTAGCTTACGCTATGGGAAAACTCCTTTTCTCGAGAATATTGAAGTCTTTATGTAAAACGCATTGCAGCTGCACAGCTGACAGCAATGAACGAAGGAGCTCGGTCATTGGCTGTGCTGCGGCAACTTGCTCGAACCAATGACGGGGCGACTCTGAATGCGCAACCAATGAGCGCGCTTTGCGCCCGCGCGCGTCAGAGCCCGCCAAGATGGGCGTGGCCAAGCTATATATTGGGCGCCCCGTCATGAGAGTTCTTTAGATTTAATCTCCTTCAGCGAACACCTTCTTCGCTGGATCCTCCGGATTATTGAAAGCCTTCGCCGCCGTGGAAAAGCATACCAGCGGGATTGCTACGAGGACGTCGGCACCTTCAGCCGCCTTCGAACACCATCCTACTGAGCCATCCGGCGCGCCACACACGCAAGTATTTTACATCTGTTCGCCCCGCGACATTTGTAAAAGAGCAATTTTTCTGAGGCGTTGTTTCAAATGCCTTCCTGCGCGTCGTGCAGAGACCTTCTCCCGGACGGGGATCGTCACATCATCTGCGCTCGCTGCCTGGGCCGGAACCACGCAGAAGCTGCTTTGACCAAGGGCGGATGCCCGGAATGTGACGACCTGGGTCTCTCCACACTGCGGACTCGCTTCGCCGCTTTCGCCGCGAGCGAGCCCATCGCCGCCACCCCTCTGTTTGAGCCGCGCTTCAAAAAAAAAAAAATTAAAAAAAAAAATTAAAAAAAAGGGGCCGCTCACAGAGGCTTACTGAACCTGAGCTCAGTAATGTCACGCCGAGCCAGTCTCCTGGATGACAGCCTGTCCATCGACGCTGCATCTGACGACTGGCCGGGCTCCACTTTCGACCCCGCCCCGTCGACGCTAGCTAGCACGAGTGCGGGCTCCACCATGGATACGGAGATTATCCGCATCCTCTCGAAGGCCGTGGAGGACCTCGGGCTCGATTGGTGTTCTCCGCCAAGTCATGGAAAGCCCCCCACTCTGCGCGCCTAAAGCCTTCTTTTTCTTCTTCACTCTCCTCAGTGGACGGGGCGACGGAAAGAGGCTACGAGGGAACGCCGCCCCTCGAGGAGGCCGTGGCCAATCATCTCTGCCCGCCCTCCACCACCGGATGGAAAGCCAAAGCTTCCCACCCCTCGAAGCCCTGCCGCACTACCTCTGCTCTCGCCGGTCGCGCCTACGCCGCCGCCGGCCAAGCTGCATCAGCGTTTCACTCAATGGCGGTACTTCAAGTGTTCCAAGCCAAGCTTCTCCGCTCTATGGACGAGTCTGGCCCCGAACCCGAAGCCTTCAGGGACCTACGCAGCGCAACTGATATAGCTCTGCGAGCCACGAAGGCCACCGCCCAGTCTATTGGCCGTGCTATGGCTAATTTGACTGTTCTCGAGCGCCATCTGTGGCTGACTCTGACTGAGATGAAGGACGCGGATAAGGCGCCATTTCTCGACGCGCCTATCTCCACCAGCGGGCTGTTTGGACCGGCGGTTAAAGGTTTTGCCGAACGCTTCACTGAGGCCCAGAATGCTTCACAAGCTATGCGTCATTTCCTGCCAAAGCGCTCCAGCTCATCGCAGAGCAGACAGAGACCGCCACAGCCGCAGCGGGCTAGAACAGCTCCCACCGCCTCTCAGCCCGCGCCTCAGGCTGACGCTCGACGCCGCTCGCGCTCTCAAAAGCCGTCCTAGCCACAGAAATGAGAAGAGAGAGTGCGTGTCTCGCAAAAGCCGGACCACTCTCTCTGCAAAAGCTCAAACATTACCCAGTCCCCTTACAGGCGGCTGGATATGTCCATACAGCAGTCAATGGGCCAGTCACAGAGCTCGCTCATCTGCAAACAAACGCCGTTTTTACGGCGACGCACAGAAAACACAGAAAATAGTCTTTTTCTGCCTGCGTCACTAAGGGTGTATTCCCAGATACTGTCAAAACAGTGCCAAATTCATTCCCAGCTCAGGCTGCGCTTCCCATGAATGTAGATCACGTGTCTACGGTCATGTACGCACCACTACACACAAGCACTGTTCACACAGTTATAAATTCATCCCCAGTAAAAGCGGGAAACATATAAAGGTGACGCGTGTGCCTAACACTGTTTATGCACCCCCACTTATAAACACTGTCCTTACAGTGTCAAACACAACCTCAGCTCAGGCTGCGAGTTTTACAAACACAGCGCGCGCTGTTGTAATCACACACGCGCCCATTCACTCAGCTGCTCAGCGCGCGCCCGCGCCTCTGAGAGCTACGAGCTCAGGCGATTCGCTGGCCAGGTCCCTACGTCACACCGGCCCGCCCCTAGCCTGTATTCAGCCCATATCTGTACACGCAGCGGCATGGGAAAACATTCCAGATATGCCGAAATGGGTATTGAATATAGTAAAGCACGGATACTCGCTCCAGTTCGCTCACAGACCACCACGTTTTATGACTGTGGTCGAGACAAAAGTGAGAAAGGAGTGTTCACATGTTCTACGCACCGAGGTGCGCAAACTAATAGAAAAGGGCGCTGTGGAAACTGTTTTCCCCCTCTCTGAGCGGGACAGGTTTTTACAGCCGCTATTTTCTCGTCCCGAAAAAGGATGGCGGTCTCCGCCCCATCCTAGATCTCAGACACCTGAACAAAGCACTAATGATTCGCTCGTTCAGAATGTTAACAACCAAGCATATCCTCGCGCAAGTACGCCCAGGAGATTGGTTTCTCTCAGTGGATCTGAAAGATGCTTACTTTCACATTCCAATAACGCCTCATCACAGGCCGTTTCTGAGATTCGCTTTCGAGGGACAGTCATACCAGTACACAGTACTTCCGTTCGGCCTGTCCCTGGCTCCCCGTACATTCACGAAATGTATGGATGCAGCACTTTCCCCCCTAAGACCAAGGGGAGTGCGAATACTGAATTATCTCGACGATTGGCTGGTTCTAGCACAATCAGAGAGTCAGTTAATAACACACAGATCTTGGATTATCAGCCATTTAGAATGCCTGGGTCTAAGAATCAATTTTGCAAAAAGCATACTATCTCCCAGCCAGAGGATTTCTTTCCTGGGAATAGTTCTAGACTCGATGCAAATGACAGCGCGTCTCTCATCAGAGCGCGCGCTTACCATCCGGCGCCTTGCAACATCATTCAGGGCGGGCGCGCGCGCCCCCGTCAAGCGGTTTCAGAGGATGCTCGGTCTCATGGCCTCAGCATCGGCCGTACTCCAGCTAGGATTGTTGCATATGCGCCCTCTCCAACGCTGGCTCAAAGAGCCGCGTCCCTACTCACGCATGGCGTTCGGGCCACTTTTTAATCAGAGCGAACCACGGCTGTATAAAAGCCCTGACACACTGGAAAGCCGCCGACTGGTACCAGTCAGGCGTGAGTCTGGGTGTGAACACAAGGAGAAAGATGATAATGACAGATGCCTCCAAAATAGGTTGGCGGGCCCTTTACGAGGGCAGGCCTGTCTCCGGCTTTTGGTCAAACCCGGAGAAGCGCCTACACATAAACTGTCTGGAAATGAAAGCGGTCGCTTTGGCTCTCAGAGCCCTGCTCCCACATCTAAAAAACGAACACGTCCTGGTCCGAACGGACAACATGACGGTAGTGTCGTACATAAATCGCCAGGGTGGACTCAGGTCGAGCTCCATGCATTCAATGGCCAGGAGACTCATTTTATGGTCCCAGCACAACTTGCGCTCGCTGAGAGCAGCGCATGTGCCAGGCGCCCTGAACCAGGGGGCAGACATGCTATCCAGAGACAAGATTCTCCCAGGAGAATGGGCTCTCAACCCGCTGACGATTCAGTGGTTATGGAAAACCTTTGGCAAAGCGGAGATCGACCTCTTCGCCTCCAAGGAGAACGCGCACTGCTCTTTTTTCTTCACGAAAAGCACGGACGCGCTCGCCCAGAGCTGGCCGAGCCGCCCCTTATATGCCTTTCCCCCGATCGCGATGCTGCCATAGGTCATCAGTCTCCCACTCTGGAAGAACCAAACATGGTTTCCAGATCTGATGCAAATGCAATCTGCACCACGGCCGATTCCACTGAGGCCAGACCTCCTCAGTCAGGCCAGCGGGATGATATTTCATCCCGCCCCGAACTGTGGGCCCTTCATGCATGGCCCCTCAACGGGTTCCCAGGAACCTCGCGAGCGGAGCACTAAAAACCATCGCTGAGGCGCGGGCGCCCTCCACGAGACGCTTACATGCCCAGAAATGAAAGTGTTCAGTGACTGGTGTAATCCCAAGGGCCTGAACCCTGAGACATGCGAGATTACGAATGTACTCGTTTTTCTACAAGGGCTTCTGGAGGCGGGCCGCACCCCCTCCACGCTCAAAGTATATGTGGCGACCATCACAGCGTCACACGACCCTGTAATGGAACGTCCATTGGGAAGAAACGACCTAATTATTCGTTTCCTAAAGGGCGCTAGGAGGATGAACCCTTCACGCCCCCCCTCAGTGCCGATCTGGGACCTAGCTACTGTCCTAGACGCTCTTAAAGGGCCCCCGTTCGAACCACTCCGAACCGTGCACCTTAAACAGCTCTCGCTGAAGACTGCGCTCATGCTGGCACTCGCCTCGGTCAAGAGAGTGGGCGACCTGCACGCGCTTTCGACAAGCGCTGCCTGCCTAGAATTCAGTTCTAACGACTGCAGGGTCGTCCTTAGGCCGAAACAGGGGTATATTCCTAAAGTGCTCACCACTCCCTTCAGAGCACAGGTTATCTCCCTAACTGCGCTTTCGTCTCCAGCAGACGAACACGACGCTAATCTACTCTGCCCCGTTAGGGCTCTCAGAGTGTATTTGGAGCGTTCTGCCCTATTCAGACAGACAGAACAACTGTTTGTATGCTTTGGCGACCGTACGAAAGGTTCCGCCGTTTCAAAGCAGAGAATCTCTCACTGGATAGTTGAAGCTATAGCGCTGGCTTACGAAGCTAAGGGACTTCAATGCCCCTGGGGTGTCAAAGCACACTCCACCAGGAGTGTGGCTTCTTCCTGGGCATGGTCGAGCGGGATACCGATCGAGGATATTTGTGCGGCGGCAGGCTGGGCCTCACCGTCCACATTAATCAGGTTCTACAACCTACAGGTCCCGACATTGCATTCCAATGTGCTATCAGCATGATGCTGTTGAACTGCGAGTTCGCATCTAGATTATGTATGTGCTTGTGTCACACTGAGCGCCTTCTAGCCGCTCTGTATTTTTTCCCACATATAAAGCTCGCCTCTGCCGGCTAGTTGGATGATAACTTTGCTTTTTAGCTCAGGCACCTGCCTCTGGTTATCATAAGGCGAAGTTCAGCACGCACGGCGTTTTGCATGGTGTTCCCATAGCGTAAGCTACTTACGCAATAGGAGAGACCTCTCGAAAGGGAACGACTCGGTTACTAACGTAACCTCGGTTCCCTGAGAGGAGGGAATGAGTATTGCGTAAGCTGCCGTGCTTGTGCTTGGTTAGTTCGCTTCAGTCGTTTTAACCTAAAGAACTCTCATGACGGGGCGCCCAATATATAGCTTGGCGGGCTCTGACGCGCGCGGGCGCGAAGCGCGCTCATTGGTCGCGCATTCAGAGTCGCCCCGTCATTGGTTCGAGCAAGTTGCCGCAGCACAGCCAATGACCGAGCTCCTTCGTTCATTGCTGTCAGCTGTGCAGCTGCAATGCGTTTTACATAAAGACTTCAATATTCTCGAGAAAAGAAGTTTTCCCATAGCGTAAGCTACTTACGCAATACTCGTTCCCTCCTCTCAGGGAACCGAGGTTACGTTAGTAACCGAGTCGTTTTCAAATGTGAGTAAACACGGTTCCTTATGTGTTAAACTACTATAGAGTAAACGTTTTAACTGTTGAAGGTGTAAAGTAGTTAGACAGTAGTATAGTTGTGATTTTGCTGTAAAAACATGTTTTGTATAGCTAGCTAACAGGGGAGCTCTAACCACACGTAACGTCTCTAAAGTGGATTTACATAACCATAATACATCTTAAACACGCTTATTTAAAATGTCTATTTACATCTGAAAGGAAAATATTGTAAGTATTGACATATTGCAGATGAGCACATCACAACATGAAAAAGACATCTGAGTGATGTATGTGTGGCATTATTAGGATAACGTTAATTCACTGTTGTCAACACTGTTGACATTAGACAAATGTGCTGTAAATAAGGTAAATAAACAAATCTATAAAGTAACTAAACATGTTTTTATTCAGACTGGTGTGAGCACTGAGGATGAGGAGCCCAGAGCTGAATCCTGGAAACGGTGCCATGGATGAGACGCTCCATCTCTCCATCTGCCCTTATTGCCTCAGATTGTGAAGCGCAGCGCAGCAACAAGCTCCGGCACGAAGGCACGGTCACCTCTGGTGAATTCATCAGACTAAAGCCGCAGAATGGGAACCGCTGTGTTGAGATGGCAGTAGGATGTGGGGTTCAGCGCCTGTAAATACATGCTTGTAGTTTGAATAAAGATTTGTTTCATGTGCATGCATTTGTTTATTGTGTGATGGTTACTTTTATTTGTTCTTTTACTCATTTATTCATGTTTCTTATTGTTGTCAGTATTTAAAATATAATTATTTAATGTATGCATTAATTCATTGCTTGACTGACAATTGAGATGTTCACGTGTATTCATGCATAACTCTTATGACAAAACAAATTACATTTTGCTTGTTTTATTAAATTATATCATTTTTAGTATATATAAAAAAGTAATATAATTAAGTATTGGTCAGCATTTAATATTATTTTGTTTAAGTTTTGGGGTGGGCTAACAATGCAATTCATTCTGAGGTAATATTAATTTTTAAGGAGCGATACTTACATTTTTCGAGTATAAAGTCAACAGTTTTCTCCAAAGGAGATCTTCGAGCAGCGGCCCGTCTCCTTGTGCAGACATTACAAACGCAGAGGAAAACTGTTCTAGGTTGTGCTGTCGAGTTACTGATGTTATGAAGTGTTAGTGCACCTGTCGCTCATATCATTTAAACTTATAAACTTATTACATAAAGATCATGGAAAGATACTAGTTGTATCTAACAATGAACAATCATAATGACAAAACAGAAAACATAAAGATCATTGGTTGGTGTAGGCTACATCATAATATGATATTTATACACAGGAAAAAAGAACAATAACAAGGCTAAATATCTTTAAATAGTTCTTCATAATACATTAAAAAATAGTCTTGTTGTTATAAGTCTGAGGGATGAAACGAGAGGTAAATTCATCAAGAAAAGAGGAAAACTTAAAGGAGAAACTTTTTGCGTAGAAAATAAAGAAATTAACAACATATTCAAGAGATGACGATTTTGGGGTTTCTTAAAAAAATCGTTATAAGGAACTGTGGGTCACATTAGTAGGGTTTAAAATATAACAACTTAAAGCAACCCTAAATGTATTCGCAAAATAAATTGGCAGCTGTTTCTTCAACAATACCACAAAATGAGCAAGTTTCATCAATATCAAGATATTTACAGATAGATGAATTAAACGTGTCGTTCATCTTTTAAGTTGTTGCGCTTGTGATAACGCATCGTAGGTCACATGATAACGTCAACATGGCGGATGATGTCCGGATCGCATTCATACTCAACGAGATTTGGCTATAAAGTACCTACTCTTTTAGCGCTCGTTAAGTAAGTACTCATTGAAATTAAGTACCTACTCATTGAGTATTCGGTTTGGAACGCAGCCCTAGGCTGCGTGCGGAATCGCATACTTCCCTACTATATAGTAGGCGAAAAGAGTAGGCGAGCGAAAAAGTACGTTCGAATCCTCAGTATTCATAAAAGAGTAGGCGAGAATTACCTGGTTGACGTACTAATTATCGCGAGATTTGGACGATAGTGCGTTCGAATATGCCTACTTTCCTACTATATAGTAGGCGAAAACAGTACGTGAGGGAAGCAGTACGTTCGAAACATCAGTATTCCTAAAAGAGTAGGCGAGAAGTTCCCGGATGATCTCTGCTTTCGCCCAGACATTTGATGCTGCGTCCCAATTCGCATACTATCCGTCCTAAATAGTATTCGAAAATAGAATTAGTACGTCCCAAATCGTAGTATGTTGAAATGAGTGTTCCAAAGAGACCCGGATGGTCTACTATATCCGGTCAGAATCCGAAGTGCAGATCGATGCACACTCTAACGGCTGATATTGCCCACAACCCATCGCGCGTTGGACGAGGATTCGGTTAGAACTACAAACACGAGTGAAAAGTGTTAAAAAACTACAGACATGGAGGACGCGTGAGTCCGGCGGTTGTGTCTTTGTAGATAGGTTTAGATAAAGGGGTTTAAGTGATTAATTATCAGTATCTAACCTGACGAAAATGTATTTATTCAATGTTGGCTACGTTATATTGCATCTGCAGCAGCATTGTGAACTTTTGTAAAGATACGTTTAGCCATTAAATGTTAAATGCATCATTACATTCAAATTGCAAACACATGAGGAGAGTGCAGAGTCTCCGCATGAAAGACCCACGACTGGCAGATGAACGAGCTACTACATTTCTCTCCGTAACGGTAAGAAATTATATTAGACTCAATGGAGGATTTTAACTGTGACGAGATGATTGACAGGGCAGTTTACGGTGATGCACGCGACAGAGCTGTCCGTTAAATATAACGAAGTAGTATGTCCCAAAGCTTGCCTACTCTTTTGCTACACACTCAAAAGTATGTACTTTCTCTTCACAAAAAGAGTACATACTTTTAGGGCGTAGTATAAGTAGGCGAATTGGGACGCAGCATGAGTGTTTTTCAGCTTGTACTCATCTATCCCAGGAGGCCACGCGAGAGGATACGATATAAAAAAGAACAAGAAGAAGTAGATATTTCATACTCAAACATGACTGAAAGGGTGGACGAGAGTGTTTTCAAATGTGAGTATTACAAATACAAACCAAATCGCATGTGTTGAACTAACTTTCTGTACAGTAAATTGTTGAACTGTTGAAGGTGCAAAGACGCTATATAATATGGTAAATTTGTGATTTTGCCGTAAATCACATTTTATTGGATAGAGGCGCTCCATAAGGACACATACGTCTTTAAACTGTATTTGCATACATTTTAAACCGTATACATCTGAAATACCATTACTAAATATTTATTCAAAATCTGGCAAGATTACTACGTGTTACTGATATGAAATAGACATCTGAGTGACGTGTGTGTACTATTGTTTAGGAGAATTCACTGTTGTTAACACTGTTTTTATTAGTTTAATGCATTTTACATAAAGTAACTAAACATAAGTAATTTATTTAATTTATCCATTAGTACTGTTGAAAAATTGTTGAACATTTATGATGGATAAAAAGCTATTTATTAGCAACAACCTCAACATGTAAATGTAGTATTGAGCTCATAAATCACAGTGGTAACGTGAGTCTTGTCTGGATGTTATGAGCACACGCGGCTGCTTATCCGGTGGAGAGTGGCTCATGAAGCACTCTTCACCGGAAAGCGTAATGCTGCCATCAAAGGCTTTGAGTGAGTATACAGAAATATTTAAAAATCAATTGAATACTTAATTTGCAGTACATTTCAATTATTGTATTTTCAAACAGAGATATAACTTTTTCATTCTTGATTTCTCTCTTGCTGCAGATCTTTTGTGGAGGAGCAGAGCCTGCAAGGCAGGGTGACGGCGGCGTTTGTTAAAAAAAAATGGGAAAACCTGAAACAAAAATACAAAGTAAGATCATTTTGTTACTTCTAATACATAAATTAAATGATTAAATATTGTGCTGTTAAAATGACTGCTTTTGTATCATGCTTGTGCATTTTTGCAGGATCTGAAATGTCCGCAGACGGGGGTGAGCACTGAGGATGGAGAGGCCACAGCAGCGTCCTGGAAGTGGTACACTGCCATGGATGAGGCAATTGGGGGCAGACCCTCCATCTCTCCTCCTGCCCTCGTTGCCTCATGTGGGCCGGATGCTGCTGTGGTCTCTTCATCCTCAGTGAGGCCAGAGCCAGCAAGAGCCAGGAAAAGGGCTATAGATGTGGAGGAGCTGATCCGGGACATGGAGGAGCGAGAAGAGGAGAGAGAGCGGAAGGCAGCTGAGAGGGAGGAGAGGCTGTGGAGAGAAATGGAGGAGAAGGAGGACAGAAGAGAACGGGAGAGACGAGAGAGAGAGAAAAGACAAGAAAGAGAAGTAAGAGAAAGAGAAGAGAGATGGCACCGGGAGGCAGTCGAGAGAGAGGAAAGGAGAGAAAGAGAAACCAACGAAAGGGATGAAAGGTTCCTTTCTGTTCTTCAGATGCTCGCCAAAAAATAAATTCTTGTGATCTTTTGCACATTTGGGTTGATGTGAATTAAATTTGTGAATAAAAATGGGAATCTCTCTCTCTCTCTATATATATATATATATATATATATATATATATATATATATATACACACACAGTACTGTGCAACAACTACAAATGGTGGCCTAAGAATTTTGTACAATAATATGTATATAAAACAAACTATTCCTAGGCATTCACAGTACATTATAGACTTCTAGAAATTTAGTGATACTTTAAGATTGTAATCAAATTCATAAATTAAATATTTATGAAACGTTGATTAATAATTAGTGAATGTATGGTGTAATGTAAGAAAAAAGAACACTTTAAAACACTGGTTTTACTGGAGTGTATTATATGACTTTTAAAGGTTTACAGAGTTCATGCAAGGATCTTAAAGGCAGGTTATGGAGGGTTAAGTTCCAGCACACCTGTCAGTAAATTTCAAGTAGTCAGTTATTAATTGGTTTAAATTGATTCAGGGGTGTATAATTAGGGTTGGAAAAACTCTGCTGGATAATAGCCCTCCATGACCAAAGCTGAACTTGAGACTGTTTACACAAATTACACACAGTAAAATAGTGACTAAAGGGTTACTTAACCCAAGCAAATAAATCATAATAGTAATAATTCAATAGTCATTATTTACTCGCCTTGATGTTGTTTGATCCCTCTGTTTTTTGTTTTCCTGAACACAAAAGGTGATTTTGGTCAGGTTTGTACTGTTTGGTTTAATACAATATCAGTCAATGGACTTTCAGAAGCTTCAAAAGCGTCATTAAATGATGCCATGAAGCTTCTGAAAGTTGGGCTCCATTGACTGATATTGTATGAAACCAGCAGAACAAACTTGACAAAAATTCCCTTTTGTATTTAAACAATAAAAAACATTAAATAAGTAAATAGTAAACCGTAAATAATTGCTGTATTTATATGTTGAGGTGAACTAACCCTTTAACCCACCAAATATAAATTGTAGTAAATTTATGTATGCATTTTGCATTATAGTAATTCTTTGACAAACTAAGCAGCTTTGACTGTTTATGCCCATGACTGGTTCAAAAAATGCTTTACAAATATCAATCACATTTATGCATTTGATATATTTTTTATCAAAAGTGATTAACTCCATTTATTTACAGGGACAATGACCCTGGACAAACCTGGAGTAAAGAGCCTTGCTGATTGACCAGCAATCTTCTTCTAACCAGTTCATTGGTTTATCCCTCTACACTACAAAAGGTTTTAAAGCTCTAACAAATATTTGCATGTAATTGTAAACCTATAAAATGACATTTGTCAAGAAACTGAATGTTGACAACATGAATTTTAAAACATTTTTATCTTTCTTAATGTTTTAAAGGTAGTCATGCTCATGGAGAGCCGGCACAGGGATGTTTGGAGCAGACACTGCAGCAGCCAGATTGTCCCGCACTTGTTCTCCCACTCTTGCTGCAAGGTTGTGGGGATCAGGGGGGCCGTCATCATGGTCTTCCTCATCCTCTGGCTCAACGATGTCCCCATTGGCTAGAGCGAGATTGTGAAGCACAGCGCAGCACGCAACAATCTCAGGCACGAAGGCAGGGCTCACCTCCAAGGCCTTGAAGAAAATGCAGCGCCAGCGTGTCTTCAGCATCCCAAAAGCTCTCTCCACGATGTTGCGGGCACGGGAGTGCTTGCTGTTGAAACGAGCCTGCACAGGGTTCTGTACAGGCTCTCTGTAAGGGGTGATGAGGCAGATGGGTGCACTCAGGCAAGGATAGCCTCCATCCCCGAGGATGCACTTGCCTGCATGTGGGTAAAGGTTGCCAGCATACACAGGGCTGTTCCTCAGCACCCTGGCATCGTGCACAGACCCAGGATATCCCACAAAGACATCAAGGAATTTCCCCCGGTGATCAGAGATGGCCTGGAGTTGGATGGAGTGAAACAGCTTCCTGTTGAAGTAACAGTGGAAGTTATTTGCTGGAGGTTTGATACGGATATGACAGCCGTCTATTGCACCAACTACTCTGCTGAAAGCTGGTGACCCAGACAGCTGTGCAAATCCTGCTCCCACTGCCTCCAGGTCATCTCCGGTCGGAAAGCAGATCATCACCCTCCTCAAAATTCCCATGATGGCCTTGCTCACTCTGTGCACAATGTCATGCACAGAGGTCTTTGGGATATCGAAGGTCTGCGACACCACCCTGTAGGATGCTGCATGGGCCAGCCAGTGCAGGAACACAAGGACCTCAATCTCCCGTTCCCATCCAAGGTCAGATCCAGGTCTGACTGCAGCAATCAGGGACCTGATGGACGGCATAGACAGGCGAAGGTGGGCACGGTGGTCAGCTGCCTCATCAAGATAAAGCCGCAAAATGGGAACAGCTCTATTGAGATGGCAGTATGATGTGGGGTTCACTGCCTGCAATAAATACATCATAGTTTGTTAGAACAAAACAATCAAAAACAATGTTTCATGTGGTATTGACTTGTATATGTATTTATTTATTGTGATGATTTCTTTTATTCATTCACTTATTTTTATTCATGTTGCATATTGTTGTCAGTAAATAAAATATGAATTTCATGAATAAAAATGTATTTACATCATCTGCATTTGTCTAGCGTGTATTCATGCATAGCTATGTCATATGATAATAGAAAAATGTTTGCTTGTTTTACAAAACTACATAATTAATAATGTATATATATTATAATAATGTTATATAATTAACTGTTGGTCACAGCATTTGTCATAATTATTGTGCATAAGTGTTGGGATGGGCTAGTAATGAAATTCTTTCTGGGGTAATCTTAATTGTTTAAGTAGTAATACTTGCTTTGTTTGAGAATAAAATCATCAGTCTTCTCCAAAGGCGAGATCGTCGAGCAGCTGCCCGACATCTCCTTTGTGCACACCTTAATCTAACAATTGCAGACATGCCAACCATTTCAAACGCTGAACTAAACCGTTCTAGTAAAGTTGTCGAGTTACTGATGCAATCAGCTGTTAGTGCACCTGTCGCTCATGACTTTTAAATTGTTGCGCTTGTGAAAACGTCATAGGTCACATGTAACGTCAACATGGCGAATGATGTCCGGATCGCATTCATACTTAAGGAGATTTGGCCATTAAGTACCTACTCTTTTAGCGCTCGTTAAGTAAGTACTCATTGAAATTAAGTACCTACTCATTGAGTATGCGATTCCGAACGCAGCCCTAGTCTATGGTGCTGACACACAGCGCGAGCTCGTGAGACTCCGCCCTCTGGGCCGGCAGCAGCTGCTCATTTGCATTTAAAGGGATACACACTAAAACGGTGCGTTTTTCTGAGCCTCAAAAAAGTGACAATTTAAACATGCTGTAAAAAAATTATCTGTTGGGTATTTTGAGCTAAAACTTCACATACACACTCTGGGGACATCAGAGACTTATTTTACATCTTGTGAAAAGGGGCATAATAGGTCCCCTTTAAGAGTCTGGAGGCTACTTGCTGGTCTTTGTGTTCCTTTGGGGATTCCTTTTGTTGGCATAAAAGGGGGTTTCCCGTCTGGATAGATGTCTTGGACGGCCAATCACGTGGTGTGTTGGCAGATGGTGGGAAGTGTTTGAAGTTGGAAGCAGGCTTTGCTGTCGAATCGTTTAACCGAAACTTTGCAGCAAAACATAATTTAGAACCGAGACTCTCAACGGAAAAGAAAAGAAAGCTAAGAAAAAGAAAGAAAAGTGAGACTAGAGTTAGATGGCTTAAATTAAGCTGTTTAACTCATGTTCTTCTGATCTTGATTTGGGTTCTTTTGTCTGCTCATCTACATGGTTAGGCCTACTTGTCTGTCCGGTTACCCCGTCATGGCTTCTCCATGACTTCTGTAAATCTACTCTAGCGAAACAACTCAGCTGGCTTTGTTCGGGTCCTAAGATTTTAAACTCAAAGGTTTGTCCAGCCTCCCGGATGAGCCTAATTCTGACCAATTAGGCACTCTCTTTATTTGAGAGGTGGCATTTTCTTCACCTCTCGTCCTAAATTATGCGTTATCTGTGATCTCTTTACTCTCCAGCTCTAGCAGAGTACAGAGGGTACAGTTTAGACATGATTCCTATTATAAGAACACAACACATTTTACACAGATTTCAATCAATCCATCTTCTGAATTAAGAACATATAATCGTACTGACAGGAAACAAGACACACTTTCATTCAAACATCTAATAGTTATAACAATTACATGACTTGTATGTGATCACTCTGTATGTGTAATAGACACATACAGAGGTTGTAGATACAATATAGGATTATGTAGTTGAACAATGTTTGATTATAAGTCCGTCAAGAATTGTTTTGGGATGATTTCATGTACTTTTATATGTAAAGTCTCAGTCTCTGTGGTTTTAAGAGATTTCAACCCTGGGGTCATTCAGAGGTCCTTAAGAAGAAGGAGGTCTGTTTTAAATCCTTTGTCTTGGGATCAAACAACCTCTGCCGTTATCTTGGTGGGTCCCGAGCCGTGCCATCCCTGAACCAATCAGTCTTTTCAAACTATCTTACATTGACAACGTTCTTCCTTTAGTTGGGCACATCTCTTTGAAGCTTTCATGGTCATAAAGCGTATCAGAGCATGCCAGAATGGGCGTGGCTTATGCTATATAAGCACAAAATCAGGGATAGGCATTCAGATTTTATCTCCTTCAGCGAACTCACCACTTTGGTGACCTCCGGAATAGAAGCTTGCCGCCATCGACAAGGCCTTCCAGCGGGACAAGCACCTGCTTCGCAGACTGAGGAAGCTGGCTTCAGTTCGACTCGCTCGACGCCGCCTTCAGCTCGCTGACCTGCTGTGCCATCCGGCGCACCATATCCTTTTTTTAAAAGCAATTCTAGTGTGTTCACTGTCGTGTCACACTCTTCTAAAAGAGCATATTTACTAAGGCGTTGTTTCAAATGCCTCGCTCTTCGTGTGCTTTGTTTAGAGGCCCACTGTTCGGAGGAGATCGTCACATCTTCTGCACTTCCGGTCTAGGCCGTGACCACGTGGAAGCTGCACTCACTAAGGGCGGCTGCCCTGCCTCGCTCTCTCCAAGAGAAACCCGCTCGCCGGTCCTGTTTACACAGACGGACCAGCGCCCCTCTATGCGAGCGGCCAGTCTCGTCTCCTTTAGGGCATCAAACGAGGATGTCAAAAAAGATGACAGCTTTTCCATTGCTGCATCTGAGAGCAACAAGTGGGCATGATCAGTTTTCGGCCCCCACCCTCATCACAAGCTAACGCGGGCCACGTGAGAAACAGCTTTGATGCAGAGCTTCTCCATGTGCTACAAAAGCCTTGCCGCGCCTTCCCAGCTCTCTCGGCGCTTCACACAATGGCTGTCCTCCAGGTTTTTCAGGCCAAATTGGACCTGAACCGGAAGCTTTCAGGGACCTGCGCAGCACCACAGAGTGGCTCAGTTGTGGAATTCAAGACTTCCGTGCCAGAGACCCGTATTCGAATCCCGGCTCTGACAGCAGGTGAAATTTATTGTAATGAACCCTACAGTACTTTTTAACGTCCGTTTACGTGTCATGTAAGTGCTGTCTACATGACTCTATGAATGCGTTCTCTCACCTGGGATACAGCCACGCTGAAACTGCATTCACTCACAGTCACAACTGCGCTCACGGCCAGCTTCCTTACGTACAGAAAGCTACCCCGCCCCTCGCGCCCTTCCAGTTTCAATGGCAAGGTTAAAGTGTCAATGAGCATTCAAAAACATTGTACTTAGAGAGACTTAAGTCCGCCGAGGCCAGACCAATCTCCAAACAGCTCCTCGCATATTTCCCAGTCCACTCTTTTCAGGTTTGTTGTAAAACATGCACACCTGCAAACAAACACCGTTTTTCCGACAACACAAATAAAGCACGAAAGAGCATTTTTCTGTCTGTTTCCCCTCCAGCTCGCGCTGGAGATGTAACTGTGGCGGAGGGGGCATGGTTCAGCGATGTCTGTGACGGGAGAGAGAGCAGTAAATCAAGCATGTAAGTAGGTCAAGTGCGAAATGACGAACACCTGATCTCGTTTGCAGTGATTGCCATGGGGAACAGAAAAGCCACCTGGAAGCGGGAAGCTGAGAGAGAGAGTGCTTCCAACTTCTGCTTCCTCGAGGAGTTCCTGAGAAATCTGCCATTTGTGTTTTGAGCCTTGTGAATGAGTTTATGTGAGAGAGCGCACGGAGCGCGATTGTTGCTATATATAGATATACTGTGTAGCGACAATGAGTCTTACATTGAATTAGCTCAAATTATATATAGGGAATTTTAATAATGAATCATGAATATGATTAATATACTGCATATTACAGTTAAATTATCGAAGTTGAAAATAGATCGATTGTATATATGAATGATCAATCACAACGAATTATAATTCTTCATTCATATATGGTCCCTTTCCAGATCGATTATATGAGATAACCTTTAATGGAATTAATTTAGTTATCGAACAGTCTGTTTGTCCAGCAAACGGCCGTAAGATTAACTTCTCAACAAGGTTATCCCTTCCTTATAATTCCAAAAAGCTATTTTCTGGCCATGAAAATTCACCTTCTTGTTATTATAAAATTTAGGTTACTGAAATAGTAACGAATTGTAAAGCTTTGTTGCTAGGATCAAACACTTCATTGACTTTGTACAAATGAGCAAGATTGGACAATTAGCAATCAAGAATATAATGGTTTTAATAAAATGAAACTACGGATACAGAATTCTACATTTAAACACGGGATACATGTATGTACAGTCGAAACAAACAAACGAAAAACATTACAAACACGAATTAAAATAGGATGAGAGAGGGAGAGAAAACGATATATATATATATATATATATATATAGAGAGAGAGAGAGAGAGAGAGAGAGAGAGAGAGAGAGAGAGAGAGAGAGAGAAAACGATATATATATATATATATATATATATAGAGAGAGAGAGAGAGAGAGAGAGAGAGAGAGAGAGAGAGAGGATGAGAAAGTGAAACTAAAGGATTAGAGAGATCACCGGGGTGATCGCAGCATGGCAAAAATCACAGACATCATAACCCTTAGAGAGACAAGAAGGAATCACAAAGATCAAATCCCCTGAATGGGGTAAACAGATCTTAAAGCATTTAGATCGATAATTACGATACTTGCATGATTCTTCGTGTGGCTGAGAACCAAAGCGTGTGTGTGTGTGTCTCTGCCCTCGTGTCACGCATTCACGTGGTCTTTCAGAGCGAGGGAGCGCGTTAGTTTGAATGTCCTTTGAGGTGCAGTTGCTGGTTGGTTCAAAGAGTCTCTTTAAAGTCGAAGTTGCAGGTTGTTCATTTCACTGACGTAGACAAGGTCCGAAGACGAAAATAAAGAAAAGACTTAAGGAAAAGAAAATAGAAACGGAGGAAGACTCCCTAACGGGAGACATGGGTCTCCTCTCTGGAAACTTGTGCTCTGGTGCTCCGGTGCTTCCGTGTTCCACTTCTTCCTTAGAGAAACTTCTGTGTCAGCCTTTTATGGAGAGGAGGGGTTCACGCCTGCTTCGCGTAGGTGAACCAATCATCTTAGAGTATCTCAAGCGGGAAAAGTTTTTCTTTGTCCTGTCAGGATAATTTGTGAGGGTATGAACTTTTGTCATTTCTACCCAGAAAGATTGTACACACAGAACAATACATTTTACTGTAATATCCTATGTATGACTTGTTTAGTCAAAACAAGACGGTCAAACAGGTACCAAGAATGGCCGGAAAGAGTAGAAGAAACATAAAGTTACATTCATATGCAGAATTACACACATTTAATGTTCACTCACACGACTATAAAGTCATAATACCGGCTACCATGACCTAGGAAAGATCAAATTCATGTTTATACATTTCTTAAGTGGTTATACTTATAGAAAATATAAGATTGCAGAGTCTATTCCTCTTTCTTTATCAGAATTCAAGTGGGAGCTATGGTTCCATTGGAATTCCTTTTGGGGGTCATAAAGTTTTATGACCTAGCAAGAGGGAGAGGCACAGAATTTGATCCTGTTAGGTATTCTTTCTTTAGAAATACACTTAAGATTCAAAGTTACAGAACAGTCTCAAATTTCATCTATAGAATAAGACAAAACTAATTTGATATGCATGCATACAGGAAGGTCAGATACAATTCTGCGTTATATACATTAAGGATATTTCTGTCCTAAGTTGCACACAAAGGGACGTTTGTGTATAAGTTCATCCCGTGGTTGGCGCGGGCTGTTGCTCCCCCCTTCTTGGGCGATTGTGTGTGCGTTTTTGAATGGACAATGTGGAAGTGACAATGTTCGTCTTGTTATCGTCTTGTTATCGAAGGGAAAACCCTTGGGAGTTCTCCGCGTGATCTCGAGCCAAAGCGGCCTTTTGGTCATATGCCTTTTGGTCACATGTGGTAAAACCGGACACTGCTTTGTCCATTAGTAATTTAATCAACTGGCAGAACTGGCCATCTGCTTGCGGCTACAGTTCCCCCTTTTCGTCGGATGAAGTCCCTGTGTGGACATCATCGGACGACAATCGTCACGATGGGCAGATGACAGGTGAATCATGATGGTTATGTAGCAGGTGGACCAGGATGGTAGGACAGCAGGTGGATAATAAAGTTGAGGATTCCGCTCGATGAGGTTCGGCATAGTTTCTGACTTGGCACCCCCTTTCCGGGGATTCTGTCTGAGACCTTCAGGCACGGCTTTCGTGAGCTCGGCTGTGTCGCATCTGGTTGAGTCTTCTGTACAGAATGAATGCCACGCATAGTGTCAGAGTGTGGCTGATTACCTGTAGAGATGCACAGCACAATGTCGGCTGAGGTCCCGGCTAGGACCGCAGATTAAGTGTTCAGAACGGACAGTCGAGACAGTGCTTGGATGGCTGTGTTGACCGGAGCAATGTCAATGAATTGGGACCCCCTTTCCTCGATCCGGAGTTCCAGTTCTTAAAGGACGGGAGTTCCAGTGCTGTCTGATATGCTTTGCTCGGAAGATGGTACAATGCCAGATCATTCAGGTGGAATATGGCACCTTTCGGGGCTTGAATCCACGTACTCTGGTTGAGCATGTTGACACGGCTGGTTGTGTCATGCTGGTCGTAAGTGAGAGTAGCTGTACGCACAGGTATGTTAACGAGCCACCTGTCACCTACAATCTCTGCTTGCGTCTCTGATGACTTGAGTGCGAGGCTTAGCTTCGGCAGAGCAGTGGGTGTCGCTGATCTGCAGCCCGCAGATTCCGTCAGTGTTGTCTCTGAGGAAGGGTTTGTTAGGGCAGAGATAGTGAATGTCTTTGGTCAATGTCCACACGTGCAGGTTTGGGGCCAGGTGCAGCTGTGTGGTAGGCCACCACATCTGGAATGTGTGTCTTGATGTGGGTGTTGCTTTTCAAAAACCCGACATTGGCAATGTCTTTAAGTCTGTAGACTTGGTTTGACTCGCTGATGGGCAAGTTCAGGAGCAAAACCCACTTCTCTCTGCTTGGGGTCGACGCAGAGTGGGATGGCGCTACCCAGAGAGTAAGCGAGGTGAGTTTGAAAAAATAAAAATAATAATAATAATAAATAAATAAAATCAGTTGGCATGGTGATGGCGGAAACCTGCATAATTAGCACAAGGCTTAAGGGTTTCAAGTACGGTGGGATTCTACCCGTGGCTGGGCTGTCATTTGAGGAGTTAACCTCCCAAAGCATGTCTGTTATCAGGGCTGTAACCAGCTGAGTTTGGGCAAAGTCATTCTGGAAGACAGTAAACAGCGGTTTCATGCAGTTCATGGTCTGATTCAGCAGGACGCTGTGAATGTTGAGAATGACCATGTTCTTCTCAATGTCTTGCCGATGGTTTGGAAAGATGCACTCTGCGTAGTGAGTTGCTCTTTTAGCTGTGAAAGTTCACTCTGGATTTCAACCACATGCCGTTTCGCAGTGGCTATGTTTGCTGTGTGGACACTTGGCATACCAGTGTCGAACAGAGTTCTGGAACCCTCCCAGGAACCGTTTGGAGTGTTAGGTGGTGCTTAGGATTCCTGATTGTGTAACAGTCACTTTCCCAAGTTGGTTGGACACGTGTTCGACCTTGGCCTTGGCGTGAGAGAGGGAGTCCTCTGTCCATCGGGCACTTGCCCAGCCGTATTGGGCTACGGTGCTGGGGTATTGTGCTCTGTAGGCCTTGTGGGGCTGGATGAGTCGAACGTGCGCTTAATGGGTGTAGGTCCTGCAGTCGGTGATCAGGAGTCTCAGTTGTTCTCTCGGTGGCAGCTTTCCTCTGGATGGCTGACAGCACAGGATGGCGAACCACAGCAGCAACCTGGTACAGACAACAGGGAGAGAAAGAAAGAAAGGGGAGGAAAAAGCCAGCGAGGGTTGTCTTCGGTTGGACAGGGCAGTCTTTTTATTTCATGGGTGGCAACTAGGTTTAGCTTGCCTTGGCCCATGTTTTGCCACATCTTGCTGCTGGCATGTCGCTTGCTTCAGTGAATTGTCAGTGGCTCTGGTGCTGTGGTTTGCAGCGCATGATGCGTCATGGACGTACATTGGCCTTATCCCCCCTTTGCGCCGTTGCATTACACGTCTTTGCGTTGTGGTGTTAGACGGTGCACACATATAATGTTGTTCTGTGCACGCAGCATGTGCTGGGTGTCATGCAGTGTTCTGGGTAACTGGTCGTCAGTGGGTGTAGACGGAATGCTAGGGTTGGTTGGAGGGGTCTTAGAGGTGGTGAAGCAAAGTCTTTATTGTGTCAGAAGCCCGCATGTTCGTTATGTTTGTCTTTGTAAACAGCGGAGCTAGCGTAGACTGCTCTGAGGTGGACAGTTTAGTTTGTAAAGTTCTTATGCTGTGTGTAATCACTTCAAACTTCAGGGTGGGTGGGTGGGTGGGTTTGAAGTGACCACAGCTAGTCGTTTGGTGTGCCAGGCTTGGCGAGGGTATGGGTTTGGTCATTCAAGTCTTTATCAAGGCCCGGTTGCCTTGAGTGTCCTTTCACCTTTTTCCAGTAGACAATCATGTTGTTTGTTCTTGTGATGTCATCGCATGCCTGGAACCGGTGTTGGTGTGTGACAGGCATGTGGTTTGAGGTCTTACAGCCCTTTTGTTTCCAGCCTGGAAGGTGGCATGTGAAACTGAGCGTGGCATAGTTAAAGTCTGTGCACATAAGGAGTTCTTTGATGTTATGCGTCAACGCGATGTGCAGCGTTATGAGAATGGCTGCTACCTCAGTATATTGTGATGACTGCGGGCCTGACTTGAAGTATTGTGGTGGGCACGGTATGTCATTTACCCACAGCATACCCGCACCTGATTGAGGGGTGCCCTCATGGTGGTAGGAACATCCATCGATGTAGGCTGTGGGCATACCTTGACACGCATTCTCTTTAAAGTACCTGTGACAGGTCAGTTGTTGTTGTTGGGGTTCTTCTACATCCACCGTTGCAGCTGGTGTGTTATCAGAGCAGTTTTGGCAGGCTGCCAGGCCGTTGCCTAGCGCAGACTTGTGATTTTGAGCATGACGTGGCTCAACATTGCGCGCCTGGAGGGCCATTAACCATGTGGCTATGCGTGAATTGGTGACCACGCCATCTCGGATGCGCTGGCTGTTGAGGAACGTTACAGCCCATACAGTGCATAGCAGAGATTTTTCACAGTCTGAGAATGTAGTCTCTGGTGGGAGAAGTGTCTTACTGGCATATGTAACGACTCTTTTGTCTTGATCATGCCTCTGGTACAGGCCAGCACTAAGACAGTGGTTGGAGAACCCAGCTTCTGGATAGAACTCTTTTTGTGGGTTAGGGTAAGCCAGACATGGAGCTGTGCCTAGGTGTCGTTTAGCTCATTCATGGCATTTTCTTGAACTTCTGTCCATACAAATGGGCAGTCTCTTTTTTAGAAGGGCAGTTAGAGGTTTCACAATGTCTGAGTAGCTTTTGCTGAACTGCCGTGAGTAATTGCACACCCCTAGAAAGCTTTGCAGCTCTGAGATGTTGGTGGGTGGCTTGATGTTTTGAACAGCTTGAATATGGCTGGAGTGCGGTTTAATGCCCCGTGATCCGATGAGTAGACCCGCATAGTTGACTTTGGTTCGACACCACTGTCCTTTGTGGAGGGCGTTCTTGGCGCCGGCAGTGGATAATTGGTTCAAAACATAGTCTATCTCTTTCAGGTGGTCAGCCCCTGTTGTGCTTTTCATGAGAACATCATCAACGTAGACAAGGTTACCTCTCATTCTGGCATCTGGGCATGCTTTGTTCAGGGAGGTGTTAAACTCAGCAGGTGAGTTGGCATAGCCGAACGGCACCTGGTGCAAGTGAATTGTCTGTTGCCGAACGTGAAGGCTAGCTTGTGCTGATCTTCTGGATGCACAGGTATGGTCCCGAATCCAGAGGCCACATCAAGTGTAGAGAAGATTGTGTCTCCTCTGATTCTGGGTGTTTCTTGCTCCAGCTGGGTCAAGGGCCATCGGGACAGTGGCACCTGTTGATGCAGTTTCCTGTAGTCAATGGTGGGGTGCCACTTGCCGTTTGGTTTGAGGACGGGCCAGATGGGGGCAGAATGGGTGCTGTTGCATGGACGGATGACACCTTTTCCAAGCCTGGATTCGATGATCTCTCACACCGGTTCGTGTGAAGCGATGGGGATCTTGTACTGCCAGACAAAAGTGGGAGGAGCATTAGGGTGCGTTGGGATGCGCACAATGTGGAGTTCGGTGAGACCACAATCTAAAGAGTCTTTGGCAAAGGATGCTTTGAACTTGTAAAGGACTTTGTAGATCTGCATCATTTTTAATTGCGTCAGCGTCTTTTAGAATTTGCTGAACTTGAGACTCAAATCCTGGGTACGGCTCCTCTGTTGGGGTGTCGTCTGTCGTGTTGGCAGGCAGAGGTGCAGCAGTGTCGTCAGTCTCGCAAGCAGGCTGTCTGGAGACTTTGTATGTTGCAAGGTGTTGGTCCTCTGTCAGTGCTGTTCTGCATACCTGGTCTTTGTCCATTGGCATGACCGAAGTAATGGAGATGAGTTTGAAGGGTGCTGTGAACACTGTGTGGTCTGTGTTCCCTTCGGGCATCATTGAATATGGGATGGGCCCAATGATTGGTAGTGGCTCAATATGGCTCAATAGCCATCCCACTCGGTAGGCTTTGGGAATTGTGATGTCCCTTGCCATGCCGTTTTTGAAAAGGATGTAGACTACACAAGATGACACTTCAGTAAGGGGTGTGGCTTGCAGCGTGAGTCCAAGTTCAACACATTCAGGTGAGGGCTGAAAGAAGCCCAGCGTGTGGTTTAGGGTTCGACCACAACGCATGTTGAGCCGGTCGGCGACCCCTTTGGTGTAAAATGGTATCACAGTTTCCTGTTCGTTGATTAGGGTGCAAACCTCAGGAATGGTCAGACCTGACAGGAGGTTCTCAGTGTTGGTTGGAACAACAGGGGGCTGTAAAGTCAATGGGGCCCACACTACCTCATTAATATGTCCACATGAGCCTTGTGGCGAGTCAGGATGTCTGCTCCGATGTAGACATCATGGGGCGGGTCCAGAAGGACCAGGAAGTAATGGGTCAGACAGTCGGTGGTTCCAGTTCAGGTTCAAAGCGCAGACACCTTTGGCCGTCATCATGGTTGATGGGCACGTGTTTAAAAGGAAAATGGGTGTGCTTGCTGGCAGAAGGAAGGTCCGGTGTGTCTTCAATGAGAGCATTGAATAGTGAGACACTGATGGCTGAGTTGTCTGCCCATAGTGCAAGTACAATGTCAGTGGTGGTTACGTCATTCAACTGCAGGTCAGTTGTGACCTTGGGGCAGAAGGAGTCAGAGTCTTTGGTGAGCTGAAATGTGCAGAGTGGGGAACTTGAATCTTGGTCTGGTGCTGGAACTGTGTCCCTGTGGCTGGCTGTGAGAGTTCCCGTGAACTCTGTGACCTGACAGTCTGGCTCTGCGGGAATTCTCGTGACCTCTGTGACCCAACAGTCTGGCTCGGGTGGCCTGTGTGACTGGAGGGGGAGGGGTTCCCGCACTTGAGCCCAAACTTACAGTTATTTGAAGTCCAGTAAAGGTTCAAAGCGATCTAGCAGGTCTTTGCCAATTAGAAGTGGGTAAGTGTTCATTTTTGAGATGTACACTGGGTGGATCAGATTCATAGACCCAGTTGTCAGGTGGATGGGAGCTACCTGTTTGAGCCAGATGTCGTCCTGGCTTTGGGATTGCACATTCAGCTCACATGTTTGAGATTTAAGAGTTCGATCTTGGCTCTTAGTTTTAGCACTGAGTCTTTCAAATAGTTGGGCTGACATTAACGTGATGTCTGAGCCGGTGTCTAGCAGGGTGTCAAGGCTCAAATCATTGTCCACAGTGGTTGTTAGGTAGAGTTTTTTGGCCCACCCCCTTTTTGATCAGGTTTCCCAGAAGTCTTGGCGTCGGGGCTGGTCTGTGTGGGTCGCTGCGGAGGCAGGTAGCCACAACAGCATTTCTTGGTCTTTTGGGACTTTGGTACCTGATATGAGGAAGTGTGCTGTCTCATTCAGGGTGTGCAGCTGTCAGCTGTGGAGCTTGGGTGATGCTGACACCTTGTGATGTGACAGTTAGCTCTGTGGTCTTTGGCTGACGAGCAGTGTTCTGGGTGCTTGGCTCAGTCAGTTGGTAGTCAGACAGGGGGTTGGTTTCAGTTCTTATGCTTAGACATAAGATGTGTGGTTTGTCTTTCTTGTGAGTTTTCTGTAAAGAAGCTCTTTCAGCCCCCTCAGGATCTCTGCCCTCTCTGACGTGGCTGCACTGTTTTGACTCTCTGTACAAAGATCTGTGGTGTTGTGGGGCGCCCTCTAGAGTCAGCTCTGAATAGTGTTCGGAGACAGGGAAGATGGTGTTGTTTTTCACAGTCTTTCTGGACACAGTCTTTTGCTTGACATAAGCTTTGTGAGCCAAGTCTCGTAGCTGTTGGGCAGACATGGTCCGTGCACAGGCCAGGATGCCCATGTGATGACTGCAGGTTTTGGAGAAACAGAGTTCTGAAGTTTGAAATCCTCTTCCATACCTGGCTCTTTCTGTGCTCCGAAGTAGGCTTGTCGGAATCGGCCGCAGTAGGTCTGTGGGGTTTCGAGTCTTGTTACCTTGAGGTCCACGGCGATGATGAGCCCTTGGTCTGATTCTGGATCAGAGAATTCTCGGATCAAAGCTTGTCGCAGCTGCTGGTAGTCAGTTTTGATGGTCTTTGTTTGACGTCTAGGAAGCTGCACACGTCGCAGCTAGACGTAATCCTTAGCAGGTGAAATCTGTCCCAAATAGTTACATTGGCGACAGTCTGTAAGTGAAAGTCAATGTCTCTCAGGTAGGCATGTATGTCGTGGCCTCCTGCAGGGTTCGGAGTGAACGTAGGGATGTTTCTGGCCAGCTTGACGAGTTCTTTGGGGGCCATGCCATGGTTAGCGGCAGGGGTTCTCTGGAAGCTGGCTGGTGACATTTTGAGCAATGGGCTTTTAACCCCCCCCTTTCAGCTCTGAGTTTGTGGCTGAAAGGTACGGACCGGCTGGTTAGGGGAAACTTTGTGGTGTGCGTTTCCCCTTCCCGGTCATTCTGCAGTCTATAAGAGTGTTTCAACTCTTCGTGAACAATGTCAAGTTCGTTTTTGAGATCGTGTCTCTGCTGAGTAAGCTTGTGGATTTCAGCTCGGGCTGCGTGCAAGTGGTTTTTGCATGCCTTGGCTTTAGCGTCTCTTTCTTTTAGTTCAGTCTCTGCTCTTGCAAGGAGAGCTTCACCTTGTCGGAGTTTCTCGTTGAGTTTCTCTCTGGCGTTTCTCTCCGCTTGCTTTCTTTGGTCGGTGTCGAGACGAAGATCACACAGGGCCTTTTGAAGTCTTTCCGCTTCTTTTTGTAGCGCTGGGTCTGTTGCATCCTCTGTCCCGCGCTGGCCGTGGGTCTCGCGGAGTAGTTGATCTAGATGGCTCTGCGCGTGGGTCTGGTTCCTCCGCTTGAAGCTTTAGCGTTGTGGCTTCCTGCTCCAGGCTGATGCTGCTCCTTTCGCTGAGCTGTGCCTGGGCGACGAGGTTGTGTGCGATGCCTCCGACGATTCTGGCCCAGTCTTTGTAGTTGTAGCTCTGGGTCGGATCGTGGGCCATCAGCTTGTCCACGTCGGCGTCCTTAGGCAGGAAGGAGGTCGTCATGGCTCTCGACCATGACTGTAGGACCGGAACATACTGGCTCACTGTGGGCGAGAGGAACACAACACACAAAACCAGTGCAAGTTCGTTCTAAGGTTAACGAACTATACTCATACGGGCTATGCCGTTTATGAGAATTTTGGGGCTAACTGATGTAAACAGTTAGCGGAGCCAATTGATTTGGGTCAACGAAGGACCCGAACTAGAGTTTTGACAGGCAGTAGCCTAGCGGGTCACGTGATGACACCGGTTGCGTAATTGTCACTCTATTCTATTATTTAGCTTCCTTGGTGGCTCTCACAGGTTACTGTCTCTAAGTGAAATGAAAGAAACAAATCACAACAGAACACAAGATAGAAAAGATCAGAATGAAATAAAACAATAGGTCTGTAAAGAACTGGAATAAATACTAACACTAGAAGTGTTAGGGAGACTAAGGAGGCCTCAGCCTACTACCGCTGATAGGGTTTAAGATAGGGCCTATGGGTGAGTGGGGTTGTCAGGATAGCAACCTAAGAAGAGTTGTGGCTTGGAGAAGAGATGGGCCAAACACTTAAAATATCCGGGAGATATCTAGTATTTTGTGGCTCATAGTAGGTGGAATGGGTTTTTTTTTTTATTAAATTTAGTTTACCTGCGGTGAATTGAGTCCACTCCGGTGAGAACCAGTGGCATGGTCAACCTCCCTGGCGCTTCCCGGACACTCAACCGCGGTGTCCTCGGCCCTCCGTTACTCTGTGTCGCGTTGCGCCCTCCCAAACAGCCTTTGTGACTTTAAACACAACTCGGCAACGCCAAGATGTCAACCGCCAGACAACACTACAAAATTGGGCTGTTCCCCAGAACCCTCCAGAAGGAGTGGCCCCTTTTTAGGCCCCGGTTTAGGTACTGGTCCCAGAAATTGCCTTTTGTGTCGGCTGGACTGGTTGACTACCTTCGGAGTGCTAGATTGCTGATGTCAGCACTGCGGGCCGCAACGACGGACAGAGATAAAAGAAACCGAGATTCACGCACAGCCAGTGTTGGTAAAGCTGGTCGGACAACCCTGCTGGCCGGAACACCACCAGAGATGACTTCAAATCACCAAGGGAGTACTACAATAGATACACAAAAGGATGAACAAGGGAAGCATAAAGTGAATTAAGGCTTGTTTGTTTAAACCAAATTGAGTAATTATTTATGTAGCAATAAGAGTCGAAGGTTTTACTAAATAATAATAAACAAGAGGGAATTATGATAATGTTGGTCTTTATCAAAATAACCTAACCCAAAAGAGAGGAAAAATAATAAAAATCTAAATATGAAGAAACAGGATTGAAACACGGTAGAAGCAGGCCGCAGTAGTGGGTTTTCACCACAAGGGGGCGTACTCCTTCTCCGTGCCTACTCCTTCTCCTTTGCCTGGGTAAACAGAACACTTGTTTCAAATTCAAAATTCAAAACTTGTTTAAATTTAAAATTTAAAACAAGCAGGAAAGAATTAAAAGGGGAAATCAGAATGATATCCTATAATAGCTAATAAGGTAAAGCATCATTAGTAACTATAAAATAATCAAAAGGGGAAGATGAGATAGATGCACAATTCAAAACAGAGTGAAAGGAGGAAAAGCGTGATGCCGACTTAGTGAGGAAGGCCACAGGGTGGCGCTGTTTCCTCCACATGGATATCAGTGGCTGACAGGCAAACACGACGTAGATTTACACTGGTTTAAAACCAAATTAAAATAAGCGTGAAAGGAGATTCAGAAATCAGGATAAAATTTTATAATAATTACGATAACAGTGAAGTGTCATCAATGATTATAAAATAATCAAAAGAGAAAAGTAGAAATAGGCAATTCAGAACAGAATTGAAAAGAGAGACAAGGAGAGTTGAGTGAACCGACTTGGCGGGGGGGCAGCCACAAGGACTTCCTACCAAGTGGGCTCACGATAGGCTGGGATTTTAATCCAAGTTTTAATTCAAATCTTGTTTGACCAAACTTAGAGTAAATGTAGCAGTCAAAAGCAGGAAAATTGTCTAACACAAAATAATATTCGCACAAGCAAAGCTATAAATGCAAATAATTATTGAGAATTTAGACAGGCTAATTCACAGGGAAATTAATTCAGCAGTAAAGAGAGCATTACCTTAAACGGCCACGAGATGGCGTAATTGTGCTCATGCATGCTGAAGTCAGAAGGCGGGGCGTAATTTGAGACTTCTAAATACCTAAAGGAACGCCCTCTGGTGTTTAGCAAGCGGAATTACAACCGACTTTAATGTGATTTAAACTTAGAGCTTTCAGCTCGCGTCGTGCGCTGATTTCCTGCAATAAATCACAAATGAACAAACAGATCTCTGTGGATCTTTTCGGTGCTATAGTGCACAAGAGCGTGAAACAGGATTTCTTCGCTGTGAAAACATGCGGATGTGAAACAACAGGAATTTTCGTCTGTTGTTACTCACACAAACATTTTTATGTATTAGATTTACATTTAAATGTATCAGATCTTTAATTGGGTAGCTAAACCAATTTTGACCAGAAGTTTACCGTTTTTGTTGAAAATCACTGGGTTAACCACGAATTCAATAACGACATTATGTAAGTAAGGCCTTTTACCACTGAACAGAGGAAACTCGCTCTCGATCAGATTTACGTCTTGCTCTGATAAAGAGATTCTCGTCTTAATCAGGCGTTTAAATAATATTAACATGTACCAGCTGCAAAGAGTTTGCTTCGTCTTTACAGGGACAGGTATAATATTATGAACTGCAGTTTAATTTAGCAATTAACAGTGTTCACATGTTAAACATATTTCACAGGGTCAATTTGCTTAACTGAGTTTGGCTTCGTGCCGATCAGTTCTTCAGTGGGTTGCGTTGCGCGACTTTCACTGGAGCGCGCATAAAAAAAAATTAATACACAATATACTCATAGATTGAAACTGAATTTGCTCATAAAACAAAGTTTGAAATGCCTCGCAGTCTCCACCAAAAACTGTAGCGACAATGAGTCTTACATTGAATTAGCTCAAATTATATATAGGGAATTTTAATAATTAATCATGAATATGATTAATATACTGCATATTACAGTTAAATTATCGAAGTTGAAAATAGATCGATTGTATATATGAATGATCAATCACAACGAATTATAATTCTTCATTCATATATCAATGGTCCCTTTCCAGATCGATTATATGAGATAACCTTTAATGGAATTAATTTAGTTATCGAACAGTCTGTTTGTCCAGCAAACGGCCGTAAGATTAACTTCTCAACTTCTCAACACGGTTATCCCTTCCTTATAATTCCAAAAAGCTATTTTCTGGCCATGAAAATTCACCTTCTTGTTATTATGAAATTTAGGTTACTGAAATAGTAACGAATTGTAAAGCTTTGTTGCTAGGATCAAACACTTCATTGACTTTGTACAAATGAGCAAGATTGGACAATTAGTAATCAAGAATATAATGGTTTTAATAAAATGAAACTACGGATACAGAATTCTACATTTAAACACGGGATACATGTATGTACAGTCGAAACAAACAAACGAAAAACATTACAAACACGAATTAAAATAGGATGAGAGAGGGAGAGAAAACGATATATATATATATATATATAGAGAGAGAGAGAGAGAGAGAGAGAGAGAGAGAGAGAGAGAGAGAGAAAACGATATATATATATATATATATAGAGAGAGAGAGAGAGAGAGAGAGAGAGAGAGAGAGAGAGAGAGAGAGAGAGAGAGGGTGAGAAAGTGAAACTAAAGGATTAGAGAGATCACCGGGGTGATCGCAGCATGGCAAAAATCACAGACATCATAACCCTTAGAGAGACAAGAAGGAATCACAAAGATCAAATCCCCTGAATGGGGTAAACAGATCTTAAAGCATTTAGATCGATAATTAAGATACTTGCATGATTCTTCGTGTGGCTGAGAACCAAAGCGCGTGTGTGTGTGTCTCTGCCCTCGTGTCACGCATTCACGTGGTCTTTCAGAGCGAGGGAGCGCGTTAGTTTGAATGTCCTTTGAGGTGCAGTTGCTGGTTGGTTCAAAGAGTCTCTTTAAAGTCGAAGTTGCAGGTTGTTCATTTCACTGACGTAGGCAAGGTCCGAAGACGAAAATAAAGAAAAGACTTAAGGAAAAGAAAATAGAAACGGAGGAAGACTCCCTAACGGGAGTCATGGGTCTCCTCTCTGGAACCTTGTGCTCTGGTGCTCCGGTGCTTCCGTGTTCCACTTCTTCCTCTTTCTTTATCAGAATTCAAGTGGGAGCTATGGTTCCCTTGGAATTCCTTTTGGGGGTCATAAAGTTTTATGACCTAGCAAGAGGGAGAGGCACAGAATTTGATCCTGTTAGGTATTCTTTCTTTAGAAATACACTTAAGATTCAAAGTTACAGAACAGTCTCAAATTTCATCTATAGAATAAGACAAAACTAATTTGATATGCATGCATACAGGAAGGTCAGATACAATTCTGCGTTATATACATTAAGGATATTTCTGTCCTAAGTTGCACACAAAGGGACGTTTGTGTATAAGTTCATCCCGTGGTTGGCGCGGGCTGTTGCTCCCCCCTTCTTGGGTGATTGTGTGTGCGTTTTTGAATGGACAATGTGGAAGTGACAATGTTCGTCTTGTTATCGTCTTGTTATCGAAGGGAAAACCCTGGGGAGTTCTCTGCGTGATCTCGAGCCAAAGCGGCCTTTTGGTCATATGCCTTTTGGTCACATGTGGTAAAACCGGACACTGCTTTGTCCATTAGTAATTTAATCAACTGGCAGAACTGGCCATCTGCTTGCGGCTACACTGTTAAATAAACCGCACGATCCACAGCAAAGCCGACCCCTTCTCCTTCCTTCTTCCAACAACTGTGAACATTGCTACACTGGTGCCAAAACCCGGGAAGGAAGGAGAACGCCGCCGCCAGCATGTCGACCCCGCCAGGTACGCTGTTTGCGGATATCATCCAGTCGCTCGTGGGCCTCCATCAAGAGAACCACCAAGCGCTGACGGATTTGAGGATCGATCAAGATCGACGATTCCACGGCCTCATTCAGGCTCAGCAGGAGGACCACGAGCTGTTCCGGAGCTTGCTGACCCTGGAAGTTCGGACCGCAGCCCCTCCCCCCAGCGCAGCCACCGGCGCCGCTCACATGACCCTCAATAAGATGGGCCCGCTGGACGACCCGGAGGCATTCCTGGACCTCTTTGAGCAGGCCGCGGAGGCATGTGAGTGGCCCCCGACCACCTGGCCGGTGCACTTAATCCTGTTGCTGTCGGGGGAGTCACAGAAAGCCGCCCAACAACTGCCAGTCCAGAACCTCCTGGTGTATGAAGACCTGAAGAAGGCGATCATCCAGACCCTTTGTGATGGCCCAGCAGCTCCAGGACGCCTGCCGCAAATGGCTGTTGCATCGAGAAGGTGGTACTGGAGCAGTTCATCGCCCGCCTCCAGAAAAGAACTGCACAGTGGGTCCAGTGCCACCGGCCAGCGTCACTGGACCTGGCCATCCAACTGGTGGAGGACCAGATGGTGGCGTGCTCCGGGGTCGGCGAACCCCTGCCTGCTATCTCTCTCTCACTCCCTGTTGACCCCCCCTCTCTCTCTCTCTCTCCCCCTCCCTCTCCAAACCTGTCCCTCTGCCAAGGTCCCGTTCCAAATCATAGAGTGGAGGTAGCAGTTAGTCCGCACCTCAGGCATCCGCTAATTCTGGGGACCAATTGGCCAGCGTTTAAGCAACTATTGTTTTTTTTTTAACAGCGGATGCCTCTTGGGGGAAAATAGCACCAGGAGGGGGGGTGAGCGCACAGGTGGGAGAGGCTGTTCCAGGATCTGTGGTGGCTGCTCCAGGGGAACCGAACGTTCTGGAAAGGCTGAACCTCTCCAGCCATGATGATTTTACCCTGGAACAGTCCCATGACGAGACGCTAAAAAACGTGTTCGATCAGGTCTGCGCTATCGATGGACAGCCTCTTCAGCCTGACCGAGCGCTCTCCTATCCTTATTTTGCCATAATAAAGGACAAGTTATATCGAGTGACCCAAGACACTCAGACAAAAGAGGATAAAACCCAGTTATTAGTACCAAAAAAGTAATCACTGCAATCCTATGGCCGGACATTTAGGAATGGCAGCCACGTTAAATCGCCTAATGACCCGATTTTTTTCTCCAAAAAGAGTGTGGCGGACACAGTGTTTCGTTTGATCTCCCGAATGGGAATTCCAAAAGAAATTCTCACTGACCAGGGCACAGCGTTCATGTCACATACATTACGCGAGCCATACAAGTTATTGGGCATTAAATTGATTCGCACTAGTGTCTATCACCCAAAAACAGACGGGCTAGTCGAACGATTTAATAGCACATTAAAAAAACTATGATTCATAAGTTCGTTCACGAGGAGGCTAAAAATTGGGATAGGTGGTTGGAACCCTTCTTGTTCGCTGTGCGCAAGGTCCCGCAAGCCTCCACGGGGTTTTCCCCCTTCGAGCTTCTCTACGGTCGTCAGCCCCACAGGGTTTTAGACGTCCTTTGAGAAACTTGTGAGGACGGACCTTCGGATAGCAAAAACAAAATTCAATATGTCATGGACCTGCGAGCAAAACTCCATACACTGGGGCGGCTCTCTATGGAGATTTTGCTACAGGCTCAGAACAGGCAAAGCCAGCTGTACAACAGGGGAGCCAAACTACGAAAATTTACACCGGGAGAGAAAGTGCTTGTATTGCTCCCAACGTCCAGCTCGAAATTATTAGCGAAGTGACCAGGGCCCTTTGAGGTCACACAGCGAATAGGGGATCTCAATTATGAAGTAGCTCGGATGGATAGGGGCGGGGCACGCCAGATATATCACCTCAACCTCCTCAAAGAATGGAGTGAGGCGGAATCAGTGATGCTAGCGATGGTAGTGAGTGGAGAGGAAGATCTCGGGCCAGAGATAAGCCACAAAGGACAATCTCTTGCCCTGGCCCCATGGGGAGATCACCTCTCACCGTCGCAGCTCACTGATTTAGTCAAGTTACAAGCAGAATTTGCAGATCTGTTTTCACTCCCTACCTGGCCGAACCAATTTGATTCAGCATCATATTGAGACAGAGCCAGGCGTGACAGTGCGCACCCGGCCATATCGCCTGCCTGAACACAAGAAAAACGTTTTTCAGGCAGAATTGGAATCTATGTTGGACTTGGGGGTAATAGAAGAGTCACACAGCGACTGAGTGAGCCCGATAGTTTTAGTTCCAAAAACGGACGGCTCGGTGCGGTTCTGTGTCGACTACTGCAAGGTGAATGCTGTGTCAAAATTCGACGCATATCCAATGCCCCGGATTGTCAAGTTGCTAGATCGGCAAGGCACGGCTCGATTTTATTCGACATTGGATATAAGGATATTGGCAGATCCCTTTAATTCCAATGTCCAAAGAAAAAACAGCTTTCACCACGCTGTTTGGATTGCACCAATTTGTCACGCTTCCTTTTGGGTTGTTCGGGGCACCAGCCACGTTTCAGCATCTCATGGACCAGGTACTTCGGCCCCACGCGGCATATGCCGCTGCTTATCTAGATGACATTATCATCTATTGTAATGACTGGCAGCGGCATTTGGGGCATTTGAGGGCTGTCCTGAGATCGCTGAGACTGGCTGATCTGACGGCCAAGGCAAGGCAAGTTTATTTATATAGCACATTTCATACACAGTCAAAAGAAATCATCAAATAAATCAGAATAATTAAAACAGTTTTCTGAATAAAAAATTAAATAAAATACAGTACAAACAGTCGGACAAACAGTGGCACAGTGCTCATTCAGTAAATGCACAGCTAAACATATGTGTTTTGAGTTTGGATTTGAATGTGATTACTGTAGGAGCACATCTGATCTCTTCTGGAAGCTGGTTCCAGCTGCGGCTGGCATAGTTGGTATTAGAACCCTTGGAATTTCAAGCTGATGTGATCCTAATGATATGAGTGATCTGTTGAGTTTATATTCAGTGAGCATATCTGCAATGTATTGAGGTCCTAGGCCATTTAGTGATTTATATACCAGTAATAATACTTTAAAATCAATCCTATATGTAACTTACACCCAGTGTAAATACAAATTTTCTGGTTCTGCTCAGAACCAGAACCAGCTTCGAGCCAACCCGAAGAAGTGTGTAATTTGGCGGGTGGAGGTTAGATATCGGGGCTTCCACTTGGGTCACAGGCAGGTGCGTCCCCAAATTGATAAGACAGCAGCAGTTGCAACCTGTCCGAGACCCAAGACCAAAAAGGAGGATAGACAGTTCCTGGGCTGGCGGGATATTACAGAAGGATTGTTCCTAATTATTCAGACCTCGCCAGCCCGCTGACTGATCTAACTAAAAAGGAAGCGCCAGATATGGTCCAGTGGACGGAGCTGTGCCAGCAGGCCTTCACCCAGATAAAGACTGCTCTCTGTGGCGGGCCGCTCCTCCAGGCTCCTGACTTTTCTCTCCCCTTTTTGTTACGGACAGACGCGTCGGACAGGGGGTTGGGCGCAGTCCTGTCACAGGAGATAAAGGGTGAGTAACGGCCGGTGCTGTACAACAGTCGTAAGCTCTCCAAGAGAGAGACGATGTACAGCACCATTGAAAAGGAGTGCCTAGCCATCAGATGGGCCATTCTCACCCTCCGCTACTATCTCCTGGGGTGCGAGTTCACCCTCTGTTTGGACCACGCTCCCCTGCAGTGGCTCTACCACATGAAAGATACCAACCAGCGGATCACCCGTTGGTATCTGGCACTACAACCATTTAAATTTCAGGTGATTCACAGGCCGTGGGCGCAGATGGCTGTAGCGGACTTTCTCTCCAGAAATAGGGGGGGGGGTGCTGCAGGCCGGATGGCACCCCGGCCTGAGTCGGGCAGTGGGGGTATGTGGCGGAAGGGGCGTGGGTTCAGCGATGTCTGTGACGGGAGAGAGAGCGGGAAGTCGAGCACGTAAGTAGGTCAAGTGCGAAATGACGAACACCTGATCTTGTTTGCAGTGATTGCCATGGGGAAAATAAAAGCCACCTGGAAGCGGGAAGCTGAGAGAGAGAGTGGCTGTGGACTCGTGCGTGTGCCTGCCCAACTTCTGTTTCCTCAAGGAGTTCCTGAGAAATCTGCCGTTTGTGTTTTGAGCCTTGTGAATGAGTTTATGTGAGAGAGCGCACGGAGCGTGATTGTTGCTATATATAGATATACTGTTAAATAAACCGCACAATCCACAGCAAAACCGACCCTGTCTCCTTCCTTCTTCCCACAACTGTAAACATTGCTACAGTAACATATGTAAGTCACATGCCCACTATAAAGTGTAATAAACATAGGTTGTGTGCCCACTATAAAGTACGCACCCCTGCATGAAAGCACTGTTCTCAAAGTATTAAACAATGTAGTTTGTGTGCCCACTATGAAGTACACACCTCTACACATAAACACTGCCACCATTGTCTGTTCTCCCTCCAGCCAACACTGGAGATGTAATGAATGTAGATCGCATGCCCATTATAAAGCACGTGCCGCTTAACGTGAAAACTGTGCCCACAGTAGCAGTTCGCCCTCCAGCTCGCACTCTACACTGAAGCTACCACACTGGGAAATGTAGCAAGCTAAGCTACAGCAATATGGCAAAAGTAGTTTACTACATCTAAATTCGAAAGATTTAAATTTTAAAATTTAATTTTTATATTGAACCAACTTCAATCCAAGTCAATGCTATCTCAATGATCAATAAAACTGTCAATCAAACATATAGGCAGGCATATGTATGTAAATGTAATGTTAACCCACGGGTCGGGTTGGGGCGGGTAAAGAAATTGTCACTTTATTTGCGGGGCGGGTTGGGGCGGGTCATTCGTTTTTCGTTTTTTAAATCCATGTATGTTACTTGCAATTTCCAGCCTATATAATAAATATTTGGGAATATCAAGTCTCACTGATATTCCAAGTCATGATTTACAAAAATTGAAGTTCTATTTTTGCATATCAGATTAAGCTAAAACTGATATGAATAAGGACATTATGTGATCAAGTAAGAATTATTCTTTATTGAGTTTTTATAAGACTGAAATGTATTGAATATTAATAGCTGAAAATCATGCTTTTGCAGGCTGCAATATTTATTTGGGGTTGTGTTCTTCTTTCTGTATCCCAGCTAGCAAATTAGTAAGGAAAAGAGATTCTTAGGGTGTGTTCACATTTGTATTAATGAATGACAAAAAAAAAAAACATTTAGGGTGTGTTCACACTTGTAGCTCGGTTTGCCTGGTTCATTTGGTCCGGACCCCAAAAAAGTAAAATATTTAGTCCTGTTTCGCTTAGCATTCACATTGGCTGCCATCCGAACCCTGGTGCGCACCAAACAAGCAGACCGCTGAATAGATGGGTCTCAGTCCACTCCCAAACGAACCCTGGTGCTGTTCAAATGATATATCAATGCAACACGAACCAAAGACATGTAAATGAACCAAAACGGAAAGATGAGACCCTAAAAAGGACAGAATGCTCATGCATTCCTTTTTTTTTTTTTCGTCATAGGTACGATGAGGTCGTTTTTGTGTGTGACGTAGGGATTCCTGCCACTGTTTTGACACCTTTACACATTTTAAAAGCTCTTCACAAGTTCTCAGCTGGTCAAAATACCATCATATGAAGGCTATGCACATATAACGGGCACATTTAGCCCAGCACACAGCATTGTTTTGGGTGTTCAATAAGTTCCTTCTCCAAATATAGGCTACGTCATAAAAGCTGTATCCTTATCCCTGGACGTATCCCTATGCCTTTAGGTTCGGTATCTTGAGGTTATTCAGTGTTAAAAATGCCAATCAGAATGCTAAGTGGACCAGGACTAAATGTCTTTTTTTTGGTCCAGACCAAACGAACCAAACTACAACTATGAACACAACCCTTATTCAAATGAACCACACAAACAGAGCAATCACACAAGGGTTCATTTTAATTGAACCAAACATGCCAAGTGTGAACACACCCTTATTTTAACACACTTGTTATCAAAATAAGTTTTACATTCAACATTTATGTCACTAGTACTTAAAGGTGCCGTAAGCAATTTCTGAGAATCACAGTTTATAATTGAAATCAACCCAAACAAGCACACACAAACACCCCTTCATTGCTCTGTCCCCAAAATGCACAAACACGCAATGCAAGTGGATGTCTCTTTATCATAGCTGAAGCTGAAGAACGAACGACAAGAACAAAAAATGAACATACAGAGTATATATAAGAGTATATACAAGCAAGTGTTTGTTGTTAGTCGCCAGAAGCACACCAGCTCCAGACGAACAATGACACTCAAAACTAGGTCGACCGATATGGGTTTTCCTCTGACCGATGCCGATATTTAGAAATCAGGGCAGCCGATCGCCGATATATGATGCCGATTTTTTTGGGCCGATATGTTTGCCCGATTTTCTTTGTTTTATTTTTCATGTCATAAAATCTAACAGTTAAGTAATAAAAAGTTACACAAAAAACTGCTTAAATTAAACATTTATTAAACAACACAAGCCTCTCCAATCAGTGCACTTGTATAATTAAAAAAAATCTGTATACATTAAATATTAAATACAAAAACAGGTCATCAAAAATCTAAACGTAATAAATAAACTTTTGGATGAAAAAAAATAAAAGTTTTAGTGCACAAAATTGGCCGTCAGTCCTCTTATCAGCATGAAAAACTATAGTTTTATTCAATGGATTATATGCTGAAGCCTCGAAACGAGCCAAGACCGCTCACTTTACAATCACTAAAACGCAGTCGCTTTGTCAGTTCATCACAATCTCACAAAGTTCCGTTATGATCAGTGAAGCTGCCAACAATGCACAATAAAACTCTTGTTTACATTGTGTCTACGCTTTGTTTGTCTCGTGAGCCTGCATAACTCAGCAGCACTGAATAAAAACTACGGTGTTTTGAGCAGTGAGACTCTGACTAACTTGAACAACACCTCTGATTGGCCATTGTCTGTGATTGGCTACATTGCTCCCTGCTGCAAAAACACGTTGAAAATAGATTCATTTGACGTTCTTCAGAGCGTTAACACGGGAGCGTTTGCCAAATCGGTTTTGCCAGTATATTATTATATTATCAGCTGAGGGTGCTCTTGCTTGTGTTCGAGGCACCCCCGTAGAAGCGTGCCTGGCTGAAGCTGTGTGTGAACAAGGCACGGCTGCAGAGTGTGAGTTGCTCCGTCTCACACACAGCCTCAGAGGGAGAGAAATTCTCCGTTACAGAAACAGAATTGATAACGTCGGAGCTTATCTACACAACGCAGGCTACTATAATAATATAGCCGCTGGGCTCGTTACCAGGTTTTGGTACCCGCAGCAGTGTCATGTGTTCCACAACAACGCTTAGCTGCTCGCAGACGCACCTGCCAATTGATTGGCCTAATTTGCAGTATAATCATAACTGATCATAACCCTTCTTTTCCCAGTGATATTCCTCTGACCTTTTCTCTTTTGTAATGTCTCTCAGCCATCTCTCTTTCTACAGTCCTTCTTCAAATCTTCCTTTTGCTCACTCTCTCTCCTCCCCCATCATGAGTGGACACGCCCCCTACTGCTGATTGGTTACCAGTGTGTTTTGGTGCTCGGCCCGATCCACTTTCAACAGTGTTTCTCAGAAATCGCTTTCTGCACCTTTAAAATAAAACACTGAATTACATTCATTGTACAGCGCAAAACAAAACAAAAATTCTTTGACAGTCAGATGGATGTTTAAGTTAATGAGTAAGATTAAGTAACTTTCTGTATTAATTAGTATGATGGTTTTAAAGGTTTATGCTTTTGACAATTTCCCTGTATTTAAGCATAGATTATTTTTCATTCACGAAAGAATTCATCCTTGAATTCAAATATACCCAATCACATAAACCCACATTTCTGTCTAATGACCACACAGCTGAAATTTAAGTTTTGATTTGCTTCACTCTGAACAGATCCTAATAAATATGATAGAGGCAAATCTTTTAACTGACTAATTACTTGACATTACAACGTAGACCATTGACCAAAAGAGAGATATGATTTCAATAAATGGTGAACAATGAGGTAAAATATGACTTAATATTTCTAAAGATAATAGGACTGCATTTGTCACCTGTATCACTCGTCGATCTGCATGCCAGCTCTGAAGATTGTATTTTTTTTAATGTTGTTGCAGCCACATCATGCATGCTATCAGCTGTTGTATACAGATATTTGAAAGGCTCTCAAAGGTACAGTATATATCGTTATGTAGAGTGATTTGGGTTGTTACAGGTGACAAGTGCAACTCTTTTACACAGTCCTTGCACCATACTTTCGCCAGAAATGTTCTCTGATTCAGCAGGGCTGAGGAATTGTTATATAATATATAACAATTCTAATATAGTACAACAGAAAAATGTCAGGGTCTTCCCAGAATCTATGTAAAACAACACGGATGAATGATGTAATACTTATTTTACTATGAACCTGATAATTCCATATTACGTTTGCTTCCCAGACCTCTCTCGTTACAAAACCCACTAATTATACTGCCCAGAAAAATGTCCAACTGCCAAAGGAGGGCTTGCTGCTGAGCAGACATGCCTCAATAACGGTGTCCACAAGCACTCAAAGGCTCAGATCAATGATGATATGCTCATAGATCTGTGTGTTGCCCTTAAAACTGGAGGCAAATACGAAGTCCCTCCGATCAGTGGAGACCACGGTGAAGGAACGTGGAGCCTGGATGTAGACTTCCTTGAAACGCTCAAAAACCTTCTTCTCAGCATCCCACAGATAGATCTGCGAGAAGGTGTAGTCGCTTCCCAGAGCCAGGTAGTTCCTCTCTTTGAAGGAAAAAGGCTGCAGGATCATGGAGCCTCTTGAAGGAAGGGCCTGAACCTCAGAAAACTCCTTAGCAGTCCAACGCAATACTTTGGAGTCACCAATGTACCGGGTCATGGCCAGATAAAGCTCCTCCTTGATCCAAAAGGCCTTGACAGCAACTACATCTTCCATGTTAGGGATCTCACCCTGCAAAGCAAATTTCTGAGTGCTCCTGCTCCACTGATAGATGACCGGAACTTGGGAACGACTTGCAAGGATAAGATGGGCCTTACCATCTAAATTGACAAATTCTGCATCTGTATCACGAAACCATTCATGAAGGGACTGGTAGGAGTAGAAGCCCTTGTCGTTCCATTTGTAGAGAGTGGACAGACCAGCCTTAGAGCTGTCAGCGATGATGAAGAACCAGTCGTTACCAATCTGAAAGGCCTCAATGTCATTCGGTTTGGAAATCTTAGATACCTCAATGTCCTGAAACTTTGTGAACTTGCTTTGGTCTTCATCAAACTTATAGATGTGGGAACCACCAAAGAGTTGAGCAACAATGACAAAGACCTGGTTCTGGATAATCACAGACTTGCAGCCAACAATGGACTGACCTGAGATGAAAGAAAGCACACTGCATGAGATTTGTTGCATCATACACAATCCTTAATATCATGACTTTAACATGAATGCACCTGTGATGTTGTCATAACTCCTGAAGTTCATCTCGATGTGGTCCCATTGGAGCACCATGCAACTCTCTGCATTGGGAGCAGCGATGGCCACGTACACATCGTTCTTGTGGGAGAAGGTGTCCACAGACAAAGACTCCGTAGGCACCGAGTGGAGAGGAATGAAATCTGGCCAACATATGGTAAAATGACATCTCAGGCTATGTCCACATTAATCCGGATATATTTGAAAATGGCATTTTCATTTCAATACACTCTTTGTCCACACTAGCGTTTTTAAGTGTTTTCCAAAAGTGGCATAAATCACCATGCCTGTGGATGTGTTAAATATCATTAAAGCTCCCTGAGGTGAGACCAAGAGACCAGACATAATACAGTTATCAAGCTATTCTTCAAAAATATACAACTACTTACTACTACTTCCAGGTCCCACTGAAATGCCATTTTATGTATGGTCTAAAGGGGCAATTGCTCTCGTGTTTTGCAACAGGACAGCAATTGTGAGTACATTTTATGTTATCTTTGTAGGAATGTAATATGAGGTAACATTTATCTTTAGCAACACTATGAAAGTGAATAGCAGGCAGAACAATGCAGTTATAACCATATATATATATATATATATATATATATATATATATATATATATATATACATACATATATACAGTATATGGTGCAATATGCGTCACATGACTAAACATGCATCATCGTTTTCAGTCCACACTACAATGCAAAAATGGCATTTTCAAATGTATCCACTTGGGAGAGCATCTTCAAAAAGCTCAGTTTTCATTGGAAAAAAACCATCATCCCAGTGTGGATGAAGGGCCAAAACATGGAGGAAAAGCATTTTCAAAAAGGATTTTATCCGGATTAATGTGGACGTAGCCTTAGTATCTTTACTACTTAAAGAGCAGTAGTTTTGTATCTCATGATTAGCTGCATGAAACCCCTGAAGACATACCCAAGGAAAGTATTCTTTGTAAGACATGAAACGTGTCAATGAAATACGACCCCGTTTCCTGAAATGTTGGGACATTTTGTAAAATGCAATAAAATCAAGAATCCGTCATTTTTTAAATTCTCTTAAACCTTCATTTAATTGACAAAAGTATACAGACAAGATTTCCAATGTTTTCACAGACCAACTTAATTATATTTTGTAAATGTAAACAAATTTTGGCTCAAAAAAGTTGAGACAGAGGCTGAATTTAAGTGAAAAAATGAAAGAATATCCAAGTTAAAGTGTTTTGAAACAGTCCACAATTAGCAGGTGAATTGGTGAGGGTATCATTATTGGGTATAAAGCAAAGATGGGTCATGGCTAACCAATTTGTGCCAAATATCATGAGAGAATTGTCAAACAATTCAAAAATAATTTTTCTCAATGAAAGATGGCAAAGAATTTAGGTCTTTCACTATCTACCATATATAATATTGTGAAAATGGCTTTTCCTATCATTGCTACGCTGATGACACGCAACTCTACCTCTCATTCCAGCCTGACGATCCGACGGTAGCTGCTCGTATCTCAGCCTGCCTGACAGACATTTCTGGCTGGATGAAGGACCACCACCTTCAACTAAACCTTGCGAAGACAGAGCTACTTGTGGTCCCGGCCAACCCAACACTTCATCACAACTTCTCCATTCAGCTAGGCTCATCATCCAAAACTCCATCAAGGTCAGCTAGGAACCTTGGGGTTGTAATTGATGATCAGTTGAAATTCACAGACCACATTGCTAGAACTGCCCGGTCCTGCAGATTTGCCTTGCACAACATTAGGAGGATCAGGCCCTTCCTTACAGAGCACGCTACACAACTCCTTGTCCAAGCACTTGTTTTATCCAGACTGGACTATTGCAATGCTCTCCTGGCTGGTCTTCCAGCTTGCTCTGTCAAACCTCAACAATTGATCCAGAATGCTGCAGCCAGAGTAGTCTTTAATGAGCCAAAGAGAGCACACGTCACTCCTCTCCTCACAAAATTGCACTGGTTGCCAGTTGCCGCTCGCATTAAATTCAAGGCACTGATGTTTGCCTACAGAACAACCACTGGCACTGCTCCCTCTTACCTAAACTCATTACTTCAGACTTATGTGCCATCCAGAAACCTGCGCTCTGCTAGCGAATGTCGTCTTGTGGTACCATCTCAAAGAGGCACAAAATCTCTTTCTCGGACCTTTACCATGACTGTTCCCTGTTGGTGGAATGATCTGCCTAACTCAACCAGAGCTTCTGAGTCAGTAGCCACTTTCAAGAAACTGCTGAAGACGTATCTTTTTCGGCAGCACTTGATTCAGTAGTATTAACACTTTCTCTTCTCTTCTATTCTTAAAAAAAAAAAAAAAAAAAAAAAAAACTGCACTTAAGTTAAACTGAGAGGGGTTATAGCACTTACGTATTGTTGTCCTACTGTTAGTTTAACTGCTTCTATTGTTCTCATTTGTAAGTCGCTTTGGATAAAAGCGTGTGCTAAATGAATAAATGTAATGTAAATGTAAATGAAAACATTCAGGGAATCCAGAGAAATCTGTCTGTGTAGGGCTAGGTACGAGACTTCCGTTGTATGTGCATGACCTTTGAGCCCTCAGATGTCACTGCAAGAGAAACCATCATGCTACTCTGTTAAATACAGCCACATGTGCTTAGGAGTACTTTAGAAAACCATTGTCACTAAACAGTATGTCGCTCCATCAAGAAAAAAAATCTACTTGAAACTGTTATGCATACAGAGAAAGCTATACATCGATTCTATGCAGAGATGCTGCAGAGTTCTCTGTGCCCTAGCTCATCTCAGATGCTCCAAAAGACAGTGGAAATATATGCTGTGATCAAGTGAGTCCATGTTTCGGTTTGTTTTTGGAAAAAATGGACATTGAGTTCTCAACCCGAAACCCGTTCTCAAAGTCGAAAGGGACTATCCAGACTTTCATCAGCAACAGGTAGACATACTGCCATCAAGATGACATCTTTCCTGGGACAAAAGACAATGCCCGTTCTCTTTGTGCATGTGCTAAACAGAGTGGTTTCTTAGAAACTCTACACCATAGAATGCATGTGCTTGACTGCCTGTCTGCAGAAGAAAATGAACAAATCACAGAATCTTGATTTTATGTCATTTTACAAAATGTCAAAACTTTTCTGGAAATGGGGTTGTATTTCCATGCTGTAAATGCTTGTGAGGTTCGGATAAAAGTAACATCTTATTGAATAAATGTAAATGTTTTCTAATCCATTGGCTTTTAAAGTCGATGAAATGGAAGTAGCAACAGATCTTTTCTTCTGTATTGTGATGTGCATCCGAGTGTAATGGATTATCGAAAAAGCAAAAATGTGTAGCAGAAGTCCTGCATACTCTCATTCACATACCTGTAGAGATACACTCGTTATGTAAGCTCGCCATGTCATTGAGCCGTTTACCCTTCATCTCCTCAGGACCGGCGCAGAGGACGTCTGATACAGTGGCATTCGTGGTCTTTAGCCACATCATCAACCATTTCGCTCGGCAGTCACACTCAAAAACATTGCCCCTCAGGTCTCTGCAAGGAAATACATAGGAACAAAATCAATCAACAAGCATGAATAGATTAATATATTGTGCCCCTTCCCATAGGTTTAAATATAGAGACTTTCCCCCAGTTTCACAGACAAGGCTTAAGCTAGTCCCAGACTAAAATGCATGTCTGAGCTTTTTAAAATGAAAGCAACTTGCACTGACAGATCTTAAAATATGTCAGTGCCATTGTTTTGGCTCAAGATGCACACCAGTAATGTCTTTTCTAAGGCACGGTAATAAAAGCTCGGTAAATGACCGTCCTAATTGTACTAAAGCCTAATCCTGGCTTAATCGAAGCCCTGTCTGTGAAACAAGGAACATATCATATTCAGTAAAGTCTACTACAATATTAAGTAAGCATTTGCAGAAGTTCAGACTCACAACTCTATCAATGATTCCAGATCAATGAATAGCTCTCTGGGCAAAGCTTTAATGTTGTTGTTTGCCAAAGACCTGTGAGGGAGACAGCAACACTTTAGAGTAAAGTACAATACAAATAATTGGCAGCGGTACATTAATTGATTGTAATAAAACATACAGATGAGTCAAATCCCTAAGTCCCCTGAAAGAGTATTTTGATGTTGTCTCAATCTTGTTGTTTTCTATAAACCTAAAGAATGGAGAGAGAAATAAGAGTAAAAGATAATGATCAGTTTACATGAAATGGAACCAGGATGATCAACTGAACCATTAATAAAGTAAACTCTGTGAGAAACAGGCTATACAATTAAGTAAAATAAAATACATGCATTTTATATATATAATAAATGCATTAAATATATATAAAACACATTTAGGATTATTATACATTCAGATGTTCAAAGAATGTGTGCATATCTTCAATATGTAGCCTAAACAAACACGCATATTCAGAACTTCAGAAATCACTTGCAGCTTCCCAACATATCTTGCTCTCACATAAATGGTTTACTTAAAATACTTTAGACCTTCCATTACTATAGCAACAGTATTGCAATCGACATCTATATCCATAAATAATCCTTAGAAGAAAACTTACAGGTACTCAAGGTGCGGAAGGCCAGAAAATGCATCATCCCTTACTGTAGTGAGGGCATTGGAGTTCAGCAACCTGTCAGAGTTTAGTCACAAACATTACCAATGATCATCATCAGGCTTTACATTGCAGTGCTATTTAAATGGAGTGTTGCTAAAGAGTGTTTCGATACACAAATAAAACGTGCCGTCTCACTCAATGAGTGCCAGGGCAGAAACATATCTCTCTATATCCCTAAGTCAGTGTATCAAATCGCTGACATCCTACATTACGCCAATGACAGAATGGAAAAGACACTATGTTATCAGTGTCAAAAAGGGAACGGGAGGAAAACTGTCACTTTCTGAGAGCAAATGTCCCCTGACTTTTTAAATAGCTATAGAGGGGAAAGAGACCTTTCAAATGTCACCTTCATGTGTTTAGTTGAGGACCATTGGATTGATAAATAGCTGAAGGCAAAATGTGTTTAACAAATTGTTCAATATGCATCTAAAGCAACTAGATACTTACTCAAAGGGCTGAATGCTTTTTTTACAGGTCAAAATATTAGCCATCGTTAAATTTAGACAGCTATTTTTAATTCAGACAGCAGTCCATTTCCAGTTTATCCAACCCAAGTAGGGTCAACTGAATATTTTTGGTTTTGCATAATTTGGTAGGTGAATCACTGGCTAAAACTTTAATTTTTCTTTTTGCGATACTACAACCATGTAAATATCAAAACAATATTTAATAAAAATTAAACTGTATTTCAGCTAAAGTAAAAAACATAATCAGCAAAAGGAGACAGTGGATTTTAAGTTTATAGCAAATATGATGTCTGTACAAAAAACGGGGCGATTTTGTAGGCTACTATAAAAAATCTAGAAATTATTCTACAAAATGTAAGTTAATGAGAAGCACAGTTTCGATAATTAATATCATGCTATAGACTGCTTAGTCAGATGGGCTTCACTTACAGTAACTGTAAGGACGGCACGTGTGAGAACATCGCCTCCTTGACCTCAGAGAAGGTCCCATTCACAATACTCCTGTAAAACACCGGCCATGAGACATTCAGTGCAATTCTGACTCAAAATAATGTTACATAGCCTACATTATAAAGGCAATATGACTGAATATAGCGAATGCTATTTTCCAACTAAGCTCTGAATTCAAGCACAAGAATAGCCTACATGAACCCACCAAATGATCTAATACATAAAAAATGATGGACTTACAGTGAACTGACATCGTTGGGAATGAATCGCGGCACATACGAGGACCCGACGCAAATGATAGATTCCTTGGAGCAGCTACATGCGGACGGACATTTAAAAACCTTTTTCCCCGTGTTCCCTAACGGGGCCAGGTATAATACTAGCGCCGATATAATCACGACAGTCCGCATGTTGTTCGCCAGGCTCGCATGTGTGAATCCGGAGAAGATCGCGGTCGTCATCCACCCTGCAGTATGAAATGCAGCACTGAAGCTCCTGACATCAGCAGTTCGGCTGCAGAGCTCCTCTCCAGACTTATTTATTTATTAGGGCGCCCAATAACGGTGGATGATGGTTAAACAGCCTCGATGATGATTACTTTTATAGCTGCATATCGTTCTCGGCCAATATTCATTCAGGAATTCTGAAATGCAATCCTTCTAAAAAAAAAATAAAGAAAGAAAGAAAGACATTTTCTCTTCCATTTTAGAGAACCGTAAGACTTTTTCTCTTGTAATTAAAAAAAAAAAACATCAAAGCCCCCATTAAATCACTTACAGTTCAGTTTTCTTTTTCTGTTGTGATGTATTTCCTAATAAACAGAATGTTTGGGCTATCCGTAATGAACCATGATTTGCTACTTGCTGTAGGCCAGTCATTTTCAGAAATATTGGAAGTAGCAACAAATACATAGCTGTGCAACTATAAGCACAGATTATTAATTACATGCCAAAACATTTTGCAACACAACAATGGGCAAAGTTGTTCTTGCATCACTAGAACTGGCCAAGCTGCATTTGCATACAATTCTAAAAATAAAGGTTCCAAAAGGTTTTAAACTTACACAAAGCCAAAAATTGACACTCTAATGGACAGTTTGGCAGTCTCGCTGTTATAAAATCGTCAGCATTCTAACATCTATTTAACTGTCAAAACAATGCATTACCTAAATGCAAAAAAACACATGTAGGCTATTGTCAGCAGCCTGTTCTATTACCGCTTTTAAAGCACTTGAAGTTAAAGTAGGCTAGGTGATAAGTCAATGAGACATGTCCCTCAGATATTGATGACTGAGAGTAAACAATAAGAGTTAAAGGGATAGTTCACCCAAAAATGAAAATTCTGTCAGTATTTACTCACCCTCATGTTGTTCCAACCCCGTAAGACCTTCGTTCATCTTCGGAACACGAATTAAGATATTTTTGATGAAATCTGAGAGCTGGATCATTCCTCCATACTAGTCCATAGGCTTCTTGAGGGATTGAGCTTGCCGGCCTCGAAAAGTTATTAAAGACATCGTTAAAATAGTCCAAGTGACTACAGTGGCTCAATCTTAAGTTTATCAAACGACGAGAACACTTTTTGTGCGCAAAAAAAAATAAAAAATAACGACTTTATTTCAACTATTCATTTCCTTCTCTCTGGGCCTCGAGTCAGGTTACTAGTTTAACCATAGATATCATATAGAGACTAGATGCCCTATTGGCCGCTGGAAACCGAGAAATCCGGCCGCCATCTTGAACCGGTCGTTTTCCTAGTTTCGTTGCGTGGCAGCAGATAAGATGCCAGAGCATTGTGGAGCATTTTCCTGTTCTAATCGCCGGACCATCGAAAATAGGGCTTTTCACAAGTAAGTCTTAACATTATACCGTACTATTGGTTGTATTTTGTCAATAGAATATTACCAGATAATCGAGAAGGAGCAAGGAAATTTGCTATTACTGTACTGAAATCGTTGTGAAATGCTGTTTAACGTTACTGCATCAGCCGGTGTTCACCCGGCATGGAGAGGTGGGGTAACTGTTAAAGTAATAATTACAAGAGCTTCTAGGTTATCAGATAAGCATTCAACTGCCCTGTTGTATAGGTTATTTGTGTTTGCGCACATGATATCAGGAAGCAATGTAATACACGCATGACAGCGATGCGCAAATTGAGTTACCCCTCCAACTTCTAGTGTTATTGATAACCTACAGGTCCTTCTCAAAAAATTAGCATATTGTGATAAAGTTCATTATTTTCCATAATGTAATGATAAAAATTAAACTTTCATATATTTTAGATTCATTGCACACCAACTGAAATATTTCAGGTCTTTTATTGTTTTAATACTGATGATTTTGGCATACAGCTCATGAAAACCCAAAATTCCTGTCTCAAAAAATTTGCATATCATGAAAAGGGTCTCTAAACAAGCTATTAACCTAATCATCTGAATCAACTAATTAACTCTAAACACCTGCAAAAGACTCCTGAGGCTTTTAAAAACTCCCAGCCTGTTTCATTACTCAAAACCGCAATCATGGGTAAGACTGCCGACCTGACTGGTGTCCAGAAGGCCATCATTGACACCCTCAAGCAAGAGGGTAAGACACAGAAAGAAATTTCTGAACAAATAGGCTGTTCCCAGAGTGCTGTATCAAGGCACCTCAGAGGGAAGTCTGTGGGAAGGAAAAAGTGTGGCAAAAAACGCTGCACAACGAGAAGAGGTGACCGGACCCTGAGGAAGATTGTGGAGAAGGACCGATTCCAGACCTTGGGGGACCTGCGGAAGCAGTGGACTGAGTCTGGAGTAGAAACATCCAGAGCCACCGTGCACAGGCGTGTGCAGGAAATGGGCTACAGGTGCCGCATTCCCCAGGTCAAGCCACTTTTGAACCAGAAACAGCGGCAGAAGCGCCTGACCTGGGCTACAGAGAAGCAGCACTGGACTGTTGCTCAGTTTTGCATGTCATTCGGAAATCAAGGTGCCAGAGTCTGGAGGAAGGCTGGGGAGAAGGAAATGCCAAAATGCCTGAAGTCCAGTGTCAAGTACCCACAGTCAGTGATGGTCTGGGGTGCCATGTCAGCTGCTGGTGTTGGTCCACTGTGTTTTATCAAGGGCAGGGTCAATGCAGCTAGCTATCAGGAGATTTTGGAGCACTTCATGCTTCCATCTGCTGAAAAGCTTTATGGAGATGAAGATTTCATTTTTCAGCACGACCTGGCACCTGCTCACAGTGCCAAAACCACTGGTAAATGGTTTACTGACCATGGTATTACTGTGCTCAAATGGCCTGCCAACTCTCCTGACCTGAACCCCATAGAGAATCTGTGGGATATTGTGAAGAGAAAGTTGAGAGACGCAAGACCCAACACTCTGGATGAGCTTAAGGCCGCTATCGAAGCATCCTGGGCCTCCATAACACCTCAGCAGTGCCACAGGCTGATTGCCTCCATTCCACGCCGCATTGAAGCAGTCATTTCTGCAAAAGGATTCCCGACCAAGTATTGACTATTGAGTGCATAAGTGAACATAATTATTTGAAGGTTGACTTTTTTTTTTTTTTGTATTAAAAACACTTATTTTATTGGTTGGATGAAATATGCTAATTTTTTGAGACAGGAATTTTGGGTTTTCATGAGCTGTATGCCAAAATCATCAGTATTAAAACAATAAAAGACCTGAAATATTTCAGTTGGTGTGCAATGAATCTAAAATATATGAAAGTTTAATTTTTATCATTACATTATGGAAAATAATGAACTTTATCACAATATGCTAATTTTTTGAGAAGGACCTGTATATCTTATCACATGCGATTTGGCTATTGATATTACAGAAGTCCTGTGGTAAAATTACATTATTAACTTACTCCATCTACCCTTGTAAAGTTAATCCGAATAGGGCTTTAGTCTCGACATTTTCCCCTCCCACATCCACATACAATAAAAAAGGTATAGGCTTAATGTTGTCCGAATTTAATTTTTAGAAATTACTGATGCAAACACGTTGAAAAGCTTCTTCTCAATTTTTATTACAGGTGGCTGCGTTCGGTGGATTCGGTGGCTGCGTTCTGTGTGTGAAAGTGTGTGTGTGTGTGTGTGTGAGAGAGAGAGAGAGAGAGTGTGTGTGTGTCTGTTCGTGTTTGTTTGTGTGTATGTGCGTGTCACAAATCATAAATTGTTTCTTCAAGTTATTAAAATATCTTACTTTACTGCAAATATCTGTTTCTGCTTCTTTATTATATTTATAGTGTGTGATTTATAAAATACATTATATCCTTCATCACACATAATGTGTCTGGTCACTTTATATCTTATATCAGAATATTATATTACTGTTAAGCCTACTATGGATATTAAAATACGCCGAACCATGTGTCCTGTATCATAGCTACATGAATGACCTTTGCAGCAAAAAAAACGCGTGAAAATCAGTTCAGTATTCAGTGAGATATGATTAATTTAATGCGCTGACAGCTCATTTCACCTGCCATTCAGATTACACTGAGCGGAGCGGATGACCGGTTTAAGATGGCGGCTCCAATTCTCGTCCGTGCCAATAGGCAGTAGTGGTCGATAGGGCGTCTACCTATATGATGTCTATGAGTTTAACAGCATATGATCTGTTGTTGTACGTCACACGCATCACCCACATGACCAGCGTCGGCCAATAGTGAGCCTACGTGTGACGTAGCTCTACGCAATTACACTAGTTTAACTGACTAGAGGCCCAAAGAGAAGGAAATGAATAGTTTAAATAAAGTCGTTATTTATGTTTGTTTTTGCGCACAAAAAGGATTCTCGTTGCTTGATAAACTTAATATTGAGCCACTGTAGTCACTTGGACTATTTTAACGATGTCTTTAATAACTTTTCGAGGCCGGCAAGTTTCAATCCCTCAAGAAGCCTATGGAGGAATGATCCAGCTCTCAGATTTCATCAAAAATATCTTAATTCGTGTTCCGAAGATGAACGAAGGTCTTACGGGGTTGGAACAACATGAGGGTGAGTAAATACTGACAGAATTTTCATTTTTGGGTGAACTATCCCTTTAAACATCTGGAGTGGTCTTCTTTTAAAATTATCTGTAATTTTGGAGATAAACATTATATATTTAGAGTTCTACAGTGACTGCACACCATTGGTGCCTATATTTTTCATTAATGTACTCAAAAAAAGCTGGAAACTATGGACGCTACGGAATAAAAAAATAAATAAAAAGGTAATTTGCACTTTTTAATCCTACAATTCAGACTTTTTTCCACACATTTTAAAGTTTATAACTTAAAATTCTGACTTTTTTCTCAGAATTGTGGGATGTAATCTTCATAGGAACCAAACCAACTATGATGAACACAATATGTTAATTTAGTCTCAGTGAATCAAAGAAAAAATCCGAAAAAATAAATTTGTCACTTAAACATGACAAAAATGGCAACAATGTAGAAAATACCATTATTTTTAATTTTATTCAAAATAATATTTGTATGTTTTATATGTAAATCAGGGAGGCCTATTTGGCTAATGCTTTAAAGGTAGGGTAGGCAATTTTATAGAGACTAGCATTAGCAAGCTAGCTTTTAAAGTTGCAGTAGGGAGTTTTGAGAAAATGTTGACTTAGCCTGAAAATTTGAACAAGCACAACTTCCAGGTCCAACCCCCTTGCTCTCTGCTGCGCTACAGCCCTCCCTCCACAGCTCCTCCCCCACAGCGGAGCCTGCCGTGAACGCGCAGACTAGTAAGCAGGACCACGATGACGGCGGATTATAAACAGTTATGGAACATTCACTAATAGGGACGAAACATCAACAATATGCTTTACATTGATTATGGCCTGCCCATCCTTTGACTACAAACTTGGTCCTCAAATCATTATGTATTTTGCAATACATGTAACTTTATAACGTGGCACTCTTTCTATAAGTTATAAATAGCTAGTAAGATAACGTTAAAGGATTGGTTCACTTTAAAAAAAACTTTTGCTGATAATTTACTCACCCCCATGTCATCCAAGATGTCCATGTCTTTCTTTCTTCAGTCGAAAAGAAATTAAGGTTTTTGATGAAAACATTCCAGGCTTTTTCTCCATATAATGGACTTCAATAGGACACAGACGTTTCAAGGACCAAATGACAGTTTCAGTGCAGCTTCAAAGGGCTTTAAACGATACCAGACGATGAATAAGGGTCTTATCTAGCGAAACGATCGGTCATTTCAAAAATAAATACAAAACTTTAAGTTTTATAAGCACAAATGCTCGCCTTGCTCTGTTCTGTGATGCACGTTCGTGATCCTGTTCGAACTCGTTCATCAAAATGAACAAATCTTTTTTTGAGTCATTTCATTCGTTGAATGAACAAAATGACTCCAAAAAAGACTCGTTCAAAATGAACAAATCTTTTTTCGAGTCATTTCGTTCGTTGAATGAACGAAATGACTCGAAAAAAGATTCGTTCATTTGGATGAACGAGTTCGAACAGGAGACTCCCGAACGACAGTACGCGCTCGCGCTGTGCAAGAGAGGGGTGATCAGCGCGTACACGAGCGTGATTGACACTGCTAAGACATTCCTCCTGGCTCTGATTGGTTGTTTCTTACCGGGAGCGGTGTATTTCTGGAAATGGCAATAGGACCACAGGGAGGAGCCAGAGGAGCTTGATTTTTTCCACAGATTATCTGACTCATTTTCTACTGTCAGGACATAATGACAGTTTTAACAAATATTTGTTTACAAAAGCTACCTACTGGAGCTTTAAAGCATGAGATCCCACCCTCCCTTCAAAGCGTCTCCAAAGCCCCGCCTCCTTCAAAACACACAAACACACACAGCCAGAGCAGATTCTGCAAAGCGTCACGAGAGATGGCGTTATATTACCTCATGTCTCAAAGCACATAACATTACAATAATAACGAATGTAAACAACTTACAGGGCTCTTACTTGTACCACCTGACTGCAGCAGATTCATTTCGGCATTGATTGTGCAGCCAGAGAAACGCATAAATCTGATTCTGAGGACCTGAACAACTCGTCACAGGTTGCCATCTCGTAATTACGGTTACGACATGACGTGAACGCAGCATAAGTTCGTTGTTTTGGTTCAGGAGGAACTGTGAAAAGGAGACTGCTGTTTGTTTGTGATGCTTGGTGACCGTCTGTCTACAACTCTGCATAGCCTTAAGGAAATGCCCTAATGACGTTTGATGTCTGCGCGAGCAGGTGCGCGGAAGTATGGAAATACATATGTTGACAGGCAGGTAAAACATCCTATCATTGCCAAATACAATGATTGGATGAACAATTTTTTGGTCCAGAGACTTCTACAGAAGATATATGCACATTTTAAAATATTTAGACCACTTCTATTATACAATTGCCATCAGGATTTTCAACCAGTATAACAAAAAGTGAAAAAAAAAGCCTACCATACCTTTAAGAGCAGTCATAAACACAGAGTGATTGATGATGGGAGCAAAAAGGATAAGTGTAGCCTAAGTGGAAGGAAAAATCTGTGTCAGCAAAACAGTAAGATAAACAGTAAGAGAGTTTTTTACTAAGAGACATTGCTTGTTGAACAGATGGAATATGGATATGGAGTGTAGCAGAGGGATCGGTGGATGAAGATGATAGAGTGAGAGAACAGCAGAGGCTGATCCGACATAAATCATTAAATGCTGCTGGACTGCACATAAAATGCATTACAGCGTAGTATGAGAAGCTGATTCAACACCTCTGACGTGAAAACAGATACTGTGCACCTTCCTCTGGCACGTCACTGAACAGATGTTATTAAACATGCTGGACTATTGTGTGGAGTTCAGACTTTAAACACTGCATTGTGCAACCACTTTGTGAACTTTAACGTATATTCTTTAAAAAAAAAATAATACTCCAAATCTTTTTTATAGGTGTTTTGTGTGACAATACAGAATGGTACATTGATGACAGGGTAAACAGTAAGAAATTGTCCATTATTAAACCTTCAAATGGACAAGAAACAAGCAATAAAATATTCGTTGTCAGTAACTGGTGAGCCAGATAGGCCTTTAATTTGATTCTAAATCCCAAGATGATCCCATATCTTATAAAAGGATTTAAGTGAGCCAGAGAGTGAGCTTCTTAACTTTAATTCTAATACAGTCAAAAATGTCCTTTTATCCACCTGTCATGCATCAGGGGAGAAGAATTCTTCCACTTAAGAAGGATAGCCCATCAGGCCAAGATCGAAGTAAAAGCAATAACCTTGCGATGTCAAAGCAGGCCTAAAGGAAACCTCAAAGAGGGCTTGCAAGGGATCAGGACTAGAGCTGAGAGCTTTTTTAAGTGCATCAAATACACTGGGCCAAAAAGTTTACATCTGTGGACACCTCTAAAATATCTGCAGGCGGTTGGCAGTTGAATATCTCCAACAGTTGCAGACTGCATTCCTGTCTTGGAAAATTGGGCCAATTGGGGATTGGTCAAGTGGGTTCTGAATATTATTTTACACTGTATTAAACCATGCCTGGCACATACGAGAGAGGATTGTACCTGGTTTAAGATGTTACGCCATAGAACCGCGTATGGCCTTTAACGAAAGCCAGTGATTATAGTTTAAAAAAGTTATAATTATGGATATTTTCTCACAAAAACGCATGGTTTTGCTTATGGAAGCCGTATGGATTACTTTTATGATGGATGGATGCACTTTTTTGGGCTTCAAAAATAAGCTCCCATTTACTCCCATTATAAAGCTTGGAAGAGTCCGGATATATTTTTTGTAATATAACTCTGATTGTGTTTGGTACCATTTTGTCTGTTTAAATGGTGAAAAATCGAAGATAACGTCAGTAGAGTATGGAGTGCCGCAAGGATCGGTGTTAGGCCCTCTGCTATTCTCAATATATATGCTGCCACTGGGTAATATTATAAGAAAACATGGAATTAATTTCCACTGTTATGCTGATGACACTCAATTATATATTTCATCAAGACCAGATGAAAACACTAACTTATCTAAATTGACAGAGTGTCTTAAAGATATAAAATGCTGGATGACGTGTAATTTCCTGCTATTAAATTCAGATAAAACAGAGGTATTACTTATTGGTCCAAAAAACTACCCACAAAACCTCGTACAATACAACTTTAATTTAGAAGGATGTCCAGTTACTTTATCCACTACAGTAAAAGACCTGGGTGTTATACTAGACCGCAACTTGTCTTTCGAAAATCATATTTCATATGTTACAAGAACAGCCTTTTTCCACCTTAGAAATATTGCTAAGCTACGTAACATGCTATCTGTTTCTGATGCAGAAAAGTTAGTTCATGCATTCATGACCTCAAGACTAGATTACTGTAACGCTTTATTAGCTGGTTGTCCTACATCCTCAATAAACAAGCTACAGTTAGTGCAAAATGCAGCTGCTAGAGTTCTCACTAGGTCAAGAAAATATGATCATATAACACCAATTTTATCATCTCTGCACTGGTTACCTATTAAGTTCCGTATCAATTACAAAGTACTATTACTGACCTATAAAGCCCTAAATGGTCTAGCTCCTGTATATTTAATGGACCTTCTATCGCCCTACAATCCATCGCGTTCTTTAAGATCCCTAAATTCGAGGCTTCTGGTCATTCCTAGGATATCCAGATCCACTAAAGGAGGGAGGGCGTTCTCGCATTTCGCTCCTAAACTCTGGAATAGCCTTCCTGATACTGTTCGTTGCTCAGACTCGCTCTCCCAGTTCAAAACTAGATTAAAGACGCATCTCTTCAGCCAAGCATTCACATAATGCTTGCCTCTTATACTACTGTTGAATCAGATCGAATGCATTAATATTATGAACAGCAGCTACGCTAATTATTTCCCATCTGCTTTTCTGCTGTTATCTCGGGACGCTAGTCCCGAGGAAAATAGCGTTCGTCAGCTCCAGTTTGTATCCAGCCTCTCACGGAGACTTCAGAGTCCCCAACACCTGCGATGAGATGACTCGACGCCTGTGAAGAGACGACTCAACGCCGGCGATATGTTATGCCCTAAATTAATACATGATGATTAACTAACTGTATTTTTTACGTACATTTCTGAAATGCACTTTCTGTAAAGCTGCTTTGAAACAATATGTATTGTGAAAAGCGCTATACAAATAAATTTGAATTGAATTGAATTTGAATTTGGCTGAAAGATGAAAGTCATATACACCTAGGATGGCTTGAGGTTGAGTAAATTATGGGATAATCATTTTTGGGTAAACCATCCCTTTAAGTGCAGTCATTACCAGCACTGTCTATTATATCGGTACAAAAGAGTACAATGCAGATACTAATTGTTGGGTTTGGTACATCAAAAGACTACATCTTTGTGAAATTACATTACATTTCAATGAATTTTCTTTCAATCTTTCTTTCAGTGTGTTATGATTTAAGTTATGATATTGTTTGGAACAGAGAATTCATTCTACATTTGTATATTCAACCACAATGATGTTCTAAAAAAAACAACAGCACCAGATGATTTAAAATTATGAAATAATCTGTATTTATTGTCAGTCAGAATACACAGCTTTCAAACACAAGTCTAAACGCACAGAGCAAACAAACGGATACATTTGTGGCCATACGTTGATATATCAACATTCACACACAAGGCTATTGCCACAATATCAGGTTATGAAAAAATGAATCCTATGTAAACAACCAGAGCATTAGGGGACGGTTTGGTCTTTCAAATCTTCAGCAGGAGATACTGACTCGCTCTTCTCTGCAGAGGCTTCTTTCCTAAGGCTCTTGAGGCATTTATCGAGTCTCTTGATGCACAATGTGATATCTTCTTTGGTTATTCCAATAGCGGAGGCTGCATTAAGGTACGGGCATGGATAGGAATCTGTGTGTGACATGAAGCCATTGAACGTGTGTCCGCTCACGGTCTGTTCCACACCCAGTGGGACAACCCTGCAACAAAATTTTGCATGAATGAACAAGCCATCTGATTCATTTCCGCATTGAATTTCCTACAGAAACATCACTGTTTTGTTCAGTAGCTTCTTCTGTGCAAGAGAAAGCAAACAAGAGACTGCAAGAGACAAATCTTACTATGCTTTGCATCTGTACAAGAGACTGAAATGATCCATTCTCAGATTTTCTTCATATTATCTGTACTTGCATATAATATCATATTAATTCAATAAGAGGCCATGTGAATGTATTTAAAGAGAGTACACTTTCAAGTGGTAACACTTTATTTTAGCATCCTTGTTACATAGTTACTATAGTAATAACTATAAATTGTGCATAAAACAACTAAAACCAAAACCAAACCTTAATCCTAACCTTAGTAAGTACATGTATTTAATTATTATTACTCAGTCAGTACTTAAATGTATAATTACACTGTAACAAATACACCTTAAAATATAGTGGAAGTTCTTAACACACTTAAAAAGTGCACTTTGTAATGTCAAATGAACAGTTTTAGAAATGTTAACTCATTGTTTTAATATTTTTTTGTCGTGTTTTAAAGAAGTACACTTGTTTTGATGCGTTGACTAACATGTAAAGTACTTGATTATAATAAACTGTTGTCTTATTCAAAATAATAAAATATATAGTTAATATATTTAACATACTAAATTGCAACTTTACAACAAATGTGTAATTATCAATATATATTTAAATACATTCAACATTTTGAAGTCCTTGTGCTATGGTTTTCTGCATGCATGACTAGCTACACCAAGAATCCTACAAAAAAGTTCCACAACATGTATATATCTAAAAAAATATGTCATCCAAGCAAGTAGAATAAGAATAGAATTCTTTATGTACAAACATGATGTAAACAAGGCAAGGACGAATGACAGAAAACTGACATTTCCAGTAGTATCGATATGGTAGTGGCACCATAATTTATTTCTACTGAAACATTAAACATTATTCTGTCTACTCGCTCTTCTCAAAGATTTCCTAAGTATCAAACATACTTTACAGTAAGCTAATGATGAACGCACAAACCGAACCAAGATGTACCCCATCTAATGTTGTGCAATTTGGACAATGAAAACCAAAGTTCTCAATACTTGTTACAAATAGTTGTGTCATCCTAATTATTACAACTACAATGATTCATTTCTTACTAAAAATTATAAATTAAACTGGTCCTCTAAAAGATTAATGAGGATAAATAGAGTCTCTTTTTCAAGGTCGAAAGAGTTTCTAAAACAAAACATGAGCCAATTCAGAGAGTTTTTCACGGCTCTTTCCAAATTTACTGACATTTAACTCAATCTTAAATGATAGTGTCATATTTATTCATTGCACATCTATCACTGCAGATAAAGTGAACAGTCTGTGACAGACTAAAAGGAGGTGGAGAGGATAATGCAACAAGATAAACCCTTGAGAATGAGAATGACTCCCATTTAAATAATGAAAGTGGACAGCAGAAAGAAATTTTCATCAATATTTCAGCAGATCATCTAGTGTCCAGTAGAAAATATGGTAACACTTTATTTTACAGTGTCCTTGTTACACATTGCAAGTAGTTATTATAGTAATAACTATACATTATGCATGATCGCATGTACTGTAACTAACTAACCCCCAACTAAACCCTAATGCTAAGCCTATAGCAAGTACATGTACTGTATTTAATTATTATTACTCCGTATTAAATGTGTAATTACACTGTAACAAGGACACCGTACAATAAAGTGTAACTGAAAATATAAAGAGAAGAAAAATAATGTAGCTTTGGAATGTGAAAATATTAAATTAGTCAGCTTGTATTCAGTATATAAGAAGTTAATTGTAAGCTACAGTGAAGTATTTTGAGACTTAAGCCATACTTTAAGTGGCATGAGGATAACAAGCACACTTCTGAATCACAACATTTCATGAAGGTTAGTTAGTTAATTAACTGTTAGGTTAACAATAGACACATTGTTAAAAAGTATTTAGACACTTTCTGTTTGTCAAACAGTGTGGGCATGCAGTTCCTCACAGTTAGTTCTCATCTGTGTGAACTTCACATCCACTTTACTTTTTCAAATTTTTGCTTTGAAGTGAAATTAGAGGACAACATATATGGATATATGCTCACCTGGCCCCAGACACCTGTCTGGTGAAGAGCATGGAGCCCAGCTGAGTGACGGCTGCGTTACTGTGTGTCTGGAGGCGGTTCAGTGACATAGCTGGAGTGCATAGGAACAACAAATTCATACATTTTCACTTTTGTAGATTTGTTTTGGTTTGAAAATAGTTTGAAAAAGATGCTTAATTGCTTAACTAAAAATTATTTGTTTAAATTTAAATTAAATATAATTAGCTGAACTTTGCAGTGCTTTTCTAACCCACTTAAAGGAATAGTTCACTTAAAAATAAATTCTGTCATCATTTACTCGCCCTCAAGTTGTTTCAAACCTGTATGAATTTCTTTCTTCTGCTGAACACAAAGAAATATATTTTGAAGAATGTCAGTAACCAGAAAGTTTATACACCCCTTTGACTTCCATAGTAGGGGAAAAAAATACTATGGAAGTCAATGATGTACATCAACTGTTTGGTTACTGACGTTCTTCAAAATATCTTCTTTTGTGTTCAGCAGAAGACAGAAATTCACACAGGTTTGAAACAATTTGAGGGTGAGTAAATGATGACAGAATTTATTTTTAAGTGAACTATTCATTTAAGTAGGACTTAAGTACATCTTTAAATGTCATTTTACAATTACTTCTATTGTCTTTAAAATGTGGTTAAAGTGTACTGCTGAATGTACTGACAAGCATTTAAATACAAGTTTCAATAGAAATTACATTAAAGTATATGTCATGTATTTAAATATATTTTTAATTACACATTTTTAATGAAGTTCCAATTTAGTACATTTAATATATATTAACTTTAAATGTAATATTGAATAATATACACTACAGTTCATTTTATAATCAAGTACATTACATGCGTTGTAGTGTGTTAGTCAACACATCAAACTAAGTGTACATTAAAGCATGGCAAAAGATTATTAAAACATACTGATTTAAAATCTACTTCAAGTAAAACAATTAATTTGATGATTTCAAAGTGCACTTTTTAAAAGTGAACTTAAGTGTTTTATTTAATTTTATTAATTATATTATATTTATATTAATACAACTAGGTTTCACCAAAGGGTGATTGACTGATAGCACCACAAGAACGCTTAAGAAGCCATATAACCCCATGTTGCGTGGCCTTGTGGGGAAATTTATTTTGTCCCCATGAGGAAAACAGCTTATACATATTAATGATGTTTTCTGAAAATGTAAATATGCAGAACGTTTTCTGTTATGGTAGGTTTAGGGGATAGAATATACAGTTTATAGTATAAAAATCATTATGTCTATTGAAATTCCCAAAGGAAACCCAACGTGTGTGTGTGTGTGTGTGTGTGTGTGTGTGTGTGTGTGTGTGTGTGTGTGTGTGTGTGTGTGTGTGTGTGTGTGTGTGTGTGTGCGCGTTAAATGTTGCTTGCAAAAGAAAAATTCTGTCAAAATACATGATCACATTTGAACAGTTGTCAATAGAGAAAAATTAAGAGATGCTCTTTGCAGTCAGATGGTGTAGTTACAGCATCTACCAGCAGGGGCTAACAGGTTTATGCTAACCAACCAAATCTTGACCCCTTATGCGACATGCAAAAACTTTTGGACCTATTTTGATTTACAATCAAACAATACTTGTTCATTTAACTGTTTTATAAAAGCTGCGGCAGCCCTCTTGCTCATATGACACGGCACTATACATTATGTATTATTTCTCACCCAGTGATATTGGATTGTGTGGCGTATGCAGCAGTCTCTCCCCGTGCCTCTCAGCTAGAGCTTTGAGCTCCTGTGCCAGGTGGCTGTACAGCTCCTGTGGGCCATACAAAAATCCAGTTATAAATAGCTTTCCACACTCCACTTTCCACACCTTTTTCTGTCGCACAGTCTGTTTTCTGCTAATGTAGCATTTCTGTGTCTGCTGGCCTTCAGTACACCCACCACCTGCATCATTCTCCAGCCCCCCTAGCTCTCTCCTTTCCAGGCAAACACGCAGCCTGCTTTCCCATCTGAAGCTGTAATGTAATTGCGTCAACAGAATCAGCTGTGTTGGCAGAGTTGTGGGTCCACCACTGGGATCAATTATAAATGAACTGTAAGAGGTTACGGCCCCCTATTATGATGCTGTTAGTAAAACAGTATGAAACCACAGAGACAATAACCTGCTGTCTTTGACAGTTCATATTATGCAGCAGCCCACATTATGCAAACGAAATTCATCCTAGCAACCAGATGGAAAACCCTAGCAACCAAACACAAATGCCCTAGCAATCACCCACAAGATTATAGAATTTTTGCACAGGCAAAAATGTTGAAATGTAAAAAATGTAAAAATACGGACAAATCTTTAAATACTTTAAATAAAAAAAAAAAGTAAATATTGAAAAAAAAAAACTGTACTTGCAGATATCAATTAAATAAAAGGCCACTTAAGTGTACTTCAGAAGAGTACACTTTCATGACTGTCTTAACAGACTTAAGTACACTTAAAATTTGTACTTTGTAATTGTCAGGGTTCTGATATGTGTTATCTGTATTTGTGTTACTATGAGTTGGTTTTCCCTGTCATTTGTCACCTTGGTTACTGATTGATTAGCGTGCACCTGGTGTTGTTTTACTTGATTAGTTCACTCTGTTATTTAAGCCCTGTTCTGTTCAGTTCTTTGTCCGATCACGTCTTTGTTGTCTGTTACTAAACTCCGGACTGCTGCACTAGAATCCTGTTTATTTTGGTATCTTTGCCTCAACCATACATGACAGAAGATCGGACCGACTATAGATTTAGCAGCAGTCAGTATCCTCCTGCTCTAACAGGGGAACCAATCCCTGGGGGCGCACACACAGGCGTTCTAGGAGCTACAACATCTGGTTCATTATGATGACTCAAGCCTGCATGTGTTTTTCCAGGCAAGCCTCAATGAAAAGACCAGGATGCGCCTGCCCGAAGACGAGCCTCCAGGGAGCTTTAAATACTAAGTGGAATGGGTCCTTTTCCACAATGGTTCGCCATTTACAATCTATGAGAGCAGGGAGGAAATTAGCGCTCCAGCCACCACCAACAGCCCAGCACCAGCGATACCTGTGCCCCCCCGCAGATGATGAACCAGAGCCTGAGCCAAAGCCAGTGCTAAAGATCGCCCCAGAGCCAGAGCCAACCACGTCTGACAAGGGGTGTGACCCGGCATCTTCACCTGTGCCTGTGGACCTATTGGTGGAGTATGAGGGGAAGAACCGGAGCCCTACACTCTCTACTATGGCAGAGGAGGATTTAATGGACTTGTTGTGAGTGTATCTTTCCTGTCCCATCACCAAGCCCTGTGTTATTGATATCAGTGTTCCCACCAAGCCCACCTCTCCCATCTCTTCTGAAAGTTTTAAGTCTGCCTAGTAAAAACTGTATGCCTGTTCCCTGTCAGCCAAGAGGGTTGTTCAAGAGAGAGTTGTCTTTCCTGCGTATTTCCAAAGATTTGTGAAATTCATGTTTGCGCTACCCAGTCCTCCTACCCTGTCTTCTCTCAGCCCTTCAGCTCCTTCCACGCTGGCTCCGCCTCCCCTCCAGGATGCGCTATGGTCCTCTAGTTTTACAGTCCAGCTCAGGAGTGTCAACCCACTAGCTCCACCAAGAACTTCCTTGCCCGTCACTCCATCTTGGCCTGTCGACCCTGGCTCCTCGCCCATTCGACTACACCCTTGTCCCTCCGGCACCACATTGGTCAGTCGTCGCATTGCCTGCGCCATGGACTTCCGGAGCATCAACTGCACTTCGTCCCTTCACCCCTTTGGCTCTGTCGGGCTCCTCCTTCCCTTCAGCTCCGCCTTCACCTCAGTCCTGAGCTGTGTTCGAAATCACCCCCTATACACTCATTCACTATTTCCTACATTACTCCACTAATATTGTCCACTTGAAGGAGTGTATGAAAGCAAGTGAGAGAATTCAGACACTGAGTGCACCGGAAGGGCTGCCGCTTTTGCATAGCAAACTGGCAGCTTCAGTAGTAAGATGAAAAGATTTAGAACTCTGTCATGGAAACTATGTTTAAACCTTAATTGAACAATTTACCTGTATGATATTACGCTGTAGCCACATTGGACCAGCGGTTTGGAAAATCTATGGATGATTTTCAGCATCTTCTGGTCAGACACAGGAATTAATTCAGCGCACAACTCTCATTGCGCATTATGGGTATTCTCTAGCCGTTCAGCATACATCGGCTGTACACTCGTTATTGCGGTGCATTCTGGGTGCATTTAATATAAATATAAACTAGAATACATTTTGATTTAATTGCAATTAACATGTAGTGTTGGAAAATTACATTCAGTTTGCATTTAAGAATGTTCATTTATAGTACATTATTTCTGTAACAAGTACTCTTTTTGAAAAGTATGCTAAAGTGCACTTCCTTTTTCTCATGGGGACAGTCCAAATATTCTTTCTCTTTTGGCTAAAACGTGTTAGACCACCAAATCTGACCACAAAGAACATCTTGTATGATCAACAAAGGTGGTAAATTATTAATAATCCGGATGCATTAGCAGTAAATCAATATCCCCTTAAGTTCCTTATCACATAATGGCTAATGGTATTTTCCTCCATGTACTCAAGTCTCATTGGGATAATATGCCCACCTGCCAGTGGTTCTCAACCCAGGGGCCTCAGTAAACTTCCAAGGGGGCCACAGAATGACTTTATATTGGTTAAAGGTGCGGAAAGCGATTTCTGAAAAACACTGTTGATATTTGAAATCAACCCAAACAAACGCACCCCTCCCTTCATTGCGGCGCCCCCAAAATGCACAAACACGCAATGCAAGAGTGGATGACTCTTTATCATAGCTGAAGCAAAGCAAAATAACGCTTTGTGAAAAATAAAGCGAAGATGACGAATGAACAACAAGGAAGAAAAAAAATGAACAAACAGTACACAAGAGTATATACAAGCAAGAGTTTGTTGTTAGACGCCAGACGAACAAAGACACTCAAAACTGTCCTGTCAACAGTTCCTCTGCATCCGTTTTCCATTTCCTGCTTCGGTCTCTCCAGCGCTGGAAAACTTTTCTAATATTAACACGGGTCCTAAAGCTCTTGCCTGATCATAACTCTTCTTGTTCCAGTGATATTCCTCTGACCTTTTCTCTTTTGTAATCTCTCTCAGCCATCTCTCTTTCTACAGTCTTTCTTCAAATCTTCCTCTTGCTCACTCTCTCTCCTCCCCCATCACGAGTGGACACGCTAATTGGCTACAAATATGTTGTGGCACTTGGTCCGATCCACTTTCAACAGTGTTTCTCAGAAATCGCTTACTGCAAGCTGCGGCAGATGAACTGACAGGAAAGCTTCAAGATGGAAGAATTTAATTTGGGGTGCAATTTGAACTTGTAAATCTCTGATGATCTGTGTGTTATTATACTTATCCTAAGTTTCTCATATTGCGCTCTGTATCTGTGTTTTGTATTTATGTATCTATTTTTTTTTTTCAGGTAATTTGTTTTGATTGCAATTTTATTACAAGGATCAGTGGCTTGGACCTGGGGGACCGCTGGGGGGTTCAGAGGGTAAATTGTTGTTCTGTTTATTGTGAAGAAACCTTTGGGTAATTGTATGTGATCATATCTATGAAGAATCAATAAAAAATGAATCCCCCCCACCCCAAAAAAAGAAATCACTTACACCTTTAAACTAATTGCCTCCAAATAAAGTAAAAGTTAAAGTACTAAAATTACAAACTGAAAAAAAAACTAAAAATGAAATAAAAAGAAAATATATGAAAAATATTTAGAAATTTATTTAACAAACAAAAACTAATAAAAATGACAAAATTATAAATATATTTTTTTATATAAATATGTGTTTACAGGGTTCCTACAGGTTTCTTCAAGTTAAATTCAAGTCTTTTTAAGACCTTTTTAAGACCATTTATATAAAAAATTAATACCTATTTCACGTCCCTACCAGCAAAGAAAAACAAAATCCTTCAACTTGTGTTCATTTATTTTTCAAATGTGGAATGGGTAAAAGATGATAAACCAAGCAGGTGTGAAAAATAAAAACATTTCAGTAGGCCACAAGAAAGTTTGCCGAACAATGCTAAGTTGTGTTTTAACATTAGCTAGCTACTTATTCTATGCTGGGAATATGCGGAACTGAGAGACCCCTGAACAATAAACATAGAAAATAATAATAATAATCGTGGTTGACAAATGAAACTTTTGAGGAAAAATACAATACGGAGAAGTTACATACAGCAGTGTTAATTTTGACAGCAAATTTTGATTTAGTTTTAGTCTCAGTCTTTTGACAAAAAATATGACAAACTAATTTTAGTCATACTTTACTCATCTGAATTGTTTTAGTTTTAGTCTAGTTTTAGTTGACAAAATACAATAAGATTTTAGTGATTTTAGATTTTAGTTTTTTTTTAGATTTTTGAAATCTACTGTAAACTAAATCTACAGTAGATTTAGTCGACTAAAATATAATGGGTTTAGGTAAATTGTAATGTGTTAATTTAGAATTTCTCTAAAATTTCCAATTCAACAAGCAATACAGATACAGATTTAACTACTGTGACTTAAAAAAAATATCTTAAAATTAAATAAAACCACTTTTCCTAAAGTAAAACATTCTTCTTTTCAATGAATGATATATGCATTCTTTATAACAACTTACAAATAATTGTCTGCTTGAAAGAATAAAGAATTATGTATGTATGAATTAAATTATTAATAATTAATCCTTAGTAAAGCTATTAACAAACAGTAAATGCTTTTCTCTTTTTCTTTGGTTGCTTGATCAAAATTAATGACACAGACCGCATTATGTTTATTGCCACTGTCACTTTAAGACATCGGATCATGTCCAATGACATGCGGATACGATTGCACTGTTGCACACCCGATACAACTGTTTAAGACATAACCGACATAGTTTACATGAATACTCTCCAAACCGGACATTAAGACATAATGTTGTGTGTATTTGTCCATTCAGACACGAAAGAGCTCAGTGCAGGTCCCGCGCGCTGTATAGTTGTATATGTGCATGGCTCCACGCTTCGGGTTGGTGCGTGGTTGGTTTACATTTTTAACATTTTATGAGACCGCGGGGTAGATCAGCACGTTACAGTCCAAATGTGTGCATCTACCACACACGCAGTGACGCAGGACATCAGTTCTGACTGGATCGCTTCCCAGATCGACACTATCTAACATTTTCATCTAGTTTTTATTCGTTGACGAAAATGTCAATAGATTTTCGTCATAGTTTTTGTCATTCAAAACTAGGTTTTATTTAGGTAGCGTCTCATTTTCGTCAGTGAAAAATGTCGTTGAAGAAAAGTTATTATTTTAGTCAATGAAATGAACACTGACATACAACACAATTTTTAAGACCCAGACATCAAAATTCAAGACTTTTAAAAGACTTTTTAAGGTATTATTTCCAAATTCATAAATTCAATGCTTTTAAGGCTTTTTAACACCCCGCGGGAACCCCTGGTTTAATATGAAAACAAACTAATATATACATAACACTTAATTTAAAATAAGTAAAAATAAATACACTATTTATAAATATAAAAAAACAAATAAAAACAGAAAAATAATTCACATAAAAAAAAAATAAAAATTATTAAAATGAAAAATGAAAATGTACAGTATTTAAATAATGTCCGTATATAAATAATACTAAATGAACAGTCAAACTGCCCAGCTACAATTGGAAGTTATGAGCCCAGCGGCTTTTTTATTTATTTATTTTTTTTACCTTTCTCTCAGACAGAAGTTTCTTGTAGCCGCTGGCCCCCAGTGTGAGCAGCGTAATGAGGACATCTAAAGACGGGGAAGCAGAAGCTCGACCTGGACAAGAGAAGGTAATCTCAATGACTTTAACATCAACAGCTTGCAATAGTACTGCTTAAGTAAATTGTAATGCATTAAAGAAATGCTTCTCATTGCATCATTGCAACACTTTATTGCAGTTCATAATGTCAAGTACAAACATAATAAGGATGCATGATATATCAGTACCATAACAGTTATCAGATTTTTTAAGAATTTAGCATTATTGACTGATATTGGATGTTTAATTATACATACGTTTTCCCTATTTCTGTATTTAGACTGGGATCTAATGGTAATTTTTAAAAACAAAAATAATTTAAAGAGTATCTATTATGGACTTTTATAAAGTCTTGGTTTCTACTAGAATAGGTTTTCATGCTTGAATGTTCAAAAACACATTATTATTCACATATTTTTACATTGTTGCAGCACCTCCTTTCCCAGTCGGTCAGTAAAGCTTTGTTCCCGTCTCAACGAAGCCCCTCCTTCCGAAAAGCCACGCCCCTTACCATAACCGCGCATTTTAACACACTACTACCGCAACTCAACCGGGGCTCATTCCCTTTATTTTACATACGCCTTGGGGGGAAATTATTTAAATTAGGAATATTACTGTGTGTATGCTCTTGTATGTATGCATGTATGCTCTTTTTTGTTTAGTTTCTGTGTTCCCTTTTTCCTTAGTTCCTCGTTAATCTCCTTGTTTCCTAATTAGTAAACACCTGTTCTGTTTCAGTCATCCTCTGTGTATTTAATTTCCTGTGTTCCATTGTCCGGTCTCGTCCATGTTATATGGTTGTGTTACATTATTCTGCAGCGATCTCCTGAGTTTTAGATTGTGGATTATAATAAAGACTATTTTGTTTCTCTACTCCTTTGTTGTGTGCTTCAATACAACCGACGCCTGACAATTATGACGTTCGTTTCCGGAAGAAAACTCAAGACTACAATCGAGGCGTTTCAGAGAGTTCAGAAGCTTACTGATATAGAGAATAACTGCCTTCGGAGTGAGCGGACCGTTTTCATGTGCAAACAGCAACATTACAAACTAAAGAAAGTAAAAAAAAAAAAAAAAAAAAAAAAACATAATATCTCTAAATGAATAAAAAAATGTTATGTCCTGTATAATATAATGTTGTGATGCCTAAATTCATTTGCAGCATTTAAAACAACCGATTTTAGTTTTAAGTATTTATTTTTTAGTTGTTGAGAGAAAACATTATAGAATGATAGTTATTGGCAATAACGTGAAAATTATTATCTGCTTGTCGTACCAGCCTGAATTGTAATACTGGTTCATTCCCTTATAGTGATGCATATCCTTTGGATTTGATAACCTCTGCAGTAAAATTCATAAGCAGTATTCACTTGTTTGACAATGGACCAAATTACAAGCGTTTTCCACTGTCTAACTCACTCTAGCACACTCAGTGAATCAATAGTATTAGGAGTGTTTGGGACTTCCTCTGCAGTGCAGAAAAAAGTGGGAGGGATATGTGGGAGCCAGCAGAAAGCAGTTCTGAAGAGGCACACTGCACAAACAAAAACTCCTTCTAGATTTCTAGAGATAGTGTACGTGCAAGAGGAAATAAATGGAGTGTGAAAAATACACATTCAGGCAGACCACTTTTTACAGTAAATATTCAGTATGATAGCAGTATTTTAGTCTTGTATTTCAGACTCTTCAATTGCAACTGCAAATGTTTGACTTCAGACATTAAGTTTGTAACAGATCACTCATCTACAACATATTTGCCGTTATATATGAAATATGAATATAAAAAGAAAATATGCATACCAGGGTACATCTTACTGATCTCCGTAATGAAGCTCTCATCAAACCCTGCGATGATGGCACCACCAACTGGGACCATGAAGTTTTTATCAAGACTTTGGACAAAGGCATCGATTCTCCCAACGCGAGCCCCCTATAAAAACACCTCATAAGCCAATTTGGTTGCATTGAAATAAAGTAAATTATTGCAGTAAATTTACACAAAAAAGTACGCTACCTGCTGAATAAGGTGCATACATTTGGATGATTGCATTCCATAGGCATTATTGACAATGTGAGGAATATCTTGCTTGGCACACAGAACAGAAAGTTCCTCTAGCCTGTAAAAAGAAACACAATAAAGTGACTATGCAAATTGACTATGCAATATATGTATTTATATTTATACAAAAGAAAGAAAATAATATGGGGTCGGATTGTGAGTAAATGATGACAGAATTTTCTTTTTAAGTTGAACTGTTCCTTTAAACTTCATGTCTACATGCTTACGGAAACTTTGCAGGCTAAAGATTTGTTTTAGTAAAGAAACTGACCTGTCAGGGACACGTGGCGCAAAACATGATGTTGTGGAATGGACACAGAGGATGTTTTTAGCACCCAACTCCTCAATCTTCCTCTCCACTTCCTCCATGTTTGTTCTCAGCTCATCTCCTTCCAAGACATTCTCTATCACCACAGGTTCAAACCCTTTCAAAAGTTGGAAAACATTTGATGTACTTTTGTGAAGAGAGTTAATTTTAAAATTATTTTCTACACTAATATAAAGGAAAGCGCCATGAGGGGTCAACTGTGACATTTTCGGGTGCCACTTTATTTTAGATGTCTTTAACTACAATGTACTTATTCTGATCATGTTGTACTGCAAAACACTTTTGATGCTACTGAGGGGGATACGGGTAAGGTTAGGGACTAAGGGAAGGATCAAAAGTGTAATTGTAGATGCAATTACAGAAATTAAGCTGTGATTACATGTAGGTATTTTTTTTTTTAATATGTGCAAAGTAAAAACATGTATGTACACAATAAGTGCATTGTATCAAATGTTTAATTTTAATCTTAGTACACAGTAGGTATAGACCCTTAATATAAAGTGAGTCCACTGAGGGTTCCACTTTATTTTAAGGTGTCCTTGTTACAGTGCAATTATACATTTAAGTACTGAGTGATATTAATTAAATACATGTTTGGTTTAGGGTTATTGCATGTAATTATGCATAATTTAAAGTTATTATTATAGTAACTGCATATAAGACATGTAACAAGGACACTGTAAAATAAAGTGTTACCTAGAAATATATCTTTTTAAATAACAAAAGTGACAAAAGCATATAACAAAATAACTGAAACTAAAATGAAAATGAAATCTGAAACAATAAATATAAAAGCTAATTCAATATAACCTACAATAGTATATAGATAACACAGGTGTCCTCTGTGGTGGGCTGTATTGAGAACTGGCCCTCAGGGAATCTTACCAGCAGTCACCATGGATTTGAAACAGGACTTCTGGTCAATGCGAGGCCAGAGGATGTATCGCGCTCCTGGCCTCCTGTGTCTCAGGGTGAGGAAACACAATGTGAGACTCATTCCTGTTGCCATGGGGACCACAAAGCACGAGGACACACTCCTAACACCTGTGAAAACAGTTACAAATATGCACAAAAACACTGGATAATAACTGAAGGCTTGCTGTTTGCTGGTTTGTTCTGCTTAGTGATGTGTCCCATTACCAAGCATGTTGTTCAATAAAACATCACAGAAAGTACCTGTAAACTTCAGCACATCCAGAACTACTGAATTTGTGATTTTATTCAAGAGGCTGGAACCAGCAGCCTTAGGCTGAACAGCAGCAATGTCACCCGATCGGCCGATTCCATGGATCAGTCTGAGGGGGAAAAACACCAAAGCCTTATAGTAAAAGGCAGATTATTGAAGAAAATTCATTTTTTCCCCATAAAATATATAGTTTTAATAAATTGCCCATATTATGCTATTTTAAAGGTTCCTAGTTTTGTTTTGGAGGCCTCCTACAATAGGTTCTCTTACGAGAGTATCTCTCGTACTGCGTAATAGCTTACGCTAGGGGAAAAACTCTTTTCCGCGAGATATTGAAGCCAAAAATTATCCTTAATTTTTTATTAATGTAAAACGCTTTGCAGCAGCAAGCAAACATAGCGAAACAGCTCGCGCGCCTATTGGTTGCTCTGCAGCAAATGCAGCAGCCTATCGAGAGAGACTCTGCGTGACGTAATGACCAATGGGGGCAATTCGCGCCCATATCGTCACGTCCCGCCAGAAGGGGCGTGGTCTCGCCCTATAAATATGCTCGTTAGGCTGATACAAGCTGATTTTTACCTCTTCAGCGAAGCACACGCATCGCTGGATCCGGAGTGAGAAGCCGCGCCGTCGAAGCAAGCTTTTCAGCGGGACGAGCTCTGGAGTCGCTGGCCTCGCCGCCTTCAACTGCCGTACCTGCTGCGCTTTCCGGCGTTATATATCCTTTTCAACACTCTGTGTATTTCTCTGTTGAGAAGTGTTTGTTCGCTTACTTGACGCGACTTACACTTCTCTCTCAAAAGAGCAGCGTCTTTTTAAAGATGCCTTCCTGTGGCTCGTGCCGCGCCCCGCTCAGCGATGGAGACCGACACGTCATCTGTGTTTCCTGCCTGGGTGAGGATCACGCGGCTATCGCGCTCGCTGACGGCGGATGCCCTCATTGCGAGCTTTTGTCCATGGTGACTCTGAGGACGCGCCTGGCATCATTCTCCGAGCCTTCACCGCAGCCCGCCGTGGTGCCGCGCCGCAAGAAGCACCGCGCCCAGCGCGCTCCCGAGCTTTCTCCAGCCCGCCAAAGCTCGCCGGTTCGCCCGCCAGCTTCGCCGGCTTCGCTCGAGTCGCTCACTGACGGACAACGGCCGCCGCCTGCCGCCGCGTCCATCCACGAGCTTGACGAACCCTCCGAGGCGTGTTCTCTTCTGGCGTCCGATAGTGAGGATTGGGCGAGCTCTGTGGATCTCCCCTCCGCTAGCGTTTCCCGCCAGACCACTGGTAAGAGAGCCGGCATTGAGACTGAGCTGATGCGTCTGCTCTCTCAGGCCGTTGAAAGCATCGGCCTCGATTGGGAGGCGCCCGCGCAGCCGCCGCGCAACAGAATGGACGGACGCTTTCTCGGAAATGACGAGGCTCCGACGAAATCGCGGCCCGCGCCCTTCCTCCCGGAACTTCACGAGGAAGTGACGAAATCGTGGAACGCCCCCTTCTCCGCCAGGCTGCGTACCTCTGCTTCTGCTACCTTCTCCTCTGTGGATGGCGCGAAGGAAAGAGGATACCTTTCTGTTCCTCCTGTGGAACCAGCTGTAGCGTCTCATCTCTGCCCGCCCTCCGCTGGACGGCGCGCGCACACGACGCTTCCTTCTAAAGCCTGCCGAGTGACGTCATCCATGCACGGTCGCGCTTACACCGCCACCGGGCAAGCAGTTTCAGCGCTGCACACTATGGCTATCCTGCAGATTTTCCAGGCCGACCTCCTCCTTAAACTGGACGAGGAAGGACCCGGAGCGATCTGCGTGGCGGACCTGAGAAGCGCTACAGACCTCGCTCTTCGCGCTACTAAAGCCGCTGCACAGGCCATAGGACGAAACATGGCCTCTCTCACCGTGGCTGAGAGACACTTATGGTTGACGCTGTCCGAGATGACGGAAGCCGAGCGCTCTGTGTTCCTCGACGCGCCCATTTCCCAAGCGGGCCTTTTCGGATCTGCCGTCACAGACTTCGCGGACAGATTCATGGAGGTGCAAAAAACTTCGCAGGCCATGAAGCACTTCCTTCCGAAGCGCTCGAGCTCCGCTGCAGGTCGCTCTAAACCGCCGCCTGCTCGCAGCTCTCAGCCGCAGCCTGCACCGCCCGCCGCCGCCGCTTCACAGCGCCGCCACGACCGAGACCAAAGACCGCGCTCTCGCTCTGCTGGACGCCGCCCCCCTCAGCGCGGGCCCCGGCCGAGGATTGAGATCAAGCCCGAGGCCTCAAAATCTTCCTAGCCATTCTAGGAAAACGACGGTGTTCAGATCCCGCTGCGGCCGGATTTTCACTGAAACTTCTCGCTCGGTCAGTTCCAAACATCGCGACTGTCCCAGTGTATTTCGCAGAGAGTCAGCCGGTGTCACAGCCCGTTTGCCTGCGCACAAAAGCCGTTCTTACGGCTACCCAGATAAATCCAATAAAGAGTGCATTTTCTGGTGTTCCGGCCACGGCCGAAGGTGTTATGAGTGTTGTAAGAATGCCCACCCAGTGCCCATTCCCACACACAAACACAGCCCGCCACGGTGCAGGGGTAGCACAAATAAAATCGTCTCCGGTCGATTGTGCAAACAATGTAGTGCAAGCGCCCATGTCACCATGCCCGCTCACACTACATGCTGCGTGTCCCATGGTTTCTGTAAAAACGAAACCAACACACATTCAGTCGGCCATGAACGACAGTGTTTTCAGTGTATTAAATGTGCCCGCAGCCCCGCGCCCACATTTTCTCACAGACGCGCCGATTCCCACGGGATCTTCCCCGCTCGCTTTTTCTGCACAATCTGCCATAAAGAAGCAGAGCGCGGCCAGGTCGCCCGCTGTGATCAGCGCGCCCCCCGCCTCGAACGCTGTAAACACGGTGTTGTGTTCCCAGTATGCACGGGCTCTCGAGCTGCCGTTTTGTCGCGGCCAGAGCCCGGATTTCATTCTGCCTCTAGCTATTCACGCAGATGCGTGGTCAAAGCTTCCCGGGGTATCAGAATGGGTGCTGAACACTATAAAGAGAGGCTACTCGCTACAATTCGCACGACGCCCGCGCCGTTGTACGGCGCGCGTCGAAACTACGGTGAAAAACGAAGTATCTCATCTACTTCGTGCCGAAATAGCGAAACTACTGAGCAAAGGGGCTATAGAACCTTTATCTCAGGCTCAGAGCGAAGGGGGCCTATACAGCAGATATTTTCTGGTACCGAAAAAGGATGGGGGTCTCAGACCCATTTTAGATCTGCGACAGCTGAACAGAGTGCTTGTGAAACGCCAGTTCAGAATGCTTACGACCAGGAAAATCCTCGCGCAGGTGCGCTACGGGGACTGGTTTGTGTCGATAGATCTGAAAGACGCCTATTTCCAAATACAAATAGCGTCCCATCACAGGCGATTCTTGAGATTCGCCTTCGAGGGCCAGGCATATCAATACACAGTCCTGCCGTTCGGCCTGTCCCTAGCACCTCGTACATTTACGAAGTGCATGGACGCGGCGCTCGCACCCCTGAGACTTCAGGGCATGCGAGTCCTGAACTACTTGGACGATTGGCTGATTCTAGCTCGATCGCGATCGGAGCTCATAGAACACAGGGCCGCATTACTCGAGCACCTCGAGAAGCTGGGCCTCACAGTCAATTGGGCGAAGAGCTCACTGTCTCCCAGTCAGAAAATTTCCTTTCTGGGAACCGTGTTGGACTCGCTGTCCATGACAGCACGCCTGTCACCAGAGCGCGTACTAAATATTCAGCGCGGCGTGAAATCCTTCCGCCACGGCGCGATAGTCCCGCTCAAAAGGTTTCAGAAAATGCTGGGGCTGATGGCCTCAGCAGCCTCTGTACTCCAGTTGGGCCTGCTCCGCATGCGCCCACTGCAGATGTGGCTGAAAGCGCGGGTTCCACCCAGGGCATGGACAGCGGGTCTGCTTCGCCTCAGGGTCGACCTTCAGTGTGTGTCAGCTCTGGAACCTTGGAGAAAAATCGACTGGTATCAGTCAGGTGTGAGCCTGGGGACCGCTTCGAGTGTGAAGGTGGTGTCTACGGACGCCTCCACCTCGGGGTGGGGAGCGCTGCTCGAGGGCAGACCGCTAGCTGGCCTGTGGTCAGAACGGGAAAAGCTCCTTCACATAAACTGCTTGGAGATGATAGCAGTCGACAAAGCGCTACGGCGTTTTTGTCCCCAGATAACAGGCCACCACGTCTTGGTCCGGTCGGACAACATGTCGGTGGTGGCATACATAAATCGCCAGGGTGGCATCAGGTCACGAAACCTTTACAGGTTGACGGAACGCCTCCTGGTTTGGGCTCAGCACAACCTGCTCTCACTGAGAGCAGCGCACGTGCCTGGTCACCTGAATGTGGGACCAGACAGACTGTCCAGGAACAATGTTCCAGCAGGGGAATGGTCGCTGCACCCGCAGACGGTCCAGCTGCTGTGGAAAACGTTCGGCAGAGCTCAGGTGGACCTATTCGCGTCCCACAAAAACGCTCATTGCCCGGAGTTTTTCTCGAAAAGCAAGGACGCGCTGGCTCATGTTTGGCCCCGCTGCCCCCTATATGCTTTTCCTCCTGTCTCGCTCCTGCCTCAGGTGTTGGAACGAATCAGGGAGAACGGATGCCCAGTGCTGCTTGTAGCCCCGCTCTGGACGAACCAGACGTGGTTCCCTGCCCTGATGCAGCTGGCCAGCACTGCCCCATGGCCTGTACCATTGAGGAGAGACCTCCTCTCTCAGGCGGAGGGCTCGATTTGGCACCCTCGCCCGGAGTTATGGTCCCTGCACGCATGGGCCATCAACGGGTACCCGCTAGCCTCCCAGAGGAAGTGTTAAACACGATCACGCAGGCTAGAGCTCCGTCTACCAGGCGGCTCTACTCCTCGAAATGGTCTGTTTTCTCTGCATGGTGTCAGGCCCAGAGCCTTTCACCTGTGGAGTGCGGGGTTCCGGAAGTGCTTTCCTTCCTTCAAGAGCTACTGGATAAGGGCAGGACCCCATCCACGCTCAAAGTATATGTGGCGGCCATAGCAACATTTGCAAAACCGGTGTCTGGCCAGTCGCTGGGGAAAAACGACTTAGTCGTGCGTTTCCTTAGGGGAGCTCGGAGGCTGAACCCTCCAAGGCCCCCTTCAGTCCCGACGTGGGACCTTTCCACGGTCCTGGAGGCCATGAAAGGCACCCCGTTCGAGCCAATCCAGCTGGTGGACATGAAACACCTGTCGTTCAAGACAGTGTTTCTCATGGCTCTCGCTTCAGTGAAGCGCATAGGGGACTTACAGGCGCTTTCAGTGAGCGCGTCGTGTATGGAGTTTGGGCCTAATGACTCGAAGGTCATTCTCAAACCAAAGCACGGGTAGGTCCCGAAATCCCTCAATACGCCGTTCAGGGCCCAGGTAATTTCCCTGTCTGCCCTTCCGGTTCTCAGTGAGGAGGAGGATGCAAGTCTCCTTTGCCCCGTCAGGGCATTAAGAGCTTATGTGTCACGCTCGTCTGTTTTCAGACAGACGGAGCAGCTTTTTGTTTTGTTCGGCGGGCGTTCCAAGGGACTCGCCGCCTCAAAACAGAGCCTATCCAGATGGATAGTGGATGCCATTGCGCTCGCTTACTCTGCGAAGGGCTTACAGTGCCCCTTGGGTGTCAGGGCGCACTCCACGAGAGGCGTGGCCTCTTCGTGGGCATGGTCTAGCGGGGTTTCCCTGCAAGATATCTGTACGGCCGCGGGCTGGGCCTCGCCGTCTACATTTATAAAATACTATAACCTGGAGGTACCCGCCTTACAAGCTAAGCTTTTGGCGGTCTAAATTCAGTGCTATCTGCCCCGCTGTGCGGCCCAGATGCTGAGTTTACTGCAGCCCCATGAGTATTGACTCACGTATGGCCACCCAGATCAGGCTGAATGCTTTCACCCTGGCTGCGCGTTTGATTGTCATATAATAGCCCCGCTGGGTGCTTTTTTATAGGGAATGACGCTTCCAGCCTCTCTTCCTCTACTCTATGTGAGTTTATGGTGATTATGCACTACATGAGCCCTGGGCTTCGGCCCCTGGGACTTTGGTGTTGGATCCCTGTACGCACGGCGTGTTGCATTGTGTTCCCCTAGCGTAAGCTATTACGCAGTACGAGAGATACTCTCGTAAGAGAACGTACTCGGTTACTAACGTAACCTCGGTTCTCTCTAGAGAGGGAACGAGTACTGCGTATCTTGCCGTGCGTGGCATACGCTCTGGTTCGCTTCAGCGATAAAAACCAGCTTGTATCAGCCTAACGAGCATATTTATAGGGCGAGACCACGCCCCTTCTGGCGGGACGTGACGATATGCGCGCGAATTGCCCCCATTGGTCATTACGTCACGCAGAGTCTCTCTCGATAGGCTGCTGCATTTGCTGCAGAGCAACCAATAGGCGCGCGAGCTGTTTCGCCTATGTTTGCTTGCTGCTGCAAAGCGTTTAACATTAATAAAAAATTAAGGATAATTTTTGGCTTCAATATCTCGCGGAAAAGAGTTTTTCCCCTAGCGTAAGCTATTACGCAGTACTCGTTCCCTCTCTAGAGAGAACCGAGGTTACGTTAGTAACCGAGTACGTTTACATGCATCCAAGTTAAAAAAAAAAAAACACTTAAATTTTCTCACAAGTCATAACATACTTGCAGCATCACTTCTTTTTCTCAGTGTCTGAAACGGTTTGATCAAGGATACGGTCTCTCTAAACTTCTCCTTTACGAGAGCCTACTCTGCTCTGATTGGTCAGATGGATCAGTCTGTTTTGATTGGTCTACTCTGCTCTGGGTTTCGTTTCCCACAGCCAACTATGGTCGTGAGTTCCATTGTTACCAATAGAATTCAATGGAACTTTTGCGACCATAGTTTGCTAATGATTGTTTTGGGATACACACCCCAGATTGGTCAGATGGCCCAGTCTGTTGTGACTGGTCTACCAATCGGCCGTGTTTCCGAGTTTCGGAAACCAAACGCCCATTACTACATCTGAATTTCAGCTATGGAGGCTTCCTCAGCACTTGATGCAATGATACGAAAAGTAATGAAGGCGTCGGTTTTACTGTATCTATTCAAGCCCGAGTCCTCATCATGCAAAGTGTATGCGCTTTTGCATCACAGAAAACAGCATCTTCTCAACATGTTAAACAACACGAACCAAGTTCTTCCAGTCTCAGCTACAACTACAGTGTTTGAGGGCGGGGCAAAATAGATGCTGTTTGCAGGCAGCCAATGAAAACCATACACTGGCATTATGCAAATGTGCTACGAACCTATGTAGGTTTTTGCAGGAAGTAGACAATAACTCCATTTATCTGCACTTTGGTCTTTGAAACTTTGCAGACCTTTTACACCATATTACACACTACAAGAAAAGTAATATATGAAAAAGCATAATAGGGGCACAATAATTATTAATAAAAATACACTTTTGTTACGATTTGGTTCGATACACAATACTAATCTCACAATACGATACTTTAAACAAACCCAAATTTAAAATGGTACGTTTTTTAATTATTACTTCTAAGACATATGATAAACAAATGACAAAAAGTACTGTTCATAAAAATCCTAAATTTGGTATGAAATCAGGACTTTGGTATAGGTTTTGACACTGTATGTACAATGAAATGGCAACACCAGAATAGAAATAGCAAGTGCAAATGTGTGACCCAACGGGTTTACCATATTTAATGCTTAATTAAACCTGTGATAACTATACACTAACTATTGCTGCATTTTTGTATAGAGATATCTTGTGACACAATATATTGTTACTCACACCCATTAACTAATGAATTCACGTTTCTTAAATGTGTCCAACCTGTAATGTCTCCTGGCCACCAGGCTGGAGGCGACTCTGCCCTCTCTCTCTCCCACACCACAGTTCCCTAAAAAGTTGTTGCTGTCCATGACGGCCAGCTCATTTAGAAAGAGCTCGATGGTGCTTTCACTCCATCCCTCCTCTGGACATTTGCCCTACAAGGAAAGATAAACCTGATAGTCACAAGCACCCATTTGTGTGTCCACCATAATAAAATCTAGTTTAAAGTCGGCATGAAACGGAATTTGCGATAGTCTTTTCTAAAACAGTAATGTTTTTTCAAAGCATGTTTATAAAAGCTACTTAAATGTCCTAAATGAACAAAGGCCTAATCCTGGCTTAATGTAAACCCTGTCTGTGAAACCAGGCCTGTATGTACTAACTTGCAAATAACTTAATCATTAAAAATGTTTAATTACAATGTACTTAATACAAACAAGTTTCAACAGAATGGCATTGAAGTATATTTTAGATTGCCATAAACGATTGTCAGTACATTCAGCAATACACTTATACAATATTTCAAAGACAATATAATTATGAAAATAAAGATGTAGGCTACTTAAGTTCTACTTAAGTCAATAAAACACTATTAAATTCAGCTAACTGTATTTAATATAAAATTAAACAAATTTTCATTTAATTGCAACTATCATGCAATAAAGTGTCCTAAAACATTACATTCAGTTTGCACTTATATAGCCTTATATATCCGTAATGAGTACTCTTCTTTGTATATATGCTAAAGTGTACTTCTTTTTCAAAATGGTTTGACAGTCAAGAGGGTCAGCAAGTTTCATTTTTTTTTCTGCATCACATGACTGATTTCGCAGACAAGTTTTTTTTTTTTTAAATATTAAGCAGAGAAGTTTTTGTTGCACAGCACAGTAAATAAAATCAACATTAATTTAAATTCAGAAATTAAAAATGTGCTCAACATAGAATGCATTTTAAATGTTATAAAATGTATGTTATATAATATATAATTTTAAAGGTCCAGACAAAAAAGAGCGTCATGGCATTGACCTATGTATCTTTCTTTCTGTCAAACCAGCACATGGACATACAGTCAGCAGATGTCAATCATACAGTGATTACCTGCTGTAAAAGGACTCGGATGAGCTGTTCATGACCGCGACGAGCCTGCAGACCCTGTCGCACATATGAGGACGAAACCAATTTTTCGCTCAGGATGAAATTTTCGTTGTTCATGTCCTTTCAGTCTTTACAAAGCGCTGCAGGTAAATATGACAGTGACAAGCGCGTGCTGAGTGACGTGTAGACACGACCAGCTGCTGCGTGACACTGAAGTTTGTCACTGTATGTCTAAACAGTGGTTTCAGTAATGTGCTTGCGTGACTGTTACGCTATGGATAAGCAGATGTGAGGTTAAACATTTTCTAATATCTCTGAGTCAGCATGAGTTTCAAATCGATCAGCAAGAAGTGTACTGTTTACTTCCGGGTCGAAACTCCACCCATTTAATGACGTCTGTATTTCAAAGTAAAAGCCCTTGACATCAGCGAATTCATGCACCGTTGCAGTCATTACATGGGAACAACTTTATATAATTATTAGTGCTGGCATTCGATTAAAAAAAATAACTGATTAATAGCACATTTTTCTATAAAAAAAATCATGATTAATCGCATCTAACATTAAAACTTTTTATATTTTTTTTATTGTAATAATTTGTAATTTAATCTCCAAATTAATGTGAAAACAACAAAGTCAGTAGCCTATATTTTAAATATTTTTAATAGCATCTTTTTATGAAAGAAGGCCAGTATCATCAATACAAATACTGCTACAGATGTCTCTATGAAAGTGATTTTCGCTCAATTTTTGCCATTAATTATAGGTATTCAGCGTTAGAGTATAATTGAAAAGCTATACATTTTAACATTAGGCTTTAAAAAATAGAACTTTTAATGTAAGTGAAAAATCTTCACATAGACCCATTATTATAAATGTCACATTTATTGGGTAAAGAGTCCATCCTCTCTCAAGGAGTATGGTTCCAGAGCCCAATCCGTGCGTGGAGGTGATCTCGACTATCTCTAGTCGGTACCTTTCAACCTCACGCACAATTTCAGGCTCCTTCCCCGCCAGCGAGGTGACGTTCCACGTCTCAAAAGTGTCCAGGGATCGGGTTGTCGAGGCCCCCGCCTTCGACTGCCACCCAATCCACTTTGCACCGACCTCTTATGGTCCCTCCTGCAGGTGTTGAGCCCACGGGAGGGCGGCCCCACGTCGCTCCTTCGCGCTGAGCCCAGCCGAGCCCCATGGGGGAGGCCCGGCCACCAGGCGCTCGCATACGACCCCCAACCCGACCCTGGCTCCAGGGTAGGGCTCCGGCTGCGCCATGCCGGGCGACGTCACGGTCCTCGTTATTAATTTTATCATAAAGGGTTTATGAACCGCTCTTAGTCTGACCCATCACCTAGGACCTGTTTGCCTTGGGAGACCCTACCAGGGGCATATAGCCCCGGACAACATAGCTGATCGTTCGGGTACTCAAACCCCTCCACCACGGTAAGGTGGCAGTTCAAGGAGGGGCAGAGAATTCGGCCGATAGTAGAACCTCCGATTCAGGAGGAACAGTATGGTTTTCATCCCGGTCATGGAACACTGGACCAGCTCTATACCCTCTCCAGGGTGCTGGAGGGTTCATGGGAGTTTGCCCAACCAATCCTCATGTGCTTTGTGGATTTGGAAAAGGCATTCAACTGTGTCCCTCGCGGCGTCCTGTGGAGGGTGCTCTGGGAGTATGGGGTCCGGGGCCATTTGCTAAGGGCTGACCAGAGCAGGAGCTTGGTTCGCATTGCCGGCAGTAAGTCAGACTTCTTCCCAGTGCATGTTGGACTCCGACAGGCCTGCCCTTTGTCACCGGTTCTGTTCATAATTTTTATGGACAGAATTTCTAGACGCAGCCAGGGGCCGGAGGGTGTCCGGTTTGGGGACCACACGATTTCGTCTCTGCTTTTTGAGGATGATGTTGTCGTGCTGGCTCCATCAACCAGGACCTTCAGCATGCCCTGGGACGGTTTGCAGGCGAGTGTGAAGCGGCTGGGATGAGAATTAGCACCTCCAAATCCAAGGCCATGGTTCTCAGTCGGAAAAGGGTGGCTTGCCCACTTCAGGTTGGTGGAGAATTCCTGCCTCAAGTGGAGGAGTTCAAGTATCTTGGGGTCTTGTTCACGAGTGAGGGAAGGATGGAACGGGAGATTGACAGACGGATCGGTGCAGTTTCTGCAGTAATGTGGTCGATGTACCGGTGTGTCGTGGTGAAGAAGGAGCTGAGCTGCAAGGCGAAACTTACGATTTACAGGTCAATCTACGTTCCTACTCTCACCTATAGTCATGAGCTGTGGGTCATGACCGAACTTTTTTGTACAAAAATTTATTGTTTTCATTGTTGTTGACCCATGTAACCTTGTAAACAGTGCTTTTAGATATTCAGATAGGTCTAACATGTAGGATATATACAGAAATTGAATAAGTTATCAAACACTTAGCAGTCTTCACTGCATAAATTATAAATTAAATATAGATTAATCCTTATTAAAGCTACAAAAGTTATTCAGGAAAGAGCAGTGAGGGATTTTCTTTTTCTTTTGTTCTTTGATTATCCTTGATGACAGACAGCAGCAGGTTTATAAGGCTGCTGTTACTTTAACTGCGTTTTACTTAAACTGCTGTTACTGCGGAACTGAAACACATTTTCTCACAACTCTTTACGTTAATTTAAGAATTAATTTAACTGTGCTTGTGCGGATACTCAACAAAACTGGCATTTTGGCATAATATTGTTTTTGTCCATTCTAGACTAGCTGAAGCAGCTTGTGCGCACGAGTCATGTGTGTCACACAGACAGGATTCACAGACGTGCATGCCAGTACTGCACTGTTATTTTTTGTGTCTTATCGTGCCTGAATGGTTTAAAAGCATTTGCATTTATAAGACCGTGATCATATATTGGAACGGTAGCCAAAGGATGATGGAAGATGCTGCGTTATTGTGTTAAATATTTATAACTCATTAACCTGAAAAAAATTAATTGCATGCATTAACGCGTTCATTTTGACAGCCCTAACCAGACAGCAACATGGTATCGGCCCAGATCCGGCCCACATCTGGTACACCTGGAATCCACACAGCCCGGATGTGGGACGGATCTGGGCCAACATTATGTTGCTGTCTGTGTAATAATAACAATTATTATTATGTTATTAATATAAGTCTATTATTTGGCCTATACATTTTCTTATCTCTCATTTCGAAGGATGCATTCTCCAGAGGGCGCATGTCTTATTCCAGAACAGTAACCATTATAAAATTGACTATTACTCCTAGTGAAGCGTAAATTATTGTAATTTCTTAATGACTTTGGAATGTTGTGGTCAGTTTACTGAAATGAAGCAGTATGTTGGCCGACAAATTGCGACCTCCGGATGATGCAGCTTTCAAAATGAAACGAGGCGTCATAGTTAGCATATCGATTTTCGATATTATTCGAGGTAATTGGTAAAGGTTAGTCATTCCAAAACCAAAATCATGAGTCCCAGCTACTACAATGTCAGAAATAGGCTAGAGATCTTAATGCTGCACATACGGTAAAGGAACACAGATGAATTTTAAGTATATTCCATTAATGGTTTATTTTCATAAAGCCAGTTTACACAAAAACTACATGTAAATGTTCTGTTATTAAAATAAAGGTCAATCAATTTGACTGCTGAAGTATTAGCAAAACTGTGGCAGTCTGGGCTTGAAACTACAAAACCTCTATTATAGAGCACCTAAATGTCCTTTTTTCTGAAGCCTACTAAATATTCTAATAGTATTTTGCCCTAAAGCAGGGTTCAGGTTTTGCCGGGTTTTACCCTCTCTGTGCTTTAACATACATTTTTAGTAAAGTTTTCACAATTCAACAGAGAGAATTTGTTGAGTAGACAAGACCTCATTCACAGCAGGGCCATATTTGATGGAATAAAAGCGAGGTGTTTGAGTGATAGATGTAGGCCTACATCTCTTTAGGGGATTGTTCTGCTGATGAAACACTACAAAAATATTTCCAAGAGTTTTCAGTAGACAAAAAACACAGACAATATGAGCTGTGGAAAATTATAATTGAATGAGCTTTATATACAGCTTTTTATAGCAGATGCCATTGAAAACACGGCAAGTGCCTCGCTTTCATATACTAGCTACCTGTCATGGCGCTGATAAGGTCTGTCTCTCATTCATCAAACCCGCATCTGATTCCAAGCACATTTTACAAACGAGCAGCAAGAAAGTTGTGAAATCGACTTCGGATGGATTTTGTTTTTAGTCACTTTGCACCGGAATGCACGACACAAGAAATAAAGACCGGAATAATAGGCGCACAAGTGATTCAAGTGATTACACACAATCTGAAAAAATAGGCACTTTCAAATGAAGAGTATGATAGGCGAGTTCATATTCAACAGTTGTTAAATGAATTTATCTGATGCAATATTTGTTTGCAGAGAGCAACAAATTTAAAGCCTTCATATTATGCATTATAAATGTATTTTAATGCATTAATTATGCCTTGTGATGCACCTTTTATTAATTATTCTTAATTGTAATCAGTTATAATACTTATCAATTCGTTGTTACACCTTCAGAAAGTATAATGCGTTAAAACACATGACAATAAACCAATTTCAGTTGTAACAAGGAATCTGTAAATATTATAATGCATTTTAACTTTGGTAACAATGATTTCTGAAAAGATATAATGCATTATAATGTACATTTTGAATACCTTTATAATGTATTATACATAAAGGCTTTAAGTCCAAATTTTCTTCAGTATGTCAGTCTATAGTAATGCATAACCATTATATGACTTCCTAAAGAAAAATATTCAACAACGAAACGGAATCATTGGTAATCATAATCATTGTGCACAATTTTTTGACTATTATAATGAACAAAAAGCACACATTATATAAGCAGATAACCTGTAAAGAAATTGTGTCAAAGTTCAATTTAAGTACAGTAATTAATAAGATTATAAGATATTAATTTCTACTTTGATGTCATCTAAACAGAAAAGCGAGAATGCGACTTCAGTTTGGCAGTGCCGAGATAGGGTTAGAATGGAGAACGTTCAACTTGTCATTGACAACATCTAATGCTTTCATACTTCCCCTTCAATCCCACTGAGCCTCCACCAAACCAATATAATCATCATCTGCACAACATCAGAATCAAAAACAGCACCTTTCAGAGATTCTGAAGAGAAGTAAACGTGTACCACACAACATTAGGCAAACTATTTTGATGTTGACAGCAAACATTACAGTACACTTAAAAGTAAACAACAAATTAATTGGTTCTTAAGGAAAAAACAGAAACACTGTCAGGACAAAACATGTAGATGGTGGATATGTGCGTTTAGAGTGGAATGTCCTGAAGAGGGTGTCCTTTCCATCTTAATTTTCAGACATCTTGCGAATCATGTAGTTGAGGATGCCACCATGATGGAAGTAAGTGAGCTCCACATCCGTGTCAAACCTCATCTTAGCATGAAATGTTTTCCCTGTGTCCAGCTGCAGAGATGAACGAAACAAAACACATTTAATCATATGGAACAGGGAGAAAAACATATATAAGGCAGTGTTATTTTAGCATTGTTTACATATAATTGTAGTATATATAGCGTATATTTTTATATTTTCAGTTTTCATATTAGTTTAAGTTTTAGTTATTTTGCTATGTGCTTTTTATTCTTTTTTAAAATATTTATTTATTTATTTTCAGTTTTAGTAATTTCAGTTATTTGCCAAGGCAACATTTAAATTTTTTCAACTAATATTTATATTTTACAATTCTCTTCAAGAAAGAAAATAAATTTTTAGTAGTTTTTCTGGTCTCTAAACCCCTCCTTTCCAGGAGTCTGCTCTGATTGGTCAGATGGCCCAGTCTGTTGTGATTTGCCTACTTTATTCTGATTGTTCAGACGGCTCAGTCTGTTGCGATTGGTCTACTCTGCTCTGATTGGTCAGAAGGTCCAGTCTGTTGTGATTGGTCTACCACTTACAGTGTGTGCTGAAAACAAAGCGCTCATTACCAAATCTGAAATACAGCTCCGGAGGCTTCCACAACATTTGATACACAGTGATACGAACAGTAATGATGGTGTCGGTTTTACAGTATCAATCTCATTCTTCGGATGAGTGGATATGCTTTTTCAGCACTGAAAACAGCATCTTCTCAACATCTCGACAACACGAAAACTCTTCCAGTCTCAGCTACAACTAGTGTTTGAGGGCGGGTAAAAGTAGACGTGTTCACAGACAGCCAATACAGACCATAGATGGGCATTATGCAAATGTGTTACAAACCTACGTGGGTTCGTGCAGGAAGTAGGACGAATTACTGACGACTCATTAAAAATTGGTTCTTTCTTTTGGGACTTTGATCTTTGAAACTTTGCAGACCTTTTACATTACAAACTACATGAAATATAATATCCAAAAAAGCATAATGGGGCATTTTTGTTTACTGCTGTATACTTTTGGTTCTGTGTTGTGTGGCCACATGATGTAAAATGTGAGCTCCTGAAGAGAAAGCATTTGAGGCAGGGTTTGTTTGTGGTGGAATCATAAGCTCTACCTTGATGTCCACAGTCATTCTGGGAGTGAGCTGTGGGGGAATCATCACAGTGTATCGCTCACGGCCAGTGAGCCCGAGGCTTTCAGCGCTGTCCCCCGGCAGGTACTCAAGAGGAATGATGCCCATGCCCACCAGATTACTGCGATGAATCCGCTCGTAACTCTCTGCTAGTACAGCTTTGATGCCCTAAGGGAGAAAACCAATAGCAGTAGCAGTTTTACTGAGAGGGTTGCACACTACACCCTTTTTTTTAGTTTTATCCAGAAACTGGCTGTTTAACTATCAAAGGCCCTGTTTACACCATAGACAGTATAAGAAGTGGACAGAGCCATCTCATTGGAAGTCAGTTGAGACAGTTGAAGCCCATTTTTAGCGATTTTTGAGCACTTCCGTTCCTGACGCGCAGACTCAAACCGACTCAAACTAAGCTTGATGACGCAAGCAACCTGTCTGACAGATGTAAATCTTCTAGTAGCTGTGCGTGAAAATTGCCAATGTTAATCACTTCATATGTATTCACTTGCCACATACCGAATTATTTCCAATTCCCAAAAAACGTTGTTGAAATATTTTGTCCCATTGCTTTTATGGAGTCATTATCTACGGGCTTCTCCCTTGACGGGACGTCCCCCCGATTCCCTGCGAGCTTTTCCTCCTGTCTATACGGTAATGTCTCTATTGTGCGACATAAAGTCGCGTGATTATGACGCAATCGTTAGCCTGTTTTTAACAAAAACGGCTTCTATGGGGCCATAACGTAAGATACAAAGTAATGGAGCCTTTTATACATTGTCGTGTTTATTTAGAAATAAATAATGGACAAATGAAGTCTTTGGACGCCTCAGATGTAAAGTTATTCGCTCTCAAAGTGACGCCAAAATGAATGGGAGTCAATGGAATGCTAACAGCAGGTGAAGTTCTGCTACAATGGCGGCTCCCGCGAGGCTTCAACTTCCGGCTGATGGATTACCCCCTTGGTTTACACCTGGTATTAAGATGCGTTTTAGTCGATCGGATCACAAGTAGACAAGTGAGACACATTCCTGTTTACACCTGGTATTTTAATCCATCTCTTGTGTCCACTTTCAACCACTTCTGTCCTGATTTCTTCGATGGGAGGGTCTATGGGCGGTTAATGGGCTTTTTCAGAACTTTCGATCTAATGGACAAAATAAGCTTGCGCAAAAAGACGACAGAAAAACACATGGAGAGCAGCAGCTTTCGTTTCTGTTCTGATAGCAGCAAGACCACAGCAAATGCTGTGAGTGTGTGTTAGAAATCAGGAATGGTGAGAGAACATTGTGCTTGGAACATTTTCGCCTTTAAACCAAACTCTTCAGCCGACAAAGTTTTAATCCCGTCTGGCTAATGCACTTCAAATAATTTTTTACGCATTAAGTCAGTAGGCGGTGTTTTGTGGATGCATTCGATCAGATGAGCATCTACACTACGAAAGCAATCCGGTCAAATACTACCTGTGGAAGTGGGCGAAAGTGAACAAGCTCGTGCTGACGCCGTTTACTCCTGTATTTATCTTTGTCCACTTGTGATCCGATCGACCAAAACGCATCTTAATAACAGGTGTAAACAGAGCAAAGAGTAAAGAAGACGCATTCTAAATATACATACAAAAAATAAAAATGGGTGAGCAACCACCAAAAAAGTACACTTAGTAGTCATAATATACTTTAAAAACACACACTTAAGTACACACTGAATATAATGTTATTGGACACTTAACTTACCCACTTAGTAGATCTTTATATGTTATTTTATAATTACTTCTATTGTCTTCAAAGTGTACAGCTGAATGTACTAACAAGGATTTATGTTCAAATGAAATGTATTTTATTTCTATTATAACTTGTATGGCATACATTTAAATATATTTGTAATTACACATTTGTAATAACAAAGTTGCAATTTAGTACATTTCAAAATATAATAACAAATAACACACTGTGCTTTAGTATGTTAGTCAACACATCAAAATAAGTGTATTTCTTTAAAGCAAGACAAGAAGATTATTAAAAAATAATGTATGATTACTAAAATGTACTTTAAAGTAAAACTTTTAATTTGACATTATTACAAAGTGCAATTTTTGTTAAGAAACAGTCGTGAAAGTGTACTCTCTTTAAGTACACTTAAGTGGCCTTTTATTTGATTAATATAATATCATCTGGAAGTAAGTTTATTTTTAAATATACTTAATATTTGAAATACACTCCAAGTGCACATTCAATTAAATTAAGTCAACTTCTTTTTGACAAGGGACATCCCATGCAGACAAGATTCAAATTGATTGAGACTGCAATAAATAAAACTGCATTGGCACAAGATGTACTGGAAAAATATTTTATCCCATACATGTAGTTTCCAGACAGACATTGATCATCGTGTCCAAGTCACCATCTATCTATTTCTGTACAAACCTGAACGTGGATTCTTCAAGATATGCAAGTAAGTAATTTATCCAAGTTAAATGTCAGTTTATGATTTTGTTGAAACACTAGATGAACTATAAACCTTACCAGCAGGAAGGGCCCTTTAGCAGCCCAATCTCTAGAGCTTCCTGATCCATACTCTTTGCCTGCCAGAATCAAGAGAGGATGACCAGCCTGCTGATATTTTTCTGCAGCGTCAAACACATCCATCTGTAAAAAAATAAATAAAATAATAATTATTACCATTGTCAAATTTGGACATTGCTCTGGTATGGAAAAACATGTTAAAAAAAATAACATGGATTTATAGTATAATAATCTAATGGATTATTAGTAAAATAATTAGTATAATAATTAGCTTGACATGAACTTTTTGCTCACCAGCCACTGTGGCGAGTGGTTTTCCAAAGTTACCCTGACATTGATACCATGGGGAAAAACTTCCATATAGATGTTTAATATTATCTAGTAATTTGGCAGCCGGTGTATTAGGCTGTTCAACCCCTTATCCTGGTTTATATAGCCAATACACTTGGCTTTATGTGCGCGCACTTTGTGAGCACAAAATCTGCAGGAATTAAAAAAATTATGCACAATACACGCAATCCCACAGCGAAATTCAAGCCCTGTAACACCAACAATATTCCATTCGGATCAAATGAAACGAGTGAGTGAGGGAAGGCAAGAAGGCACTCTCTGTCAGAGAGATGAGAAAACAAGAAAGCGCAGCTGGTATCCTGTATCTATTCGGCAGAAAATGAGTATTGGAAGTGTTTCAGATATATCAGTATCGATATGTATAAAATAAAAAATAAAAGTCGATATTTTTGACAACACTACATTGCACTTAGTTTATTATTTCAGATGCCTTTTTAAAAGAGTACAATTGAAAACCCGGCAAAGTGGCTAATAGGAGTGATTGCGAATTTGCGATACACACCACTGCTGAAATCCACCCACATTTGGCAGGTGTTAATGTCAAGCCCTGTGTGTGTGTGTGTGTGTGTGTGTGTGTGTATGTGTATATATATATGTGAATGTATATGTGCATGTATTTGTGTGTGTGTGTATATATATATATATATATATGAAAAAAATACAGTCTCCTACCGTCTCTCCTGTAGGAAGATAAGTGGTGCTTGGAGCTTGCTTGTTTATAAACTTGTTAAAAAGGCGGATGTTGGCAAATGTGCCTCGAGCCATGACTGCGTCGTTGCCTCGACGAGAACCGTATGAGTTAAACTCTCTTGCAGTGAGTCTAGCAAAGGAAAGGAATATTTCATTACCCACAGTGTTTCAAGTCATATCTCAATTTTAAAGATAATGTAGGCCTACAACTTTTTTAGCTAAAACAATGTATACCAGACTACAGAGAGATAGTCGTGTAACAGCTTGAATTCTTGAGTATGCTAAAAGTCTTACCCATGGCTAGTTAGGTAGCGTGCAGCAGGGCTGTTTCGTGCAATGTTACCAGCAGGCGAGATGTGGTCTGTGGTCACAGAATCTCCCAAATTGAGCAGTACATATGCATCTGTAATGGGCTTTGGTGTCTGGAGATCCCGGGTCTAAAATTGTAATAGCAGCAAAGCAATATATGTTTACAGTTCTTGCCTACCCTTGTGAAAGTTTCATTTTATTGAATATGTACTAGTGGTATTAATAAAATAAATGGTTACGTAAGTGTACTTAAAGAGAGTACATTTTCATACAGTACCTATGTTTCTTAACACAATACTGCCAAATTCAATTTTTTACTTCAAAGTTCAGGTGCGCCACCTTGTGGCTGATTTTCACAAAAATTGGTACACATTCATTTTCACAAGATGTACAAATATGTCCTTTTTTGTCCACTGAAATTTTATATTTCAAAATACTGCTCCTTTAAGGGGGTAAAATTTTTTTTAGCTAAATTTTAGCTAATTGTACTTAATATAAATTTAAACTATAATATATTTTTATTTAATTTCAATTAACATGCTGACATTAACATTAAATGTCTGAAAACATTACATTCAGTTTGCACTTAAGTATATTAATTTAAAGCATATTATTTAAATAAGAACTCTTTTTAAAAGTAGGCTAAAGTGCACTTCTTTTTCATAATGGTACATATAAAACACATAAAAAAACAGTATATAATACCAGTCCATCAAAGAAAGGTGGGGATTTTATGTAAGTGGATCTGGAATCCCAGGTATACAGTTTGTCAGAGGAGGCTTCCAGGGAGTTCCAGCGTTCATTCACTTTCTGAATATGAAAATAGACAAACACTACAGTTCAATTTATTACATTTACTTTTTTGTATCTGGACATTGCTTTGATTTATGACAGACGAGTTAATAATTTAAAAGCACCTCAATTTTCTCATAGACCTCTTTAAACATGGCAGGAATTACAAACTGTCTCTCCACCACCTGGATTTCCTCTCGTGTGGGCCAGATGTCCCTTAGGAAAATCTCTTTTCCCTTAGAGTTCACAGCTGGATTAAGACAGGCCAAGAAACATTGTTGCTGTTGATGCTCTTTAGGGGGAACCAAGCATTGTAATGTAAAATAACGAGATTAATACCTGGTAAATATTACTTACCTAAAGGCTCTTTTTCAAAATCTATCCTCACTGTGCCTGCAATAGCATAGGCAATGACCAACGGAGGAGAGGCCAAGTAATTGGCACGTGTGTTGGGATGGACACGACCCTCAAAGTTTCTGTTTCCAGACAGGACACCAGCAGCAACCAAATCACCCTGTGACAAAAAAAAAATCATTAATTTTATTTTCTAAATATTATAACATTATCCTAAAACATTATAAAATGAAGAGTAAAAGCTTGTTTACCTGAGTAATCGCCTCTACAACCTGCTCTGGAAGGGGTCCACTGTTTCCAATGCAGGTCATACAGCCATAACCAACAACCTCAAAACTAAAGACAGGTAAATATTATTACAAATTTGATTTGTAAGCATATTGTGTAGTTATGCTGTGCTCATATTTTGATGGTTTTAACTGAGTTTCTCACCCTAACTGAGTGAGGAAGTCCATGACTCCGCTCTCTTTAAGGTAGTAGGTGACCACTCCACTCCCTGGAGACAGACTGGTCTTTATGTACGGCTTGACACTGAGACCACACTGTACAGCCTTCTGAGCCAAGAGACCTGACGGAAATAAAGAGTAGCATTACATTACCATGGACAAAAATACTATCTAACTATAAAGTAACATTATACAGGTCCTTCTCAAAAAATTAGCATATTGTGATAAAGTTCATTATTTTCCATAATGTAATGATAAAAATTAAACTTTCATATATTTTAGATTCATTGCACACCAACTGAAATATTTCAGGTCTTTTATTGTTTTAATACTGATGATTTTGGCATACAGCTCATGAAAACCCAAAATTCCTGTCTCAAAAAATTAGCATATCATGAAAAGGTTCTCTAAACGAGCTATTAACCTAATCATCTGAATCAACTAATTAACTCTAAACACCTGCAAAAGATTCCTGAGGCTTTTAAAAACTCCCAGCCTGTTTCATTACTCAAAACCGCAATCATGGGTAAGACTGCTGTCCAGAAGGCTATCATTGACACCCTCAAGCAAGAGGGTAAGATACAGAAAGAAATTTCTGCACAAATAGGCTGTTCCCAGAGTGCTGTATCAAGGCACCTCAGTGGGAAGTCTGTGGGAAGGAAAAAGTGTGGCAAAAAACGCTGCACAACGAGAAGAGGTGACCGGACCCTGAGGAAGATTGTGGAGAAGGACCGATTCCAGACCTTGGGGGACCTGCGGAAGCAGTGGACTGAGTCTGGAGTAGAAACATCCACCGTGCACAGGCGTGTGCAGGAAATGGGTTACAGGTGCCGCATTCCCCAGGTCAAGCCACTTTTGAACCAGAAACAGCGGCAGAAGCGCCTGACCTGGGCTACAGAGAAGCAGCACTGGAGTATCCACAGTCAGTGATGGTCTGGGGTGCCATGTCAGCTGCTGGTGTTGGTCCACTGTGTTTTATCAAGGGTAGGGTCAATGCAGCTAGATATCAGGAGATTTTGGAGCACTTCATGCTTCCATCTGCTGAAAAGCTTTATGGAGATGAAGATTTCATTTTTCAGCACGACCTGGCACCTGCTCACAGTGCCAAAACCACTGGTAAATGGTTTACTGACCATGGTATTACTGTGTTCAATTGGCCTGCCAACTCTCCTGACCTGAACCCCATAGAGAATCTGTGGGATATTGTGAAGAGAAAGTTGAGAGACGCAAGACCCAACACTCTGGATGAGCTTAAGGCCGCTATCGAAGCATCCTGGGCCTCCATAACACCTCAGCAGTGCCACAGGCTGATTGCCTCCATGCCACGCCGCAATTTCTTTCTGTGTCTTACCCTCTTGCTTGAGGGTGTCAGTGATGGCCTTCTGGACAGCAGTCAGGTCGGCAGTCTTACCCATGATTGCGGTTTTGAGTAATGAAAGCCTCAGGAATCTTTTGCAGGTGTTTAGAGTTAATTAGTTGATTCAGATGATTAGGTTAATAGCTCGTTTAGAGAACCTTGTCATGATATGCTAATTTTTTGAGACAGGAATTTTGGGTTTTCATGAGCTGTATGCCAAAATCATCCGTATTAAAACAATAAAAGACCTGAAATATTTCAGTTGGTGTGCAATGAATCTAAAATATATGAAAGTTTAATTTGTATCATTACATTATGGAAAATAATGAACTTTATCACAATATGCTAATTTTTTTAGAAGGACCTGTATATATACACACATTATACCATATATCATATAAACATTGAACATATTTATAAAGTCAGGGGTTCTCAACATAGATATAGACATTTGACCACTCCAACACGTCGACGCACACACCATCTTGGAACGGTCAGCGTGTCGTCACTCATAGGCCCTGTCGCAAAGGGCGCACTTCATGTGGACTTTCGGTCTCGTGGACTTAATTTGTGCGTGCTCGCTGAGTCTACGAGTCCGTAGGGCGTCCCATTCAACATTTTAACACTCTGAAGTGTGCTCAGCAGCGCCCCCTTTGTACCCTTGAAGCGGTCTTCCTTAAAGCCCGCATGGATGCAGGCCCCACACACTTTAACTACCCAGGAATCCTTGCGAAAGGCCAATCAGACAACGGATGGGAGGAGATTTTGCTCATGGACACTTGTTAACATGGCTGAGAACAAAATATTTAAGTCTAAGGATCATTACGGTTTTTATGACCTAGGTGTACATTTTACCAGTTATTACCTACAGTTTATACAAACATTATGGTCATCGACCAGTGGTTGATGTCTCAAACACAGGTTAATAATAGCGTGCTGAATAATACGATTGCATTATGATTCATTAAATAAATAGAACCTAATGTCAGGGCTTTACTGAGTCATATGCAACAACAACAATAGGCAGCATATTTCCCTGAACCTGTGGCTCCTGTCCATAACAACGACCGTCTTCCTATTTCCGGCGAGACGATCGAGTCTGTCCCAAAAATACCTCTCAAAGCGCCGTCGTGGACTCGCGCCAATGGCCCTATAGATCTGCACTACATGACGTCCCCTAAGTGTGCATTCTGAGGAAGTCCACAAGTCCGGAGTGTGCCATTTGCGGACAGGGCCATAGTAAGAATCAATGATACCACAGAATTGTGCAGCTTCTGGTTGTGAATCTCCCAACATTTAAATTCCCAAAGAAATGGGATAACTTTTGGTTTCTGTTTTTATATCCATTAACTCAATCAGGTTTTTACAATGGTACATTTTAATTTATATATTTTTACTATGGTAACTTTTTAACGGCGTATTATCTAGCGCCTTCATCTTGTTCTATTGTGTTAGTTTAGCAAAAGCACCAGCTGAAGTCTATTGCAGATGTAGATATTCATAGATGCGTCGAACTACGGTTGCAGACGCTCAGTCCACTTGCTGTCGAGTGTTCATGGACCGGCTTTGACCGTTCCAATTATTTTTATGATGACTTTTTTGTGGGGCTTAAACATGGTAGTTGCGTAGCTGTCGATGGAGTGTCAGAAAGCTCTCAAATTTCAAAAAGATCTCCATTTGTGTTCCGAAGACGAATGAAAGTCTTACAGGTTTGGAACGACATGAGGGTGAGAAATAAATGACAATTTTCAATTCTGGGTTAACTAACCCTTTAAAATCAAACAAACATTAAAATTATATCATTAGAGCGATTCTAGAGTCATATGAACTACTTTTATGGTGTTTTTCAATGCATTTTCATATATTTAAAATATGGAAAAGAGCAGCCTGCTAACCATTCTTTTGTGTTAAAAAGGAGGGGGAAAACTAGCTTGAAGTGACTTGAGGATGAGTGGATGAATTATACTTGTGGTGTAAATGATCCAAGTGTGCAGACATGTACCTGCTCCCAGCATGACTGAGGGGTTACTGGTGTTAGTACAGCTGGTAATGGCTGCGATGACCACAGATCCGTGAGAGAGTGAATACTCTGCCCCGTTAAACTGGAATGGTACTTGAACATCATGGCGCTCGGGAGCCACCTGGAATCCTTTAAAGCCTTGCTGTAGACAACAGATGATAATGGATGATAAAGGTGTACAGGAATATTTCTCTAGACATGAATGGTTGCTTCAGCACTGCTTTAAGGAATTCAAAATCTGATGTTTATGGATTTTATGACTGTTATGTCCATATATTAGCTTTGAGATCATCTTTAGGCTAAGGAAATATGTCAATACAAGAATGTATGAAGCCCACTTCCACTACATGAGGAAAAATTAAATCTAAATTAATTATTAAAATAAATAAAGGAAAAATAAAATTAAATGAATTAAACTAATTAAAATGTTGAAATGATATACTCTCATAATTATGGGGAAAAAAATATGATTACTAAGATTACTATGATTGACTAAATTATAAGATAAAAAGTCAAAATTATGTAACTATATTATGTAGTTATGTAATAATCACAATTTCAACTTTGTCAATTGTAACTTAATCTCATCATTTAACTTAAAATTGACAAACAATTGATGTTTTTGTCAAATTTGACTCGAAGTTGAATTTTTTCAACTTTCTGCAATAAAGTTTCAACTATTCAACTATTTGTGCAATCATTTTGAGTGATAATTTCAACTATTTTCGACTCATGTCAAAATAGTTTTTTTATGTCAGTTTTAATTTAAACCGAAATTATGACAAAAAGTTTAAATTATTACATTAGTCGAAAAACTAGCAAAAAAACAATTATGAAGTTGAAATTATGATATCATTGTTTTTTATGTCAATTATGAATTTATGTAATAATTACTTTTGGGCAATTTCAACTTATGTCAATTTCTTTTTATGTCAATTTCGTTTAATGTCAGTTATGCCTAATGACATAAAGGACTTACCAGCTGAAATAGGCTTTTACAGGAATTAGATTTCTGCTCATCCTGTAATTTTGTGGGATAGCTAAACTTTTAGTTTAGCACAGTGGTCCTTTACTCTTTAAAATGATTTGTTTTTCATACACAATATATTATGATTGAACAAGCCTCACTCTATTTTCATTTTCCATTTTGGCAGTTGAGCTGAACTATCTGTTGCTTTTCACAACAGACCTCAAAAAGTGTGTAGAGATTACTTTTGGGGTATCCATGAGGAAACAGAATACTGTATTATCTCAAGAATCAAAGGGAATGTGTGTCCTGTGTGTTTTCCAGGTATTACTGTGACATGTACCTTGGCCGCTAAACACGTTTCAAAGTCCTGCTTCATGTCTGACACAGCCACTTTGTCATGTGGCCGTTTAGGACCACTGCAGCAGGGGACAACCGTACTGAGGTCCAACTCAACAACCTGGAGGAGGAAAAAATTAGAGACATACATACATTTAGCAGAAAGTGGTGCAGACAGCAGTGACCAGGGTGAACATATCTGTGAACAGCACGTTTGTGTTGGGTTTAGATACCTGAGTGAACTGTGGATCTTGAGAAATGTTGCTGTAGTCTCTGAACATGCCCACCGCTCTTAGATACTTTTCTATGTAACTTAGATTCTCCATGTCCCTCCCTTAAAAACAAATATGTATAAAACACACATAAACAATGAGAGTCCAGTTTCCAACCTTCTGATATCCAGGAAAGTAATTCCACCTTACTGACCACAGGAGAATGTAGTTCTCCTTGTGAAAAAGAAGTATGCTTAAATGTATTGAATATGCACTTCAAATCTTAAAGGTATTTCTAAAAAAATAAACTATACTATGGTTTATAATATTAATTTAAAAAAATAAATGGCCACTTAAGTGTACTTAGAGTATACTTTCATAACGAAGAACTAAGAAAGTGCACTTTATAATAATATCAAATTAAAAGTTTTACTGTTAAGTAAGTAATATTTTAATAATATAACATTTTAATAATCTTGTCATGCTTTAAAGTACACTTATTTAGCTGTTTTGACTAACATAATAAAGCACACGTAAAATAATGGAAGTGTGTTATTCGAAAACATATTTTAAATGTACTAAATTGCAATTTCATCACCACAAATGCATAATTGCAAATTATGAAAAAGTTTCAATAAGTTCAAAAAGTTTCAATAGAAATGACATTAAAATATATTTCAGTTTACCATATATGCTTGTCAGTATGTTCAGCAGTAACTTTAACCATATTTAAAAGACAATAGAAGTAATTGTGAAATTACAGATAAATATGTACTTAAGTGGGTCAAAAATACTCTAATGTTCAGCCAATTGCATTTAATATAAATGTAAACTATTATATATTTTAATTTATTTGAAGTTAACATGCAATTAAGTGTGCGAAGGCAGTATGAGCAAAGTTATTTGGTAACATTTTAGTTTAGGTTCCAATTCTCACTATGAACTAACTATTAACTACAACATTTGCCTCAAACTCCTCATCACTGCTTATTAATAGTTAGTAAGGTAGTTAATAGGTAATTAATAGGTGTCACGGTCACTTTGAATGTGGTCATGCAGAATAAGGCATTAATATGTGCTTTATAAGTACTAATAAAAAGCCAATATCCAAGTAATATGCATGCTAATAAGCAACTAGTTAATAGTGAGAATTGGACCCTAAACTAAAGTGTTACCAGTTTTGTTTTTGTTTTTTTAAAGTATAGTTTACTGTTCAGGGAGAGATGAACGTACCCGTCTGCGTCAGATATTGAATGCTGATGTGGTCTACAGGGAAGAAGGCAGCGGTGGCTCCATACTCAGGGCACATGTTGGCGATGGTGGCGCGGTCAGCGATAGACAGCTGGGCAACACCAGGGCCAAAGAACTCCACAAATTTTCCAACCACACCAACTTGCCGCAAATGCTGGGAAGATAAAGAGTATAATAAAACAAAGCAACTTAGTTTGTAAACATCCACTTAACCATGAAGTTCTTCTAGTAGGGAGAATATTGTTTTCCAATATTTTCAAACCAAAGCCAATATAAAATCAGATGTGGCACGACTTCCATACCTTGGTGACAGTCAGCACTATGTCAGTGGAGGTGATAAATTTGTTGGGTGTCCCCTGTAGTTTGTAGCCAATGACCTCTGGCAGTACCATGCTGATGGGCTGACCCAACATGACCGCCTCAGCTTCAATCCCACCCACACCTGCTCCAAAAGATCACAGGTTAAATCTCAGCAGAACATTGTGTTTATTACAAAACTCTTTAATTACCAGCCCAACACTGATACACAAATTTAACTTTCTTTTTGCCTAAAATAACAAAAATATAACAAAAGTCGGGATTATGAGATACAAAGTCGTAATTATGACATGGAAGTAAAAATGATGTCTAATTATGATTTTTGTATTAAATATACATTTATAATGTATATATAAACATTAACATAAAATGGAATTATGAGATAATAGGTCGAAATTGTGTCATAATTATTACTTCTGTACTGACACATAAAATGTCAAAATTATAAGATACTAAGTCATAATTATGAGATAAGAGGTCAAAATTGTGACAATTATGACTTTTATATTATGATTATGATGTATAATTTTCATGTTTTATATATATATAAGTCATAATTATAAGATAAAAAGCTGAAAAAGTATCTCATAATTTTGACATTTGATGTGTGTCATAATAATACAGAAGTAATAATTATGACAATTTCAATTTTTTGTCTCATTATTATGCCTTAGTATCTCATAATTTTGTCACAAATATACAAGTCACAATTATGCCACTAAGGCATAATTATGAGACAAAGGTTGAAATTGTCATAATTCTGTTTTATGACATACATAAAATGTCAAAATTTTGAGGTGGTACTAAGCCATAATTATGAGAAAAAAAGCTGAAATTGTGTCAGAATTATGACTTGTGTAGTATGACTTACTAAGTCAAAAGATACTAAGAGATACCAAGTCAAAATTATTACATGAAAGTTGAAATTGTCACAATTATTAATTCTGTATTATGACACATAAAATGTCAAAATCATGGATTGTTAAATTACAAAATTATAAAAAAAAGTCATAATTATGAGATTGAAATTTGATTGAGTTAAAATTATGACAATTATGACTTTGTTTATGATAATTTCAACATTTTGTGTAAGTCACACATAATAAAATACATTTAAAATGTAAGTCATATACATAATACATTATGTATCCACCCTCTATCCCCCCACAGCTGCTTCAATAATTTTGAACGGACATGTATGCCATATTGTTGCAATAACATGCACAAGACACTTTAACTTATTGTTTTTATGTGTGTTGGTATATGTGGGTAATATGGATGAACACAGTTTGTTTTCTGAGAGATATCAAAACTAAACTAAAAACTAATAATACACAAGTCATAATAATGACATTTTTGACATTTTATGCACAAGTCATCATTATGACATAATTTTTGACATTTTATGCATGAGTCATAATTATGACCATTTCAACTTTTGATCTTATAATTATGACTTTTTAATCTCAGAATTATAAATGAAGGCCCGATCATACCAAGAACGATAACAGTAAATGACTTAAAGTAATGAAACTACTGGTGATTCTCGATGAGTTTCACTCACCCCAGCCCAGCACTCCCAACCCATCGATCATGGTTGTGTGCGAGTCCGTTCCCACCAGACTGTCCGGGTAGAAGAAACCATCCTGGTCAAACACAACCCTGGCCAGGTACTCCAGATTGACCTGATGGACTATTCCTGAACCCGGAGGAATGATCCGCATGTTCCGGAATGCTTTAGAACCCCACTGAGAACCAATACAATTAGTTCACAAGCAATCATAATCTTCATATCTTGAAGAGACAAACAATATCAAAACATGTCAAATACAGAGGGGGAAAAATTACCTTTAAAAACTCGAATCGTTCCTTGTTCCTTTCAAATTCAAGGTCTTGGTTTTTCTGAACGCTGTCAGACCTTAAAATATGGAAAATGTACACTTAAACGTAATGAACTGTTGAACTGAGTAGTTATTGTCATGATTCTGCTCTCGTGTCCTTGATTTTCTCTAGTCTTGAGGCAGGATCATGACAGACCCATGTTTTGTGTGCAAGCACATGGCCTTTTGTTTGTGTTGTCTCGTTACATACCCCGCCCCCTTGTTATCCTCGTCTTGTCATTATTGTCTAGTCAGCTTCACCTGTTCTTGTCATTAGTGTCTCCCTATATCATCCCCTTGTGTTTGCTGTCCTTTGTTGGTTCATTGTGATTCTTACCTGCATGTTACTTTACCTGTATCATTCCTTGTGAGTTGTCTAGAGAAAGTTCTACTGTTTGTTTTTTGTCAAGTAATCAGTTAAGTCTTAGTCAAAGTTTAGTCTCTCCTAGTCTTGTCTGTTTTGCCCCCTCGTGGGTTTTGTTTTCCTGTTTTTGTTCCAATAAACCTTGTGTTCATTGTACACTGTCTGCATTTGGGTTCATCTCCTTGCATCATCATAACAAGATATGGTGATAGTTCACCCAAAAATGAAAATTCTGTCATAATTTACTCACCCTCGTGTCGTTCCAAACCTGTATGACTTTCTTTTTGTCTGCAGAACACAAAAACAAGATATTTTGAAGAATGCTGGTAACCAAACAGACATTTCTCAAAAATATCTTCTTTTTGAGAACAACATGAGGGTGATTAAACGATGACAGAATTTTCATTTTTATGGTGAATTATCTTTTTAAATTATCATTCACTTATCACAGACAGCAAATCCCAAGACAAGAGCTCCAAATGAGAATTAGGTTTAATTTTTCATTTTTAGTTGTGACAGAGACATTTAGGAGCTCACAAGGACGGAGACAAAAAATAAATAAATGAATAAATGACAGACAAACAGATATATAGATTTTTTAAATAGTCTTCTATTGTGTTTTAAAGGAGTACACTTATTTTGTTGTGTTGACTAACATACTAAAGCACATGTACAGTAACACACTTGATTATAATTCAACTGTAGAGCAAAATTCAATTTTACATTTAAGTTAATATATTTAAAATGTACTAAATTGTAACTTTATCATTACAAATGTGTAATTACAAATATATTTAAATAAATTACAGTAGAATAATAATAAATAAACAAAATAACAAAGTATATCTTACTTTACCATAAATGCTTGCCAGTACATTCAGCAGCACACTTTAACCATTTTTCAAAGACAATAGAAGTAATTATGAAATTACATATAAAGATGTATTTAAGTCCTACTTAAGTGGGTTAAAATACGCTCAGCTAAGTCCATTAAATATAAATCTAACCTATAATTTAATATACTTTAACATGCAATTAAGTGTCCGAAAACACAAAACAAACTTATTTTAAAGTACCCATGAATACCCATGTATGTTTTTTTCACAAGGGTTTACAGTGGCATTTTCTCATGCACGCTGTCTATAATTAACACAAAGCATACATACTCTCTGTGCTCTAGATTAAATAAATACTCAGTTGGCGAAGGTAAATACTTTTAAATAAACCCTGTAATACAACATGAACCTATTTAAAACATTTCCTCGTGAGAACTCCGTACATGAAAACAGACACTAAACAGAGGCTGTTCTGAAATATCGACAGATAGACAGAGACATAAAAAGCAATTTTACATTTCTGTCAAATGAACCTACTTCCTGTTGAAGTCAACCTGAATGGAATGATCTATGACAAGGTCTGCCGGACAAACTGGATTAATCTTCTCAGGGTCGCCCTGTAATTTTTTCACTGCGTCACGCATGGCTGCAAAGTCGACCACTGCAGGAACCCCCCTGTGCACAGTGAATAAACAATGAGACAAATATGTAACAGACAGATAGAAAGCTGCAAAAATATAAAACAGTTTATGGAACCTTTAGACAAAAATATATTTTTTAATTTGCATATGTTTTTTGTTGAGCATTTTCGTTACAACAGGTGTTTATAACTGATAAAGTGAGAATATGAAGCTCACTTTACTGTGTAATATGCAATTTGATATTTACATGGCCAAATATTACGAAGAAATTCCAGGCATGCATGTGATCAGCTAAATACAAAAAAACAAGGAAAACCTATTTCTGCAGGACCTATTTAGCTGATCTCCTTGAGTATGATGCTGTTTTTCCTTTTTATCTAAGTCTGATACTGCCATTTCTGTTTTATTATTGATGAGTCTGATACTGTTTTTGCCATTTCTGTTTTCTTATTTAATTTTTTAAAGCCAGACGATGTTTTTGCTACTCCTGTTTAAGGCTGTTCTTAGCTTTGCTGTACTTATCTGTGCTGTGCTGTTATGCATGGTATTATTGTCTTTAATTTTGTAGTTCTGTAAAGCACTTTGGTCAGTCAGTGGCTGTTATAAAATGTGCTATATAAATAAAATGAACTTGAACTTGAACTATTTCAAACAATAAACCATTGAGCTTTTATTTTGGTGGCAAATCGCAGGGAGACCTTAACACTTCTCTTTGTTGACAACAGATTTATAAATAATTCTCATTTTGAATTTGGGAAGATGGTTGGCGCACACTGCAATCCCAAATTCAAATTATAAGCGACTCAAACTCATTTTTACTGTGAATCGAAACTGAAAATGAACACAGTGCTTTACTCTGAAACATGCAGCACGTCAGACAATATATTTATTTAATACATCACAATTGTTGCGATTTGATGATCGCACTAAGCCATATCACATTCTTATAAAAAAGTTACAGGGCAACTGGCGAGTAACACCGTTTTCAAGTTTTACTCGCATTTAGCGCTTTGAACCCTGGCTAACAGGCTAAGAGTGTCCCGCAGATGTCTTACAAATTTATGTATCAAATATGACACAGTCGGCTATATGGGGTTAAAACCTACGTGAAATCCTGCAAGATGACGCGGGCCGGTCTGAAAGGCACCTCCACAGTCTGACTCTGCGTCACCTTCCAGTTGAGGATTTTCTCCACATCCTCCTCCTTCACCAGGAACCCATCACAGTTCCTCACGGCTGACTCCAAAAGCACACGGATGGAGAAGGGAAGTAGGTCTTCAAAGAAAGGTACAGAGATGTCTCCAGTCATCACAAAATTCATAACCCTGAATGCAGGACAGCTGATGTAACTTTCATTACTTGAACTGGGTCCAACCCAGCTCCTGGAGGGCCACTGTCCTGCAGAGTTTAGCTCCAACTCTTATTAAGCACACCTGAACCAGATGATTAAGCTCTTCAGACTCACTAGATACTTCCAGGCAAGTGTGTTGGAGCGTGTTGGGGCAAAGTTTGCAGAACATTGGCCCTCCAGGAGAAGGATTGGACAACCCTGGGTTAGATAAAATGTGTAAAATGTCTTACCATATCTGGGGTCTTTAAGTTTTTTAAGGTTGAAAAACTTGTGGTCAGGCTTCTGGGGGTCCAGAGGCTCAACAGTGTGTGCATAAGGGTTCGTCATAACTAAAAACACGCTTCCTTACTGCACACTCTTGAACCCTAATATTGAGAGGAAGAAAACAATGCAAGTAACTCATTTACTACATTTTTAGACATGATACAATGGTAATAACATCAAAGTACTGTATTAAATATGCATACATTCCCTTGTGAAAAGAAGTGCACTTAACTGTATGTAAATTTGTAGAGAACTTTTTTTAAACTACACGCGGATAATATATTAATTAAATAAAATCCCACTTAAGAGTACTTAAAGGGAGCACACTTTCATTACTGTTTCTTAACACACTTAAGTGCATTGTCATAATGTGAAAAGTTTTACAGTACATTTCAAATAACTATTTTAATAATCTTTTGTTGCGTTTTAAAGAAGTACACTTATTTTGATGTATTGACAAACATACTAAAGCACAGTGTAACATACTTGATTAAACATTTAATTGTAGCGTTTTTCAATATTTCAAGTTAATATATTTTGAATGTACTAAATTATAACATCATTACCATGTGTACTTATACAAATATATGACAAAAGTTAAATAGATATAACATTAAAGTATAGGCTATTTTAGTTTACCACAAATGCTTGTCACTACAATCGGAAGTCACTTTGCTGTGTTTTTCAAAGACAATAGAAGTAATTATGAAATTACATATAAAGATGTACTTAAGCCCTACTTAAGTGTGTCAAAAAAGCACTCCAAGGATCAGTTAATTGGATTAAATATACATTTCAATATAATATAACACATTATCATTTAATTTCAATTAATATACGATTAAGCATTTGAAAACTACATTCAGTTCACACTGGCGTACATTATTTTAAAGTATTTTTTAAGTTATAAGTACTCTTTTTAAAAGTATGCTAAAGTGTACTTCTTTGTCGCAAGGGTTTAAGAGAGTTTAAGAAGGCTGACCAGCACTTGCAGTTCACTAGCTATTAAATGAAAAACAATTTTAATTACACCTTTAGTCCTGTGCTGAAAGGCAATATAATTCCAGTAAAATCTCCAAAACAGAAAATCCAGTCAAATCTCCAAAACAGTAAACCTCCAGTTCAGTTCAAGCTTTGCAAATGGAAGATCTGACACTTTATCCGCCTCTATTCAACACCAAAGGCTTGAGAGCTTCCCAGAATCAAGAGGTTGGTACGTGACAGCCGGGACGACATCAGCTGCCAGCACACAGCATAAGAGATCAAGGAGGCAAAACTTTATCACTGCCTTCACACAGACTAGTTTATACAGAACCTGCGTGTTGACAAATCTACGGTTTAGATCACAGCCTTGATATCGGCTTGATCTTACAGAGATAAGTAAGATCAGTTTTATGCAATGAGATAAACATGGCCCTCTCCAAAACTGTCACAGATAATGAACTGCATGGTATTTGTCTTGGATTCCACACAACAGTCAAAAGAAACTCATAAATGTTTTGGGCTGGTTGTGGAGTGGTGCATCAGGTGATTGATCAGGCCATGATGTTAAACCAGTCACAAGAGTCAGAAGTAAAGCCAACTCTCTTTCCTCATAGCAATTTCCTAATGTTTCAATCCATCCAATTTTATCCAAGTCATCATGTCCGCTCATAGGTCATGAATCACGATTCATGTGTGGCAGTCTAACCTAACTGTGTAGCTACATAAAATGACTAGATTTAACCTTTGACCGGGATAGTTTAATTATTTGATGTGCTCTATAGTAATATGTGAATAAAAGTCTAAATTAAATTAGTCCGTCATATACAGAAATGCAATCGTGTCCAAAAGACTTGGATTAAACCACTTGACTCATGAGGAATACGTTTACAATGCCTTTATGAACATTTTGAAGCATCAAAGTATTGGTTGTGTGGACTTTCAAAGGAGGTAGAGAAATCTATCAAGTTTTATTAAAATGGTCTTCATATTTTTTTCATTAATTAAAATGAAGCTGAAATAAAATAAAATATAAATATTACATGAAAAAAAAAACGACTAAAACTAAAATGACTAAAACTAAAGATAAATAGAAATATTTAAACAAAATTAAGAAAAGCACAAATTACTAAAATTTTAAACTGAATATTAAAATAATAACTGTATACGAATAAAAGGTAATTCAAAATCTTAATAAAAACTATAAAAGTATTTCATGTTATTTTAGTACATAAATAATACTTGTAAGACTTGAGAAATGAGAAAATGCCGGGCAGTCTGGTTGAGGAACAACCACTCCCTGAGAAGACAAAGGACCTTTCTGGAAATTAACATTTGAACTCTCTCTTGTGAAATTAGCATCATCCTAGCGTCTTACCTAAGTGTCATCCTAATCTACATCTCTTTCCCTCTTCCCCTGTTCCTTCTCTCCCTCATGCTGAGATCACCAAAATTCACCCAAAAATCTATATGGTTTAATGTGAACAACTAATAGGGTCTCGTCCCCAAATAAGTAAAACAGGTAATAAAGTTTTTAAGAGTTTAGAGATAACTTGCACACATGAGGAGGGTGTCTTCCAGGCAAATGGCATTCTTCTCCCAAAAGGTGTAAACTCTGAATGCAAATTCCCTTTGTTAGCGAATGTTTCCAAACTTTCCATGAGAAAGAAGTATCTGTCTCGGTACTTAAGGAAATGCAACAAGAGATTCAGGGCGATTTGTAATGAGATCAGCCCATTATGCGGAGACACTCTTGAGTCAGGTACATCTTTTACTCTTTATCTCTGAGCATTTGATGTTATTGCACTGATTTTCTAGCCTGGCTAACGCCTGGGAACCACATGTACATTTTCTCGTATTTGAGGCGTGGTTTACGAATGCCCGGCGCCGTTTATTGGGTGCTAAGAATGTCTATCAAATGCGCCTATACGTAGCTCATAGCCAATCGTTTCAATTATACCAGATGACGTCTGTAGAGCGACAGAAATTTGACGAGGAAGAAGACGAAATAAACTTGCGTTCTAAATTACTTAGAACATTCTCTAAGGCTGCATCAAAAGGTAGCTTCGCGTCTGCTACCATGTTGAATCCATAGAAATAAACAAACTGCTTCGGTGTGTCGCATAGATGTCGTCATCGTCTTGCTGCTCCCTCCCCGTGCTGTGATTGGTTCCCTAAATGAGGCGAAAATCTGGACCATGGTATCCATACTGCCTTTCAGCTTGAATAAAATCGCGCTGCGGGAAGGCAGCATGGGGAAACCCAGACTACTGATTATCTTTGAACTGATTACGAAATTGGCATGATACATTTACCTGACATAATAAATTGTTACTTTTGATTTTATTCTGAATTACTCTGAAATTATTTTCTCAAGTAGATTAAGTCTTATGTTTCCGCAAATCTGCGTCCAGGGTTAAGTACATACTAGATCCCAGTTTAGATGGAGCGTGAGGCACATCTGGTGGGATTCTAGATTCCTGACTAACTGCTTGACTTTAAGTTGTTATGCAGTCGCAAATAGAGGGCTAGAAAAAAATACTATTGGGGGGTAATAGCAGTTTTTGGAGCAGCATTATCTTAATGTATTAGCCATAACCTCTGGTTATTGTTTGGGCTTTAACTAAGTTGTTATATGTGCCTCATTCCCGTGGGCTCGCCACCTGCAGGAAGAGCCGTAAGGGGCCGGTGCAGAGAGGATCGGGTGGCAGTCGAAGGCGGGGACCTCGACGACCCGATCCCTGGACACGGAAACTAGCCTTAGGGACGTGGAACATCACCTCGCTGGCGGGGAAGGAGCCTGAGATGGTGCGTGAAGTTGAGAGGTTCCGACTAGAGATAGTCGGGATCACCTCTACGCATGGCTTGGGCTCTGGAACCACACTCCTTGAGAGAGGATGGACTCTTCACCACTCTGGAGTTGCCCATGGTGAGAGGCGACGGGCTGGTGTGGGTTTGCTTATAGCCCCCCAGCTCAGCAGCCATGTGTTGGAGTTTACCCCGGTGAACGAGAGGGTCGTTTCCCTGCGCCTACGGGTCGGGGATAGGTCTCTCACTGTCGTGTGTGCCTACGGGCCAAACGGCAGTGCAGAGTACCCGGCCTTCTTGGGGTCTCTGGGAGGAGTGCTGGAAAGTGCTCCGACTGGGGACTCCGTCGTTCTACTGGGGGATTTCAACGCTCACGTGGGCAGCGACAGTGACACCTGGAGGGGCGTGATTGGGAGGAACGGCCCCCCCGACCTGAACCCGAGCGTTGTTCAGTTATTGGACTTCTGTGCTAGTTACAGTTTGTCCATAACGAACACCATGTTCAAGCATAAGGGTGTCCACCAGTGCACGTGGCACCAGGACGCCCTAGGTCGCAGGTCGATGATCGACTTTGTGGTCGTTTCATCTGACCTGCGGCCGTATGTCTTGGACACTCGGGTGAAGAGAGGAGCGGAGCTGTCAACTGATCACCACCTGGTGGTGAGTTGGATCCGATGGCGGGGGAGGAGGCTGGACAGACTCGGCAGACCCAAGCGTACTGTAAGGGTTTGCTGGGAACGTTTGACCGAGTGTCGTGTCAGAAAGAGATCTTCAACTCCCACCTCCGGCAGAGCCACGACCAGATCCCGAGGGAGGCTGGAGATATTGAGTCTGAGTGGACCATGTTCTCCACCTCCATTGTCGAAGCGGCTGCTCGGAGCTGTGGCCGTAAGGTCTCCGGTGCCTGTCGAGGCGGCAATCCCCGAACCCGGTGGTGGACACCGGAAGTAAAGGATGCCGTCAAGCTGAAGAAGGAGTCCTATCGGGCCTGGTTGGCTTGTGGGACTCCTGAGGCAGCTGACAGGTACCGGCAGGCCAAGTGGACTGCAGCCCGGGTGGTTGTGGAGGCAAAAACTCGGGCCTGGGAGGAGTTCATGAGGCCATGGAGAAGGACTATCGGCTGGCCTCGAAGAGATTCTGGCAAACTGTCCTGCGCCTCAGGAGAGGGAAACAATGCCCTACCAACGCTGTTTACAGTGTAGGTGGGCGGCTGTTGACCTCAACTGGGGATGTCGTCGGACGGTGGAAGGAATACTTCGAGGATCTCCTCAATCCCGCCGTCACGTCTTCTATTGAGGAAGCAGAGGCTGAGGGCTCAGAGGTGGACTCGTCCATCACCCTAGCTGAGGTCACCGAGGTAGTCAAGAAACTCCTCGGTGGCAAGGCACCGGGGGTGGATGAGATCCGCCCTGAGTACCTCAAGTCTCTGGATGTTGTGGGGCTGTCTTGGCTGACACGCCTCTGCAGCATCGCGTGGCGGTCGGGGACAGTGCCTCTGGGATGGCAGACCGGGGTGGTGGTCCCTCTTTTTAAGAAGGGGGACCGGAGGGTGTGTTCCAACTACAGGGGGATCACACTTCTCAGCCTCCCTGGGAAAGTCTATGCCAGGGTACTGGAGAGGAGAATACGGCCGATAGTGGAACCTCGGATTCAGGAGGAACAGTGCGATTTTCGTCCGGGCCGTAGAACACCGGACCAGCTCTATACTCTCTACAGGGTGCTGGAGGGTTCATGGGAGTTTGGCCAACCAGTCCACATGTGCTTTGTGGATTTGGAGAAGGCATTCGACTGTGTCCCTCACGGCGGCCTGTGGAGGGTGCTCCGGGAGTATGGGGTCCGGGGTCCTTTGCTAAGGGCTGTCCGGTCCCTGTATGACCGAAGCAGGAGCTTGGTTCGCCTTGCCGGTAGTAAGTCAGACTTCTTCCCGGTGCATGTTGGACTCCGGCAGGGCTGCCCTTTGTCGCCGGTTCTGTTCATAGTTTTTATGGACAGAATTTCTAGGCGCAGCCAGGGGCCGGAGGGTGTCAGGTTTGGGGACCACGCGATTTTGTCTCTGCTTTTTGCGGATGATGTTGTCGTGTTGGCCCCTTCACACCAGGACCTTCAGCATGAACTGGGACGGTTTGCAGCCGAGTGTGAAGCGGCTGGGATGAAAATCCGAGGCCATGGTCCTCAGTCGGAAAAGGGTGGCTTGCTCACTTCAGGTTGGTGGAGAGATCCTTCCTCAAGTGGAGGAGTTTAAGTATCTTGGGGTTTTGTTCACGAGTGAGGGAAGGATGGAACGGGAGATTGACAGACGGATCGGTGCAGCTTCTGCAGTAATGCGGTCGATGTACCGGTCTGTTGTGGTGAAGAAGGAGCTGAGCCGTAAGGCAAAGCTCTCGATTTACCGGTCAATCTACGTTCCTACTCTCACCTATGGTCATGAGCTTTGGGTCATGACCGAAAGGACAAGATCCCGGATACAGGCGGCAGAAATGAGCTTTCTCCGCAGGGTGGCTGGCCGATCCCTTAGAGATAGGGTGAGAAGCTCGGTCACTCGGGAGGAGCTCAGAGTAGAGCCGCTGCTCCTCCACATCGAGAGGGGTCAGCTGAGGTGGCTCGGGCATCTGTTCCGGATGCCTCCTGGACGCCTTCCCGGGGAGGTGTTCCGGGCACGTCCCACTGGGAGGAGACCCCGGGGAAGACCTAGGACACGCTGGAGAGACTATGTCCAGGGAGAGGGAAGTCTGGGCATCTCTGCTCAGACTGCTGCCCCCGCGACCCGGCCCCGGATAAGCGGAAGAAGATGGATGGATGGATGGGTTATATGGGCAACTGTAGGGGGCGAGCGTGTTGCGGCATTGTTAAACTGCTTTAGCCATAACCTCTGGTTATCGATCAGACTGGTGAGTTTGTGATCGTGAGATCCGCGTAATATTAACGGCCGGCAGGAGACATTCTGAGCTACATAGATTCCTAATGTATATGTATAATGTATAAAATGCTTTGTATAAAATCCAGCAGTCCCACAATAGCCAAATATCAGCTGATTAGTCAGCCCAGCTGATACACCGATGAGCCAAAACATTGATATGTTGTAGGTCCTCCACATGCTGCCAAAACAGCTCTGGCCCACCAAGGTATGGACTCTATAAGACCCCTAAAGGTGTCCTGTGGTATCTGGCACCAAGATGTTAGCAGCAGATCCTTGTAGAATCACCGTGGATCGAACATGTTTGTCTAGCACATCCCACAGATGCTCAACTGGACTGAGATCTGGGGAATTTGGAGGCCAGGTCAACACCTTTAACTCTTCATCATGTTCCTCAAACCCTTCCAGAACAATGTGTGCAGGATGGCAGGGTGCATTATTCTGCTGAAAGAGACCACTTCCACCAGAGAACACCAATGTTATTTAGGGGTATACCTGGTCTGCAACAATTTTTAGGTAGGCGGCTCGTGTCAAATTTACGTCCATGTGAATGGCTGGACCCAGGGTTTCCCATTGTCAAGAGCATCACACTCCCTCGAACCGGTTTGTGTCGTCCCACAGTGCATCCTAGTGCCATCACTTCCCCATCACTTGTAAATGGCTTACACATACACGGTCGTCCACGTGAATCGTGATGTATAATAAAATGGGACCATCTGACCAGGCGACCTTCTTCCACTGCTCCAAGGTCCAGTTCCAACGCTCACCTGTCCATTGTAGGTGCATTCAACGGTGGACTGGGGTCATCAGAAACTCTGATTGGTCTCCTCTATGCAGCCCAACATGCAGCAGAGTTTGATGTACTGTGTGTTGGGACACATTCCTCCCATAACCATCTTTCATTTTGAGTGACTTTTGCCACAGTAGACCTTCTTTTTGCTCGGACCAGACGGGGTAGTCTTCGTTGCCCTCATGCATCAATGAGCCCTGGGTGCCCAACACCCTGTCGCCGGACTGTGGTTTGTCCCTCCTTGGACCACTGATGGTAAATTTTCACCACTACTGACAGGGAGCAACCCACAAACCCTGCCGTATAAGAGATATTCTGACCCAGTCGCCTTTTCAACAATTTGGCCCTTGTCAAAGTCAATTGCATCGATTACAATAACTGATTGCTTGCTTATCATCTAACCTACCCAGACCAGAATATGTGGCATTTTTAAGAGATGATAAACAAAATTCGCTTCACCTGTGACTGGTCATAATGTTTTGACTAATCAGTGTATATCGGTCCATGCTTCATTAAAAAAAAATACTCTAGATGTAAATTTTATTATGAGGCAATATCATTTGGATTCAATGAAAAAAGACAACCATTGAATATTCACCTTTATTACAAGGCTCTGTGGAATACTTTATTCTGATTGGTCAATCAAGCCATCCAGCGGTATGTTATTCCCGATAACAACCGGTAAAAACAGATAGCACAGGCTCATCCGGGTTACGTCGGCACTTTACGCTTGCTAGGAACGGAAGTTTTGCGTTTGGTGAGCTAATAAAATATTGAAACTCAAATCAATATTTTGTGTACAGTTATTTAATTGTCATCCGGTTTCACGGACTCGCTCTCTCTTGTTTCGTTCAAATGCAGCTGCAGCTATTTTGCGAAGATTGTTTTCACTGTAATGGATTATAAGATAACAAACAGGTACGATTTAAAACGGTTTCATCTCAAGTCAATATCTCTTATGCCTATAATTATTTATGTGGTGGTGAAATACCGTGTAGGCTAATAAGTGGTATGATTGAACCGTATCCCTTAAATCTCTGTCTAGTTTGAACTTTCAGCTTGCTAGCAACTGCTTTCTCGGTGGAAGCTTTGCATTTAAAGAGCTAATAAGATATTTCGACTCAGATCAATAGCCTATTTCATGTCTAATTATTTACTATTGTGGCAAGTAGCCATGTAATAAGCTGGATAATGTACATCCAGCTGGTTGTTATCGCAGAATAAACCCCTTCAGTGTGATACAAGACCTAATCATCCTGTAAGGGTTTATTCTGATATTACAACCAGCTGGATGTACATTATCCCTTACTTAACTATTTGTGATTTTGCAGTAATTCATACTATAGCAGAAATCAGCAGTTCACAATCCAAAAATGTCAAAGAAATTTAAACCCTAGAGGAAAAATGAGGGCAAAAGAGCCCCTAGGGGCCAACGTGCTTTATCCGAGCATGCTGCTTCATGTTATCATGTTAACAAGTTTAACTCAGTCCTCCTGGGATATGAGCAAGCAATAAAGCTGTGCAGCAAGCAAAGTGGGTTTTTCCTACTATAATGGCAGCAGAATTGAGCAACATATCAAACAGAAGAAAAAGAGACACAACCAACCAAACAGGATGAGCCACTAAACTCTCCAGCCAACCCGAGGGGGTTAGGTAGATTTACACAAAATGATAGAAGCGATTATCATGATTAAAACCTATTTCAATCTTTTAGATGGCACACACCACTGAATATGATCATTCTTATGTGAAAAACACCCATCTTAAAATTTAAAAGGCATCTATATAGTTGCTTGTTTAAAGACCCAATTTATACAGTGAAAATTTTATATTATAAAAATGTCTAATATATATATAAGATTTATTTATTTATTTTTCATTATTTTATCCACAGGCCCCGATTACTTCCTTTTGACCCCTGTTTTGGAAACGCCTGATTTAAACAGTTAGACTTGGCCAAGTTCCCATCATAAGAAATGTAATTGCTCTGCAGTATTTTATATGTTTCTGTGATTTAGAAAGGTATGATAACAAGAATAAAACATGGGGTAGGCTAACTGAACGCAAAATCACCAGAAACCTGCTTTTATTTAGTTACTTCAATCAAAGAATCACTATCTGACATCTCAAAGTGTGAGACTTGGTGCCAAGCATAACAGGCTCAAGGAAACATAATCTGAGGTAATATCTGTACATTTCCACCCAGTCTTGTGACTCAAATGCCATTTTCAATGGTTGTGTTGTGTGTATTAGACTCTGGACTATGAAAGGGGGCTCATGTGTTCCTGTCTTCCAGGAACTTGTTTAGAGAATGATTTACTATGTCAGTCTTTGACTGACATAACACGTAAAATAAAATAAAATGAACGTACAAGTGTAACCTACATTTGCACCAATTTTACAACTACTCTATTAGCATGTGCAATTTCAATTATATTGTAGTGCATTGTCAACGTGAAGATAGCCGGTTAGCTAATGTTAACTCATCTAAGTAAGAGCCAAAACAGCAAATATTCCCCACTCGATCTCGGTCTAACATACACAGATTGAAGCTGCCATGATCCTCGTGCTAATAACTCCAATTGCATAATTTTAATATGCAACAGCACTGTTATTACGACAGACAACAGTACAAACACTAACGTTATGAACTCAAACTCCGAAAGCAATGACATGCAGACGAGAAGTAGATGTTGCATGCAGTTATGTTCATAGAGCACAATTTCTCTGTATAATAAGGCTGTTCAGCTTGATCAATCAGCTTACCTCGTAGAGTTACAGTGGATTTGAGTCCTGCTGTCAATGGATGTTCGGCCTCTTTAACCCTAGAGCCGCGTTGATGCTTTTACCGTAATTACTCTAAATGAGCAGCATCACCTAACTACACCATCTACAGTACACAATTAAAGACCTGTTGATTTACATAATATCTGTGACGAGCTGTTTTAACATTTATTCCTAAAACTAGTTAGAATCTATTTTATTAGCTTTTTTACGTTACTAGTCTATTTATTTTAATTATTATTAAGTAGCAAGTGACTTTTATTCCTAAATATTTCGTATCTCACTATACTAGACTACCTTTTTTTTAACCTGTCATATGGATTAAAGAATCACTAAATAATAGTACAGTAATTAAAAAAAATAGTAGGCTACTGTAATAATCGCTAGTTTCTTTTTTCAATTTGTTAATACCAATGGATATTAAGCTTGGATATCAATATCCAATAGCATTTTCATTAGGCTACTATGTTAAAAAAAATCTAAATAAAAGTTAACACTTTATTTCAATAGTCCACTTTAGACATTCTACTAACTATAAGTAACTTTGCAGCTATACATGTCAACTAACTGTCATTAGTATTAGTAGACTGTCTGCTTAATATCTGCTAACACTTTATTTTGTTGGTCCCCCAACAGATATTCTACTGACTATAAGTAACTTAGCTACTACAAGTCAACTTGTTCTCCTAACCCGAACCCTAACACCTAACCATAACCTAAAAGTACTGACAGTCTAGCCTACTACAGCCTACTAATACTCTAAGTTGATATGTAGTTGAAAAGTTACTTATAGTTAGTAGAATGTCTAAAGTGACTATCGAAACAAAGTGTAACCAAATAGAATTATATTTTGTGAATAAAGACAAAATTATAAGAAAAAGTCTTTATATTTTATTGCAATGACTTTGTTCTCAAAAATTTGACTTAATCTCACTGTTGCAACTTTATTAATATGACTTTAATCTTGTAGTGTGACTTTATTCTTGTAATTTTGACTTTATACTCACAATGCTGCGACTTTCTCATAATTTTTACTTCATTCTTGAAATACTATGACTTTATACCTCATTCTCCCATTATGACTTTGTTATTGTAATTTTGACATTATTTTCGAAATATTAAGATTTGAATCTCACAATGCTATTTTATTCTCAAAATATTATGACTTTATTCTCGTGTTGCTAAGATTTTATCCTCGTGTTGCTTTATTCTCATAATTTTTTTAATGAAAATTGTATTACTTTATTCTCAAAATTCTTGATTTTTTTACGTCGTCGTACTAGTGAAATGGAAAACTGATTTCTTACTAATAATAAAAAATAAAAAAGATAGCATTTAGTTCTAAACAGATATGTTAAAACAATTGGCCATAAAATACGTTCACATTTCTACACTAGGCCTATAATTTTTGTCATTAAGACGTTCAACAATTGTGTATATTTATTCTGTGTATTACGGTAATGATTCAGCGGTTCTGCCCTGTTTCTTTGCTCTGTTATGAATGTGTGCTAAAGGTCATATTTAGTTCATTGCTACTCTAATAAACACCACAAAGCACATGTTTAACATTAGTTTTTCACACTTACATAATTTAGTGAGACGGGTCTGGGAGATGTGCATGAATTCGGTAGCTACAAAAATAATTGTAAGGTCTGTTAGCATGATCAGTAACAAATCTTCCTGCAGTGCATTAGGCCTATATGAGGGGAGGGAACTGTAATCTGGTTGTTTTTAAGAACATACTGTACATGAAGATGCTAAAACATCACAACAGAGATAAATATAGCACATGTTTCTACGAAGTGGCTATCAGATATAGGAATGGCTGTTAGAGAAAATTGTTGGCTGCAATTTATTTGACCATGACTTGACTTATCACAAGAGCCTGCCCTACGAGCGATTTTTATTTGCTATTAATAATCTGCTTTAGCAGCTGTGATATCAAAGCAATAAACTAGATTGCACCTATATTATTGGCTTAAGACCTATTGCTATTATAAAATAGTGTCAACAGCAATATGAAGATAATTGATCATTAATAGGCCTACATTCTATTCCTCTATGCCTAGTTCAATAATCCTAACCATAAGCTGTTTGCGGTTGCTTTGCAACATGTCACATTAAAGTCGGCATGAAACGGAATATTCTTCCCTAACAAACAAAACAAAACAAAACAAAACAAGAAATGCCAATTTTGAATTTGTGTGGACTTTAATAGTTTAATAGTTACATTCTATTCTTCCATGTAATATAACTGTAAGCTTGTCACAATAATATAGAATTCAAATTGTGTGCAGTATTTACAGTGGATCATGTGGCTCATTCAATCAGATTTTTGTTTTAGTGTAAGATTTCTCTAGATAAAAAGTGTGTGGCAGTTACTTTAAATATTTAAATAAGTTTGATTTTTAAATGTTTTATATGCAGTATTGATTTAAAACTCCTCGTTGGTATGCAGATCATTATTGTTGTCAAATCATTGTTTTAAAAAGAAAAAGAAAAGCTGTTAAAAAAAAAAATCCAATGCCATTTCATCTTTATTTGTGGCGGCTTTCGAATCCATGACCTGGTGCATGAATCACTTCCTGTCAACAAAGCTTTGAAGCTCATGAAGTTTCCAAACCGCTTGGATTGTTGTGGGATAGTACTAAGTGTCTTGGCATGCATACAGCTCGGGAAAAGCGTGTGAAATGATGAACAATTCTCTGTTAGCGATGAAGCTCCTTCCTCCTACTGCGGCCTTCTTTGATTCTCTGCATCCTGTAGGTCTTTCGGGCCAGTTCACGCTCTTTTACCTGTACCTCTGTGTCATCCAGCACCTCCAGACTGGATATCTGACTGATCACATACTGCCTGTCATAGAGAGAGATACGTATGAGTAGTTAGTATGGACTCTATGTATTAGATTGTATCAGAATCAGATTGTAAATGAGTGCTGAACTTGCTGGCACAAATACTACAGCATTGCACTGTTATTGCACTGAAATCTGCTTAAGGAAAAGATGACCACTAGATGGTATAGTATACCCTTGTGAAAAATAAGTGTGCTTAATTGGCTAGAATGTTCACTTAGTGTACTTCAAATCTTAAAAGTATATGATCAAAAACTTTAAATATGCTTAAAGATAGTACACTTTCATGAATGTTTCTTAAAAAGAGCACTTCATACTGTCAAATTAAAAGTTTCCCTTTAATGTACATTAAATATGTTAATAATAATCTTTTGTCATGCTGTAAAGAAGCACACTTATTTTGATGTACTGACTACTAAAGCACATGTAAAGTACTTGATTATAATTTTAACTGTAGTGTGTTATTTAATATTACATTTAAAGGTTTAATATTTTAAATCTACTAATTGAAACTTCATTATTAAAAATGTGTAATTACAAATGCTTAAATACATGACATACAAGTTTCAATAAAATGAAATTAAAGTATATTTTAGTTTACATGCTTGTCAGTATATTCAGTAGTACACTTTAACCATATTTCAAACAAAATAGAATTGTGAAATTACATATAAAGATGTATTAATATCCTACTTAGGAAAGCACTATAAAGTCCTGCTAATTGCATTTAATATAAATTTAAATTGCAATTAATTGTCTGAAAACATTCACACTTAAATATCCTTTTATTATTCCTGTAATAATTATTCTTTTTAAAAGTTTGCTAAGGTGCGCTTCTTTTGAAGTTCTTAAACGTACAGACTGAATGTTTACTGTACTATCAGATTTCATACTGTACATCGGTTCTTCTCACGCTTATACCTGTAATCGATATACTGCGTCCGGCTGCCTCCATTAAAGTAACTGGGTGCTGCTTCATTGTTCATCATACTAAGAATTCTACAAGGAAACCAAACAGGTCAATTACTGGAAGTCACGTGTAAAGAAAACATGATCATGTCTATATATGATAAATGGATGTTCTTGGGTGAATGGGTGAACTCACTTGATATTTGGGAACTTGCAGGAGATCTCTCCCACAATAATGGGCAGGTTGCTGATTTTGTTCTTGTTGATCCACAAGGTGGTGAGGCTGGGCATGTAAGGGAATTTGACATGTGCGTTGTAGTTGTTGCAGTCCAGGATGAGTGTGCTGAGCTTCTCCAAACCCCCCAAAAGAGCAGGGTTCCGTCAGCAGCTCGGTCAAGGGCAATCACATGATAAGCTTGGTGTGTTCCTGTTTAATAGTCTTTCTTCTAAAAAAAAATAAAGGTTCCAAAAAGGTTTTTTTGCAGCAATGCCATAGATAGAAGAACCATTTTTGGTTCCTCAAAGAACCTTTCAGTGAACATTTTTTTCTTATGTAAAGAACGTTTTAATAATCCAAAGTAATTGTTTTTGCTATAACCTTTTTTGCAATGAAGAGGTTCTATGGAGATGCCAATAGTTCTGTATAATATTTGAAACACAAATTCCTAAGGCTTCTAATTTATCAATGTGATCAAAGCTTTGCTGAAACACCTGTTGTTCACAATCTATTTCATGCCTTCTGTCATCTGATTGATATTTTTCAAATTGATTGATATTTTTGATATTTTTCTGATCAATATTTTTTCAAAAGGCCTTTTGGCCTTATTGTAAAAACGTCCCCCCTCAGGTTGTGATTTCAGGCTGTGAAATCTTTACAGATAAAAACAAAACAAAAAAAAATCATGTTAAAATGTGAGTATAACCCTAAATATGATACATCAGGCTTCTGATGAACGTTTATTTGTTCATATCTCAATCTTTATTGTATTGTGTTGCATTAGCCTATAGAAAAACTACAGAGCTTAATCATAAAACTAAGCATTTAAATAGCATCTTCCTAAAACATAGGCCGATTGGGTGAAATAGAGTGACAATTGATATTTATATGCATATTATGTACTCTGTTATAAAGATCTAATTTATTTACATCACACTGTAAAAAATTATATGATCAATAAGTTATTACAACATATGTTTTTACATTGCTTAACTCATCAAAATAAATAAAGCAATTTTTAACTTTCTCATGTTATATTAGATTAAACTAAAAAAGTCTGTTTAATGTAATTTAAGTTGAAATGACATAAACATAAGTTGAGTACACTTAAAAATTTAAGGAATCATTTTTTCTTTTTTACAGAAATCAGAATTTTATCTTTTTGGCCATATAAATATCGGCAACTGCACATTTTGGGCCTCTGAATAAAATGAAGCTGTTTGTTTTCTCCTCAAGTATGAGCTCCACATTCTCACTATATCAGACGAGTGGTAAAAGCCTGATGTATCAAATATGACACTCAACAAAAATGCTAACTTTTTTTTAGATTTTGTTTGAAAATGCAACAAAATGTTCCATTTAAAAAAATGCCATTTCATGCCAAGCTTTCCAGGGTTAATATTCCAATTTTTGCAATCTGTGTAAAAAAAAAAAAAGAAGCTCTATGTCCTTGTAACCTGCATATTTAAATAAGAAAACCTTATAATGTTAGTAATATTTTGAACATATGACATCTGATTCAAAAAGGATACTCATCCAGCAAGTTGTAACTGAGGTCCAGAACCTCCAGAGTGTCCTGATGCTGAAGGATGGTGTCATAGGGAATCTCCAAGAGGCCCTGGTAGGCAAAAGAGAGCCTCTGGGGACCCAACACCACAGCAGGACCAGCAGGGGTCGGGGGCCGGGGCCCGGTCTCCATGTCACAGCTCTCACACTCTTCAATACGGTCGGCAACCCACGACCACGACATCAGGACACATAATGAGCTGATCGACCTCTTAACACTGTAAAAATATATTTTGTGAATAATTTTAAATAAGATGCCAGCCACCGCCAGCGCTTTTGATCATTTTCACAAAAATTCCATGGCCCCCAGAATATTTTGTTGTGTGAATATCTGAAAATGCAATATATCAAAAAAGAAATATAGCTTCTAGCTTCATGCATCAACTTGAATATATGTTTCATTAAAAAAAAAAAAAATTTGAGCAAAAAGCTGAGAAAGATTTTTTTTAAAAGAATGGAGCGGATACAGAAAGATGATCTAACATAAATGGAGAAAAAACGAGTGGGCCTACATCAACACCCCTAATGCTTCACAGTCCTATAGCTCGTCCTGGGTCGACATTTCATTCAGCAACATTAGGCAGTTTTGATTTAGATGCTGTTTAATGTTGATGATCGCGTTATTTTACACATGCATATGACTATATATTAGATAGCCATAGATTGATGACACTTGATGTCGCCTTGGGGTTCTAAGCATGCGTCAAAACCGCCGCCATCTTGGAACAGGGGTCTTGTCATAGGAAGTAGCTAGGTAACGCTGAATTCATGGATGATGCCGGACTTTTGTGCTGCGTATGGATGTTCACATGATCGAAATCTAAAAACCAGACAGCAAGGGATTACATTTCACAAAAATGTGAAATGTTGTACATTTTTTTTAATTTATCTGGACTCAATGATAAATACATGTCTGACCGTTGGAACGAACCAAAACAACTAGAAAATTGCATTCATGACGATTTATGGTGATTTTATTTCCGTTAGACCTTTTCCTACATTGACGCTGATGCATTAAAGAGGAGGGGCTCCCCTGTTCCATGATGGCGGCTCTATTGACGCATTCATTCCAATGAACTGCCGTAGCCAAGGCGACATCTAGTGTTTATATCTATGTGAAGGTGCGTTCCATTCGACCGTAAGTGGACTGCGAAGTGGACTTCACAGGGTATTTCGCCATCTTAAGTGAGATTCCAATCCGAAGGGAACGAACATGTTCAGTTCGAAGGGCACTGCAAACGGCATAGGGAATAAGGGAACATCGATACATCACTTCACAGGAAGTGGAGAGCGATGATCACCCAACTGTCATTGCACACCACGTCATCACCAGTCAGAGTGGTCATAAATAACGATGGAGGAGTTTACGTATATGTGTAAGTATTCATACATTTTGTCATTATCATACAAATTACAGTATTTTTAACGGTTATTGGGGTGAATATTACATTTACATATACTATTTTTGTATGTATATATAGTATCTATATATAGTGTATATATTTTAAATGTGATATTAAATTAAATTAACATATTAATGTAAGCTTATATCTATTTATGTTAATATCATAATCTGTGCGACCCTGTCGTTAACTTTCTTTGATGACTTTTGCAGGGCATTCCAAATGAGCAGTTATTGTCAGTGAAGTCCACTTAAACTGATATACCGTGCTCAGGGAGTAGGGAGCAGTGAACACTTGTGTAGGGACCCTGTCGAATGGAACGCACCTTGAGATAGCTTGTTTCTGCGTCTTCTTCACATGTGTTTTGAGGAGGAGATTCAGTACTCTTTCAGGAGATGGGTCACAGCGCTCCCTACTGTATAACAGTGAAAACACGGAAACCCGGAAAATTCCGTGTTTGGCGGGGAAAGAGTTAAGGTTTCAGTTATTTTTAGTTAGATATTTGGTAGTTTTTGCCAAAAAGTCTCAGCACATTTGGTGTAACTACGCTGTAAAAAATTGTAAACGTAAATGAAGATTATTGGTGTAGCTACTGTGCATTTTATAAGAACATACTGTTTCAGTCTTTCTATTTCCAAATTTTACGTTTTACACTCTTAATAAAGATCTTTTTTGGCATCTCTGGGAATTCCATGAAGAAGTTTAAAGATTTATGGAAACTTCCATTCCACGAAAGGTTCTAGTGGAAAAAGGTTCTTTAGATCAATCAAATCAAATCAAATTAAACTTTATTTATAAAGCACTTTAAAACCATCACCTTTTGGTCAAAAAGTTGACCAAAGTGCTGTACGGAAAAATAAACAACAAAAAAACATAAAATACATACTTGATGTAAAGCATATACTACAGATAAAACAAATCAAGAGACATAAAACATGGGGAAAATAAACATAAGTAAAATAAATAAACAAAATGTCCATGTCAGGTGTCAAAAGCCAAGGAGAAAAGGTGGGTTTTAAGAAGCGATTTAAAAACAGACAGTGAAAAGGCTTGTCTAATGGGCAGAGGCAGATCATCCACAGTTTAGGAGCCGACACAGCAAAAGCACGGTCCCCCCTGCCCTGAGCTTGCACTAAAACTTGCATACAACTTAAAACTTACACTTGCATTAAAATGTTCTTCACACAAAGACATTTTTTTTTTAAAGAACTTATAACTTTAAAGTTCTTTTGGGAACCAAAAGTGGTTCTTCTATGCATCACTGTGAAAACCCCCATTAGGAATTATTTAAGAGTGTAGCTTACTTGCCATTCCTTTGTTATTATTGAAAGTTACTTGCAATTTCTTCTAAGTGACAATTGTTTTAAAGAGAATGAGACTAGAGACTGGATGACATATCATGTCTCAGAGTTACGATTCAAAAATGTTTTCATTGTTCATAAATTTCGAAATATTTTCTGAATACTGCCACACATTATAGCTATAGGTGTATAGCTGTAGAGGGCTACCTACCAAATAAATCAATAATTTGACACAAAATATTGATTCAAAATGGAGTTTATTGATTTAAAAACGATTGTATTGCTTCCGCTAAAGAAAATAGTCCGTTCCGTCTCTACGGTTAGAATCCATGGCAACGCTCTGTTTTTCATGGCAACGGTGTGTTATACTTAGCAGCGGTCTGTCTGTTATCAAGAAATAACAGACCGCATTCTACATTAGAATTCAACCAAGCCATGTAATAAAAGGGTATATGAAATGTGAATTCACATTCTAACAAGGAAATTATCCATAAAATTAAAGCAATGTAAAAACATATGTTGAAAAAAAAAAACTTACTGATCGTATAATTTTTTATAGTTGCTTTTTTAAAATCTGGAGCAATCTTTTACAGTTTTTTTTATTATTATTATCAGAAACTAACATCATTCATCAGAATTTCTCCACAACACAGATGCAAAAATCCTTTATGTTACAAAGAATCAACCACAATCATGAAAATACTAGGATTACAGAAAAAAGTGCAGTCATTTCAGTCATCCCTGTGATATAGGCCTACTTCAAAAAGTTTTTTGTTTGTTTTGTTTTTTGTTGCAGTGATGCCATAGAAGAACAATTTTGGGTTTCCCAAAGAACCATTCAGTGAACAGTTCTTAAAAGATTTTTTTTTTTCTTGTAAAGAACATTTCAAAAATGTAAAGAACCCTTTTCCACTGTAAAGAACCTTTTTCCACTATATAGAACCTTTTGTGGAATGGAAGGATTTCATGGATGTTAAAGGTTCTGCATGGAACAAGAGATGCCAATAAACCTTTAAGAGTGGTAACTAAGTAACATTTTTCATACAGTCACAAGAATCCCTCATTTAGAATTCCTATAGACAGAATCTGAAAACTTACCAGGGTTAGCAGCTCTGCAGTTCTGAAGTGCTGAGTGAGTGTGTGTGCATACGTCCTGCGCAAATAAAATACCTTCTTTCATGGCTGGAAATGGGATCACAAGATGGGATAATCACATTGCCTGTTAACCCTTTCCTTATGGGGTTCACATGAACGTCACAAAAGTGTCTAAAATAGGTCATCAGCTTTTATAAAGCAGCTGATGCTAAAACGATTGCCAGTGTTTAGCTCATAGCTGACTCTTTTCACAATTAATGATTTGTGTAGCATGGCCTGAGAATTCATTCTTGAAAGGTTTACAACTACAATGATCTTTTACATGGATCTGAAACAGTACAGATCATAAATATCAGATAGTGAAGGAGAGAAAGTTGGCAGAATAATTATAGTCTATAAAATAATATAGTCTATTAAAAAGGTAATGTACTGTTTAAAGGTGCATTGTGTAATATTTATTATTTATTAGAGGATCTATTGACAGAAATGCAATATAAGTTCCATAACTATGTTTTCAGTGGTGTATAAAGACCTTGCATTATGAACCGTTATGTTTTTATTACCTTAGAATGAGACATTTATATCTCCATAATCGCGGGCGCCTCCTTCTATGGAGGTCGACATATTGTGTCGTCATGTTTCTACCGTAGCCGAAAGGAGACAAACAGCGCTACAGAGCGCGTTTCGTCACTACCTTGAAAAATAAGTTTTCAGTGGTGTTTAAACACCTTACTTAATGAACCGTTATATTTGTATTACCTTAGAATGAGGAGTTTCTATCTACATACACCGCGAATCCCCTTACATTGAATTGTGCCGACATGTTTCTACAGTAGCCCTAAACGGACAAACGCGTTTCGTTATTGCTCTTCGTGCCAGGAAGCAAAGCTTAGTTCAGCGAATAAAACACTGACACAATGATGAACAAGTAACAATAATATTTGCAATAACATATAGTTTTATTGAATAATTAAGTATTCATTAAACACAAAGTATGAATTAATAAAGTATTAATAAATAAAGTATTAATTAAACATAATTTCTTAATTTATCCTTGTAAAGAAACCTCATTGCTGAACTGGCTACTCTCTGCTGTCTCAGACGATGACATATTTTCCTGTCGGCCACCGTAACTTTTGTTGGTTGCAATTCGTAACCTCACCACTAGATGTCGCTAAAAATCACACACTGCACCTTTAATACTGAAAATTGTTTTTTTGGAAGTAAAAAGTATTAATTGTTATATAATTTGAATAAGAAATCTATATTATGTCCAATAAGATAATGTATTTTTACAAAAAAAAAAAAAAAAAAAAAAAATATATATATATATATATATATATATATATATATATTAGTCAGTAGAAAGTCACATTAGGCAATAATTTAGAGTGCAAAAAGCTTTTCAAATATGTTTCTTATTTTTCTCATGAACTGTGTATCCCATATTATAGGATGTATTTTATGCTATCTTACATTTTATGTTGCTGAGTTAATGTTTATTGCATTATTATTCTAGTATTGTGTGTGTGTGTGTGTGTGTGTGTGTGTGTGTGTGTGTGTGTGTGTGTGTGTGTGTGTGTGTGTGTGTGCGCTGTCAATGTAGCATTAGGCTATATTAGTCACAGGCCACATATGAGTTACTTTGACCCATCATGTGGCATTCTGTTTTACTACCTCTATATGCTTATCAATATATTTTATGATATAAAAGAAAATTAAGGGTTGGTTATTGACCCCATGTATTCTGGCTTCTTTGGTTTTTTCCATTTTACTTTAAAATCATAATGTCATCCCCTAAAGAAAGTCCCCTTGATATCGATGTTTTTGTTTACAGTTTCACCCTCCTCCAGACTGTTTTGTTCTGGACTTCACTTTCCATATTAGGGTATGATGCAATCCAGTCTCAACCAGACGCTGCTGGCAAACCCCGCCCGCCCGCGACTGGAGTTTCTCGAAACGTAACGAAACGTGGGCTACGTGATTTCCCAGCGCAAGTCGCAAGTCCCGCCTCCGCATGACAACGTCATCACGGTTTATATAAACACTCGCCGTCACTCACAGCAGCATTTCTATTTACGGCAAAGAATAATGACATACATGAAATACGAACCAAGCGCGAGATGTTGATGAACAAAGCGAACATGGAGTTTAAGTTTAAATTGAAGTTGAAGTCGTCGTATTGCTCAAACAGTGTTTTAGGGTACGTTAGTACATTCAACATTGGAGAACCAAATCTTCGCTGGAGCGACTGCCAAGCGACAGGCTGACAAACTCACAAAGGTAAGAACCTGTTGGAAAATGAAAATATTTTATTCGATGTAGCCTACCAATAAATGAAGCAATTTAGTTAGACATATTTACAATGGTTTATATAATTTGTCAATGGTATTACCTTGGTATCATGTGTATTTTTTATGGTTGTTCTGTATTAGACAACACGCACTGAAAAGCGGGCTGTGTCACATAGGTGTGTCATAGAAGCCTAAGTAACTGTATGTTGTAGCAACAATGCAAACAACACCCTTTTAAGGACTGAGAAATCTTCCACTGGTTTTAACATTTATATAATTAAAAATATTGATTGTTTTATGGTGTTGTTTTTTGTTTTTACAGATTGAGTCGAGTGTGATAATGGCACCATTCACCATTTCCCCACATCGTCCACTGCCATATCAGTGCCGTCTACCTCAGGAACCTCTATTCATGCAATCCAAGATGAGTCCTGAGCTTTCGTCCAGTAAACCTGGAACGCATGAAGATCTACATCTTAATTATTATCGCAAAACGTCCATCATGAAGATCAGACTACATCTGTGGCAGGTCATCCAAAGAGTTGTGAACTGCTGTACGAGTGTAGCAAAGCTTTTCTGCTCCAAGATGTTTTTCTTCGTTTGTGTGGGAAAAAACATGACCATGACCGGCGAGTTGAAGAAGAGAGGTATGGAGGCCCTGGAAAGGGAAATCTGGGATGGGAAGGATCCAGAGATGAAGATTGTTATGAAGTTAGATGATGAGGATGAGTTGATGGAGCCTGCTGTTGAGCGGGAATCCTCAATGATTGATTCGGATGAAGAGGAAGATGATGAAGCCAGGCTCTCAGAATGGGAGTCTGATGAAGAAACTGATGAGGAAGAAGATGATGAGGACTATGAAGAGGAAGACTGTGAGCCACAGGATGTGGATTCTGAATGGTCAGATGATGATGATGACTCTGAGGCATCAGCTGAGAGCCTTGAGCTTTGGGAATCCTTCCTCAACAGCAATGACCCCTACAACCCTCTGAGCTTCTGCTCGTCCACCGGCTCCAGAACAAACACTAAGCAGAACCAACTAACTCTGAGCTCACAGAATAAAGCTCAACCTACACCAGCTACAAGGCCAGAAGAGTGTCATCCAAAACCAAACTCAAAGGAGGGAGGGAAGAAGGTAAACATTTCATGGAAGCCATTGGTATTTATAGTATTTATTTATATGTTGAATTATTTTAGTAATTTTAAGTGCTTTTTGTTTTTTAATATTTAGCTTTGATTTATTTTTAATTCCGTTTTAGTTTAATAGTAATAGTTTAGTGGTTATTGTTCTTAAACTTTAGACTTATTTTATTTCAGTTAGTTGCCAAGCCAAAAAAAAAAATTAGTTTCAGTTTTTCATTGAATATTTTATTTTATTTCAGCTTAATTTCAGCTTACAAAAGCAGTTTTTAAGTTTTAATTAACCATAACACCAATGGAAACAAACTTTTAAATGAATAAAATAATGATATGTTTTTTTCTTTATTTTCTATAGCGGCTCTATAGGAGCTTCTAAAAGTGCTTTACGGTGTAAAAAAGATACAAGTAAAGTAAATTTAAAAAATCCGGAATAAATCAACAAAAAAATCAACAAAGCCAACTTAAGCCGCGGCCAACTTAAAAAGTTTTTTTTTTAAATTCCAAGAGGTTGTGCTTCCTGAATTTCGACTGGAAGTGGGTATAGTAATATTATTATATACAACAGTGTTCATTTAAATAGTTAATCAAAATAATATAAATAAATGGTAACAAATAAATGAGCAGTAATAAGATAATAATTAACCTGTATTTATGGTATTCTGAATTATAGATAATTTTAAAAGAAAGCAGAAGTTATGTAAGATAAGAAGATGCCGGAAATAAAATGCCCATAAGAAAAAGTCAACAAACATGGATTCATAATGTGGTTGCTATAAGGCGGCTGAAAACACTAAATCATCACTCTTCCATGACAACAGATGACGCAGCTAGTAGGCAAACCAGTTCCTGTAAGTCAGGATGTCATGTGACATGTGACTCGTGCTGAATGACTAACAGGCTTAAGGTTACAGCAGTCAACTGTACTTCTATCCGATAACATGCTTTTGTCTTTTGTTTTATTTCAGGTGTGTTTCAGTGATAAGGTGACTGTACACCCCCTGGTGGCTTGGAGTTTTGCTAGCAGGGACGCACGCGACGGCTCTTGTTGGCTGCAGATGGCCAGAGACCGAGAGCGTTTCAGAAGAAGAGTGGAGAACATTGAGAATGTCATTAAACCCTGCCTGACACCTGAACACAGAGCCAGCATGTGGAAGAGACTTCAGAGAAAAACATTGTCATAATACTCCAGCTTGATGTATTATTAACATAATGTAGCAGTAGAACTAGATGTTTGAAATATGCTGTGATTTTTTATGCTTTATCTTCAAACACTGAATGTTGTTGTTTTTTTACTGTGTTATTTATATTTTTTCAATATTGTGGTGAATTTTATTTTTATGGATCTTTTTCTTATTGGGGTTTCATTTTATGTAATATTTTATATTCATATTATATTTGCACATATTTTATTGTTCTACAAAACACTAATTCTTTACACATTGCACATTTTATAGAGTGGCAGCTGAAAAATATTAAACTTTTATAACATTTATCCTGTGTTGTTTGTGAGTTGAACTTTTTTCTATGAATAGGTATCTTTTTCAATACCTGAATATTTCAAATGCACATGTTTGCATGTATTTGACAAATAAAATGAACGTGCTAATATAATACAAGTTTTTTTTCTGAGAAGCAGCATGTTACACTGTCACTGCAAGAAAATGTCAGTCTATTACAAATATAGAAACATGTCATGCAGCCATTCACGTCATGTAAGCATTACAAGTAATGTGAGTTATGTAATCAGATTACTTTAAGTTACTTTTACAGTTACTTTTTTCAAGCATGTAACGCAATTTACTTTTTCCCATTTATTGACTAACACCTCTCCCGTCCCCATGTTGAGAAAAATCGTGAGTAAGTGCAGAGGCGTTGTGTGCGCTGTGTAAACATGATGTTATTGTAAGCATGTTATTGTAGTTCTAGACTAATGTGAGCATGCATTTACTCATCTCACTTGCACAAAAACAGATTTTGTATTCCTCAAAATGAATTAAAACTGAAATGCAAACTCAGAATATTACACAAACCTGTAATTAAATACCAAATAAATTATTAACCAATGTCTCTGCTGCTGAACTTCAATAATCCAATTCAACCATACTAATAAACAAAAATGGTATCACATTTTTGTTTCATTTTTTGGTTAATTAAAAGGCTGCATCAGAAATAGCAAACTTCCCCAGTAAGCGAAAAACAGCATATGACAAAACAAGTATGGAATTCATAAAAGAGTTGGCAAAAATTCCCCGGATGACCTGCTACTTCTGGCGAGATCCTAAAGTGTGGATATGATCGACACTTTACCATCCCATGAGGCCACGGGAGAGGATTTGTGAATGGCAGTGAAGCGAGGTAACTGACGCTGGTAGGTCCAGATTACATTCATACTACACACATTTACAGGACCTTCTCAAAAAATTAGCATATTGTGATAAAGTTCATTATTTTCCATAATGTAATGATAAAAATTTAACTTTCATATATTTTAGATTCATTGCACACCAACTGAAATATTTCAGGTCTTTTATTGTTTTAATACTGATGATTTTGGCATACAGCTCATGAAAACCCAAAATTCCTGTCTCAAAAAATTAGCATATTTCATCCGACCAATAAAAGAAGTGTTTTTAATACAAAAAAAGTCAACCTTCAAATAATTATGTTCAGTTATGCACTCAATAGTCAATACTTGGTCGGGAATCCTTTTGCAGAAATGACTGCTTCAATGCGGCGTGGCATGGAGGCAATCAGCCTGTGGCACTGCTGAGGTGTTATGGAGGCCCAGGATGCTTCGATAGCGGCCTTAAGCTCATCCAGAGTGTTGGGTCTTGCGTCTCTCAACTTTCTCTTCACAATATCCCACAGATTCTCTATGGGGTTCAGGTCAGGAGAGTTGGCAGGCCAAGTGAGCACAGTAATACCATGGTCGGTAAACCATTTACCAGTGGTTTTGGCACTGTGAGCAGGTGCCAGGTCGTGCTGAAAAATGAAATCTTCATCTCCATAAAGCTTTTCAGCAGATGGAAGCATGAAGTGCTCCAAAATCTCCTGATACCTAGCTGCATTGACCCTGCCCTTGATAAAACACAGTGCACCAACACCAGCAGCTGACATGGCACCCCAGACCATTAATGACTGTGTGTACTTGACACTGGACTTCAGCCATTTTGGCATTTCCTTCTCCCCAGTCTTCCTCCAGACTCTGGCACCTTGATTTCCAAATGACATGCAAAACTGAGCAACAGTCCAGTGCTGCTTCTCTGTAGCCCAGGTCAGGCGCTTCTGCCGCTGTTTCTGGTTCAAAAGTGGCTTGACCTGGGGAATGCGGCACCTGTAGCCCATTTCCTGCACACGCCTGTGCACGGTGGCTCTGGATGTTTCTACTCCAGACTCAGTCCACTGCTTCCGCAGGTCCCCCAAGGTCTGGAATCGGTCCTTCTCCACAATCTTCCTCAGGGTCCGGTCACCTCTTCTCGTTGTGCAGCGTTTTTTGCCACACTTTTTCCTTCCCACAGACTTCCCTCTGAGGTGCCTTGATACAGCACTCTGGGAACAGCCTATTTGTTCAGAAATTTCTTTCTGTGTCTTACCCTCTTGCTTGAGGGTGTCAATGATGGCCTTCTGGACAGCAGTCAGGTCGGCAGTCTTACCCATGATTGCGGTTTTGAGTAATGAAACAGGCTGGGAGTTTTTAAAAGCCTCAGGAATCTTTTGCAGGTGTTTAGAGTTAATTAGTTGATTCAGATGATTAGGTTAATAGCTCGTTTAGAGACCCTTTTCATGATATGCTAATTTTTTGAGACAGGAATTTTGGGTTTTCATGAGCTGCATGCCAAAATCATCAGTATTAAAACAATAAAAGACCTGAAATATTTCAGTTGGTGTGCAATGAATCTAAAATATATGAAAGTTAAATTTTTATCATTACATCAATGAAAATAATGAACTTTATCACAATATGCTAATTTTTTGAGAAGGACCTGTATATAGAACATACTTTTTGGCTGTTGTGAAGTAATTATTAAGTATGCGATATCGGACGCAGCCTTAAAAAGTTTTTTCTCCTGCGTCTTCTGCGATTCAAAATGCAACACAACTGAAAGGTTTATTAGAGATGCTCCCTCTACTGTACAGTCATGAGTTTGCATTTCCTTCAGCCTGAGCCTTTGTGCATCCTCGTTTCCTTTCCTGGCGCCTTAGCGTAGTATGCGAGAGACAGAAACACCTACTGTATCTCACAAAAGTGAGTACACCCCTCACATTTCAGCAAACATTTTAGTATATCTTCTCAAGGGACAATACTATAGAAATGAAACTTGGATATATTTTAGAGTAGTCAATGTGCTGCTTGTATAGCACTATATATTTACTGTCCTCTGAAAATAACTCTACATACAGCCATTATTGTCAAAATAGCTGGCAACAAAAGTGAGTACACCCTAAGTGAACATGTCAAAACTGTGTCCAAAGTGTCAATATTTGGTGTGAGCACCATTGTTATCTAGCACTACCTTAATCCTCCTAGGCATGGAATTCACCAGAGCTGCACAGGTTGTTGCTGGGATCCTCTTCCACTCCTCCATAATGTCATCACGGAGCTGCTGGATGTTAGACACATGCCGCTTCTCCACCTTCTGCTTGAGGACGCCTCACAGGTGCTCAATGAGATTCAGGTCTTGAGACATACTTGGCCACTCCATCACCTTCACCTTCAGCTTCCTCAGCAAGGCCGTTGTCATCTTAGCGGTGTGTTTGGGGTCGTTATCTTGCCGTTCGGGCCAGTTTCTGAAGTGTAGGCATCATGTTCTGCTTCAGAATGTCGCAGTACATGTTGGAATCCATGTTTCCCTCAATGAAGCTCAGCTCCCCAGTACCAGCAGCACTCATGCAGCCCCAGACCATGATGCTACCACCACCATGCTTCACTGTAGGCAAGACACAAATTTCTTGGTGCTCCTTACCAGGGCATCCCCACACATGCTGGACACCATCTGAGCCAAACAAGTTTATCTTAGTCTCATCAGACCACAGGAGACAGTTCCAGACAGTAATTTGTTTGCGGGCTTTCTTGTGAGCCAGCTTCAGAAGAGGCTTCCTTCTGGGATGACGGCCATGCAAACCGACTTGTTGCAGTGTGCGGCGTATGGTCTGAGCACTGACTATAGCTGACCTTTCGCTTCTGCAACCTCTTAGTCTAAAGCAATGCTGGCAGCACTCGTGCGTCTGTTTTCTGAAGCCAGCTTCTGCACCTGACGCACAGCACGAGGACTCAACTTCTTTGATTGACCCTTGCAAGGCTTGTTACATGTGGAACCCGTCTTGGAAAACCTCTGTTGACCCTGGCCTGTACTGTAACTCCGTTTCAGGGAGTTACCAATCTTCTTATAGCCTAGGTCAACTTTGTGGAGAGCAACAAGTCTAATTCTCAAATCCTTAGAGAGTTCTTTGCCATGAGATGCCATGTTGAACATCCAGTGGTCAGTATGAGAGAATTGTACTCAAAGCACAAATTTTAACTGCTCTAATACAAGATACACAAATTTGTATGGTCCTGTCAAGCAGACAAAAACATGAAAACGATGAATAGGTCATGTGGCTTTGCATGGTTAAAGACGAACAGCTATTATCACTTAGGGTGTACTCACTTTTGTTGCCAGCTATTTTGACAATAATGGATGTATGTGGAGTTATTTTCAGAGGACAGTAAATATATACTGCTATACAAGCAGCACAGTGACTACTAATATATCCAAATTTAATTTCTATAGTATTGTCCCTTAAGAAGATACACTAAAATAATTGCTGAAATGTGAGGGGTGTACTCACTTCGTGAGATACTGTGTTACCTCGCTCATGACTCCTCAGGAAACTTCCTCGCTCCTCATTCCCCGCGGTGCAAAAGAACTGAGATGTCCTTCAAGATGGCTGAATTCAGTCCGTTTCAGGTTCACGGGCTGGAGGACGGAGGAGCGAGGAAACATATATTTGAGTATTGAAAAGCACCCTTGGTGTGAAAGGGTCTTTACATTTGCCATAAACATAACTTTTTTGTTATTATAAAACAAAACAAGCCCAGCCCAGGTGAGAAAAAGTAATGAAATGCATTACTTTCCATAAAAAGTAACTTAGTAAGGCAAAGTTACTTTTTTAGGGAGTAGCTCAATATTGTAAAACATTACTTTTTATACTTCTACTCAAAAATAAGCTGGTACATTATTCAAGGGGTCAGTACATGTCCATGTTAGAAAGTGTTTTTAGAAGGTTAGGTTGCTTGTTTCAGCATGAACATATTAAGAGAGACATGCACTGTTCAAACGTGTTAATTTGCAGCATGTTTTTATTAAATCAGTGTAAAAATACAATCAAACTCATTTGGTTACAAAATCATGAATACGTGGTAGTTACAAAATTATTAATTGGTTATCGCAAAAATAAATAGTCTTTGTATACTTGATCCCTGGGTTGCATCTGGGTCCGGGTGACACACACATATTTACACAAGTTATAGCCATTGAATGGCTTACAGTACATATTGTGCATTGCTTGAGCAGAAAGTTACACAAAAATACAAAATCTCTCTGCTGCTCCTTGAGAAAACCCTGGATAAGTGGCAAAAACATTAAGAAACTGAGGTAATGTTCAGTTTCTCTTAATATTGATGCAATTTTCTGGCATTGGAAGAAAGCAGCAAGAAGTCATAGAACGTGTCATTTGTGTATAAACCACAACTGAATTTGTGTTTTTATTGCATAATGTTTTTTTGGTATTTCATCCTTCAATAAATCGTTTAGATTAGGGGTCCAATCTGCCCCTGGAGGGCCACTGCCCTGCAGAGTTTAGCTCTAACTTGCCTCAATGCACATGCCTGGAAGTTTCTAGCAATTCACTTGAAGGCAAGCCTGCAACCTTAAGCAGAAAAAAGTCACGGACAATTGCGCAACAGGTATGATTCAGTTCACGGCATTTCCCATTCATTCCCATTGGTATCTGCAAACAGTGATTGACTGTTTCCTGAAATTCAATGACGTCAAGGCTGTAATGTGATTGGTTATCAAGGCACACGTGATCCAAGTTAGCCGTTACGCTTTCTCCAATGGTAGAGCCACGGACCCTCGTATCTTCCAATAATAAGACCAGCTCTGTTTCTAGTATGCCTAGTAAGATCTTGATCAGGTGGGTCAGGTGTTTAATTGGTGTTGGAGCGAAACTCAGCAGGACAGTGGCCCTCAAGGAGCAGGATTGGACACCCCTTATTTAATTAGATTATATAGAGTGGTGCAGGTATGACATCACTTTGTAGGCCAAAACATGGAAGCGAGTTAGCATTTTAGCACTTCCGGTTCCATCGTTCCGAAGTCAATGGGTTTTTTGAATGGGGTTTTGGTTAAATGGCTGAAATAAGGTCTGTGGTGAACACGAGCTCAAGACACTTTCACGTTTTATTCTACGACAAAATAAATCTGTACTACCCTACTCGTGATTCTTTTAAAGTTGTTATGTGTCTTGAAAAAGTAGGTTAAATGGGACTACAGAGGCTGTCGGGGAGATTAAACATCATCACGGTGAACGGGTAAGATCAGCCCGCTTTTACAGCATCGTTATGCTTATAATTCTTATGAACGATTCTTACGTAAACCTTCTGGGAAAATGTTTGTAGATAAAAACTGAAAAAGTTGTCGAAAGCTTAGTGATGGTGACGTTGAAGACGAGCGACCGTGTTGTAGTTCGCTTATAGCCTTCTTTAGCTTTTAACTTCTGGCGACTGCGTTTAGGCTTCAAAATTCATAAAAATGTTGTGTTCATCTGTGATAATTATCTTGATGGACAAAACCTGTAAGTATCATAAACTTTTGGTGATCATAGAGCCTATGGAAAAATCCTATTGGGTTTTTGTCGAGGGAACCAGTGTGATGCTAACTGTCGGTTGGCCTACAAAGTGACATCATACCTGCACCACTCTATTTTTCAGTACAAATTCATGATCCATCGATCAACGGCAATTTGTTCTTTGACAGATAAAAGATACAAACTGCAAAGGCCTTTGTACAGTAATGTAAGGTTAGACTAAGTGAGGAAATAAAAGGTCAAATTAACGTTTGTCTATGAGAAGGCAATACTAACAATAGGCTATATATAAATATATACATTTCTATCTGAAGACATTCAGTAAAGGACAAACTTTCATTCTCAAGAGAACATTCCTTTACATTTAGTTCACCAAACTATTTTCATGCAGTTTTATAGGCTTCTGTCCAATACACTCCATTCATTTTCACAGTAGTGCAACATAGCTTAAAATATCTAGATAAAAACATCCAGTTTATGCTGCGTTAAACATTAACATCATAAACTCAGCATGGAGGTATCAGGCCTTTTCCTGTATTAACTCTGACTGTTGGTGTGAAGATGATTGTGTGTCCTACAGCTATTCATAATAAAGGTGCACTAAGTATTTTTTTTCCACTTAAAAGTTTTAAACCTAAATGTATTATTAGCTCTTTTGGCAAATATGTTTAAAATGATGTAAAGATAAAGACTTAGTCTTGTCAGTGGCCTAGTAAAGCTGTTAATAAGGCAGGTTGCAGGATTACATGACCAGCTGAATAATACAACAAAAAAAGCCTCCTGAATAGAAATAAATTAATTGTTAATAAATGAATGTTATTGAAAAAAATTTTGTGAATAGAGAATTTCTACAATGACATCGGAACCTGCAAACTTTTCCTTTTCCATCCACACCCATAGGTGTCAGGTTCAGTATAAAGTTCAAGACCATTGTCATATCAGCCAGTAAAACAAAGAAAAATCACTTAGTGCACCTTTTAATTTTAAATGTATACACTGTTATGTAAAAAAAAAAAGGTAACTAGTATAACTACTGTGAAAAAACATGCTTTGTGTTAACATAATATTAATCTATGGCTGTGCTGTCTTATTATAGGTGAAGTTTAAATACGATTTTAACAATGTTAATTTACAAAAAACATTACTATTATCATATTTAATTCCAGCCTCAATTGCTAGTGTGCACATCTGTTTTAAAAATCCCCATCTTATTTCTTATATAACTACAGGCTAAAAGTTTGGAAGAATCAAGTTTTTAATGTTTTTGAAAGAAGTCTCTGCTGCTCAACAAGGCTGCTGTTATTTAACCAAAAATACAGTAAAAAAAAAAAAAGTAACATTGAAAAATATTTAAAATAACTGATGCACAATTATTAACCATGGTTATTATTATCAGTTTTGAAAACAGTTTTTGCCGGTTAATATTTTTGTGGAAAGAATTATACATTTTTTCATGATTTTTTTGATAAATAGAAAGTTTAAACAAACACCATTTATTTGAAATAGTAATCTTTTGTAACATTATACATTTCTTTATTGTCACTTTTGATCAATTTAATGCATCCTTGTTTGTAACATTATACATTTCTTTATTGTCACTTTTGATCAATTTAATGCATCCTTGTTTTTTTTTTATCTTACAAACCCAAACTGGTTTCAACATTGATTATAATAAGAAATGTTTCTTTAGCATCAAATCAGCATATTAGAATGATGAAGGGTCATGTGACACTGAAGACGAGTAATGATGCTGTAAATTCAGCTTTGCATCACAGGAATAAATTACATTTTAAAATATATTCAAACAGTTATTTCAGTTATCACATAAATGCACCCTTGGTGAGCAGAAGAGACTTCTTTCAAAGACATTAAAAAATCTTAATTATTCCAAACTTTTGACAGGTAGTATAACACCGTGTATAGTTATAACATGAAATCCTGGATCACTCAGAATTTACCCAAAGTAAACTTAAAGCTCTATTTGTGCTGTTAAGACACTAAATACTCTGAAACTTCCTCCAAAAACAAAACCTTACAAATCCACATGCAAAAACAAGATTCTCCTTTGTGTGAATGTCTATGACAAAGTGCATTGAAGTGTAGTCAGACACCTTAGGAAGCACAGGTTAAGTCACCTTAATAGAGGGCTTCCTGTGCACACACAGAAGAGTGACGTATGGCACCCCGATAAAAGCCCATTTCTCGCTGGGCCAGAATTTGACAACGGGCCCCTGCTCTGGAGCCTCAGACGCTGCGTCAAAATAAGCAAAACAAACACATCCCAGGTAGGACGCCAAGCAGATGAGGATATGCCTATAAACAGATGCATAAAGGGGAGTCATGTACAGCAAATTATATATTATAACAATAATCAAATAATAATAAAGTACTGATTTTTTATTTTTTTTACAATGGATATCAGCCCACAAATCTGAACAGTTATATGAGACATAACATTTTCAGTTTACAAACATTTCAGAATATTCACTTTTGGGTAAACTACACTGAAAAAAAAACGCATAGAATTTATAGTTTTTACTCAGAAACTTCAGTGATAATTACAAAGAAAATGCAAGTAAAACATTGAATTAAATGTGAAATTTTGAAGTGGGAAGACTGAAATGTATTTTCTTGTAATAATTTATTCTTCCAATCTTTTATTTACAACTTAAAAAAATATATAAAAAAATGTATCCGTTTAAATGTAGGTGGAAAATGTTAAGAAAAGTAAAAAAATAGAAACTTTGGGAAAAAACTAAAAGTTGAATAAGGTATTCTGTATTACATTTATTAAAGTACATCAGAGTTATTTTAATATCATTTAGACACTATTTAATTATAATATATAAAAAAATATATATATAATTCTATCAATGTTTTTAATGTTTTCATTTTTGTATTTTCATTTTAGTTAATGTTTTTGTCATTCTGTTTTGACATTCTTATTATTTTTGTTTTTAAAAATATGTCTATATAATTTTTTATTTCAGTTTTAATGTGTTGTTTTAGTGCATCAAGTTCAACTAAATGAATAAGGTCGCCTTGGCAACTAGTTGAAATAAAATCATTTTTTTTATATTTTATTTTATTTTAGTTGAAGTAACCAAAATGTTTTTCATGGTTTTAGTTCTAGTTTTAATTTTAGTAATATAATAACCCTAAACTGCATTCATGTTCCACTGGATTGGTAACTGTTAAAACTCTATAGCAGGAATTTACAAACTTTCTTTTGAGCTGAACCCCTTTGACGTATACTAAATGTAAACTTTACTAAAAAGATTTAAAATTTAGAATTTGAATGTTAAGTTAATACTTTAATAATTCAACAACACATTCACGGTTCTCAAATCTTGTTTAATGGTCATATGACATGCATTTTTTAAATTCATTTATTCATTTTAATTTTTCACTTTTGTGATTTCATTAATTAGTATCTACTTCCAAACCCCCCCCTCACTTCACTCACGAACACCAGTCTGGGAAACCCTCCTCTACAGGAAGAGCACATAGAGTAAAGCAATGTTGCAATGTGTTGACATTGCTCACGGTGGCTTACTTGTGTGTACAGCACACTGAGCATGCACACTAGGTGCTATATGAAGTGACAAGTGCACTTACCAGGCACAGTGTAGATACGGGAAGTTGACAGATGACCACATCTCACAGAAAATGCGATCACTAATCCAGCACACGAGTGCAAGAGTCCACCACAGCCCCGAGAGCAGACCCAGCTTGAACACACGCAGGTTGTCGCACCTACAGACATTATAAACACAAGCAGGATGTGTTTGATTAAAAGGTGCTACTATTCATACTTAAACTTCCTTGAACAACAGGGTTATTATAGTATGAACAATACATTTGTTACAGTATCTATTCATCTTTCTTAACGTTAGTTAATAAAAATACAACTATTCATTTGTTAGTTCATGTTAGCTCAGGTCTCTTAAGTGTCAAGGGCCCACAGGTGGGCCCAAATCCATTACATATTTAAAACAGTAATAACCTATACTAAACCTAAACTAATCTTGACAAACTATATATCATTTGAAAGCTTACAATCTCTAGTTTCCATATTTGGTTACTGATTCTCAAAACAAATTACAGAGGAGCCGTAATTTATTAATTTGCAACAAGAATATTTTCATACTCCTAGGCGTGTTCAGACCTTTATTTTGAAATAGCAATGAACATGAAAAATCATGAAAGAAGGGTAGAAACCATAGTTTATTTTCATGCCAAGAGTTCAAAAGATGGCAAGCATTCAATTATTTTAGAAAAAAAGGTCTGAAAATGTTTTAAATATAAAGAAAAAATAATAGATTCACCATTTGTGATGTGGCCGCGAGCTATAACACACATATGTGATCTTTTATGTGTTTATTCGAGGTTTAATTCATATCAAAATCTGCCAAACTTCCAATACTACTTCTGAATAGGATGTCTACTTTATAAAAATTATGGTTCAGATCACTCAAACCACATATGGAAATGGAGGCGCCCTTATATGGGTAGTAATGGAGTCTGGTTGTGACCTAGTGAGAAAGTTTGGTACTGCGCCCAAACAAAATCTTACTGAAAGCTCATTTCTTGAGATATCAACCTAAAATTTGAAACACAACTTGTTCAGATTTTTGGCTTTGATTTTTTTGCAGTTTAAGAGTTGTCCAGGTTTTGAAAATATATATTTTATATAAAATATGAATAATTAATTTTTTAAATCGTACATTTTCATAAACTCAAACTTCTGTAACTTTTTTTCTGTTTCACTTTCTTAATTTATTTCACTTCTACAAAAATCTGCCAAATGTCTTCTTTAAAACAAGACCAATTTTATGTCTATATTCCAAAGGATTCTTATCCTATACCATTTAAGTTCGGAATGTGCATTTTCATGTCTATTCAAAAAAAGGGGGGGGGTGACACTTAACAGGTTAAATAATATTAACAGATGATACAACTTTTGATTTTAATAATGTATTAGCAAATGTTTAAATTACCTAAGATTAATACATGCTTTAGAAGTAGTTAATTAATGTTAACAAATGGATTCTTATTGTAAAGTCTTATTACTACTAAAACCATTTTTTAACTTAAAAAAAAAATAATTTATTTAGTTTAACTTGATGTACTAAAATAACTAAACACAACAAACTGAAATAAATAGATATAAAAAATTCAAATAAATATAAAACCCCCCCGATATAAATAGAAAATAGTATCTCAATGATACTAATACAACATGCCACACCACAACAGTCAAATGGTGGAGCTTTTGGAAGATGTGTACTATTACTTTTATAAGTGATTGCACTCACGATTATATCTAGTACATCTGATTAAGCGTTGGATAAAATGGCCAACAGCCTGTTTGCTTGACATTAAATAACTGTAAATGATGTTGTTTCATTCGAGAGTGATCTTAGTCAAGTCAAGTCAAGTCAAATATATTTATATAGCGCTTTTCACAATACAGATTCTATCAAAGCTGCTTCACAGTATCAATCAAAACAACTTAACAATGTTTGTTTATTACTGGAAAAAAGACATCCAAGTTTGGTAGAGCTAATCAATGGTATGATTGGTTAATAGGGGTGTCACGATTCTCCAAATCCTCGATTCGATTACATTTTCGATTCTAAGGTCACGGTTCAATTCTCGATTTTTAATTCTCGATCTTCAATTCTTTTTTTTTAAGCACAGGTTGCTGTTGCTCCTAAAAAGCTGACATCAGTTCATCGCAATCTCACACATCTCTGTTATTATCAATGAAGCTGACTGCACAATGAATCTTTCATAATATATAGCCTACACTTTGTTTGTTATAATTAGAGGATTTGCCAGCTTACAGAATTCAGCACTGAACAAAAAGTCCGTTTTGAGCGGTGAGGAGAGTCTATCTTACATGCTTCTGATTGGCCATTGCGTTCAAGAAATCAACACATATGTCTGTGATTGGCTAAATCGCTCAACGCTGCAAACATGTTATAAATAGAAACTCTGGCCTGTAAATCGTTTCTATTTTGTTTTAGTTGTTCTTGTTGCTTTTCTGCAACAGATAAATAAAAATGTATTCGTTTTTATATGTTTTATTCATAGATATTTCTAGTTTGCGGGAGTCCCACGAATCATTTTATTCTCCCGCACACACAGAATGAGTGCATTACCGCCCGTGCTCGCACTCGGCCATCAAATCGAGTCCCGCGCCACACTCTATTGCGTTGGGAGTGCACGTCCCGTCACTATCCTCGGGCCCCCCCGAGGATAGTGAGTTTGAGGAACTCAAACTCACTATCCGAGTTTGAGGACTCACTCACAGCCTTTCAACCGCGCCGTAATGAGTCGTTCATGAACGATACGTTCATTGCCTCTGTCACGAGACAAATGAACAAAAGACTCGGAAGGTCAAGTAATTATTAATGTTCCCTGTAAATTATTTTTGACTGCATTATAATGATTTCTTAATTCAGAATATGATCAAGATTGCGTAGGTGGATGTGTTCGGGGAATTTGCCTGTTAAAAGTATAACATTTAAAGCCCCTGAAATGACTAGAAAAAAGATAAGTTAATTTTGATGAATGAGATTGAACAATAGAGTCAGTAAAACGATCCGAACTTTCCATCACGGGCGCGACATGGGGGCGTGGCAGCATCGACGATTCCATTTTTTATTTCGATTTTTGAGATTGTGAATTAATTTCGATCGATTTCGATTTAAAATCGAAATCGTGACACCCTTATTGGTTAATTAATTTGAATATCCCCAACTGAGCAAGCCAAAGGCAACAGTGGCAAGGACCCGAAAAACTCCATCCAGTGACCTAATGGTGTCCTAACACCCCATCAGATGACCCAATGGAGAAAAAAAAACCTTGGGAGAACCCAGGCTCAGTCAGGGGCCAGTTCTCCTCTGGCGTTTATGAACTAGAGGCCGAATTTACAGTAACTGTAAGATAAAAAATTTATATGAATGCCTGGCTAAATAGATGCGTCTTCAGTCTAGTTTTAAATTGGGAGAGCGAGTCTGAGCTACGAACAATATCAGGAAGGCTATTCCAGAGCTTCGGAGCTAAATGTGAAAATGCTCTGCCTCCTTTGGTGGATCTGGATATCCTAGGAATGACCAGAAGCTTTGAATTTAGTGATCTTAAAGAGCGCGATGGATTGTAAGGCGATAGAAGATCCGTTAAATAGACTGTAGCTAAACCATTTAGAGCTTTATAAGTCAAAAGCAATACCTTGTATTTAATACGGAACTTTATAGGTAACCAATGAAGTGATGATCAAATCGGTGTTATATGATCATATTTTCTTGATCTAGTAAGAACTCTAGCGGCTGCATTTTGGACTAACTGTAGCTTGTTTATTGAAGATGCAGGACAACCGGCTAATAAAGCATTACAGTAATCTAGTCTCGAGGTCATGAATGCATGAACTAACTTTTCTGCATCAGAGACTGATAGCATATTACGTAGCTTAGCAATGTTTCTAAGGTGGAAAAAGGCAGTTTTTGTAACATATGAAATATGCTTTTCAAAAGACAGGTTGCAGTCTAATGTAACACCCAGGTCTTTTACTGTAGCGGATAAAGTAACAGGGCATCCTACTATGTTTAAGTCGTGCTGTGAAAGGTTTTGTGGATGGTTTTTAGAACCGATAAGTAATACCTCTGTCTTGTCTGGATTTAATAAAAGAAAATTACGCGTCATCCAATCTTTTATATCTTTAACACAATCTGTCAATTTGGATAATTTAGCGTATTCATCTGGCCGTGATGAAATATATATTTGAGTGTCATCAGCATAACAATGGAAACTAATTCCATGTTTCCTTAGAATATTACCAAGTGACAGCATATATATTGAGAATAATAATCTTAGTCACGATTTTTCCCAGATGGTATCACGCTGTTGATCATTTTCACAGTCCTGCCCACACACAACCAACCAAATCTCTCACGTAATAACAGGAAACAAACACGGCGGCTAACAGATGAATGTTTCTTGCACAGCCATAATTACAGACAGCCGTGGAAGTGTTGTTATTGTTTATTAAAACTTACACTATTTGAATCGATGTTTAATAAAGCTGAAATTAAATAAAATATAATTATTATTAAGGTGTTAGCAAGGTTGTTCTTTGTAAAAACTGCTTAAAACATTATGTATTGTAAAAAAAAATTACATTGAACATTGAAAATGTGCAAAAAAATGTAAATGACAATGTAATTTCTATAAAAAAATATGTCTCCAATACGTATATTGAAGAGATGTATATTGAACAAGGAAGGGACAAAGGACATGGATGTGAAATGAACGCACTGAGAACTTTATAGTATTAGATAAAAATATATGTGGACAAAGTTTGCAGTTTGAGGACATTTGCAGTTAAAAATAATAATAATAATGAATCGAAATATATTGCTATATATGATCACAATACTCAGCATATCACAAAATGTTTGAAATTGCAATAATATCATACCCTGGATTAAGTATCGTGATAATATAGTATCACAAGCCTCTGGTGATTCCCACCCCTAGTCTAGTCATATCTGTAAATAGAGAAACCTTGTCACTTTGACGTGTGTATGCTGTAGGAGTTGTTTAGGTTAGAACGAGCGAGAAAGGTTGACATGGAGCAGCTAAATCTACAACCTCTGGGGAATCACCCTGTTCTAAACATTGCATGTGTCTGTGTGTATAGATATTTTCCTTTGTAAATCATTATTTTCTTTAATCTTTTCCACATTTTGTTGATCATAGCACTCTGCCTTTCCCGCTCATCTCATTCCCTCTCCCAGTGTTTTAATAGTAGCAATTGCCAAAGAGTGGTTTGATGTGAAAGATTATGGCCTGGTTTCACAGACAGGGCTTAGATTAAGCCAGAATTAGGCCTTAGTTCAATTAGGACATTTAAGTAGCTTTAATAAACATGCCTTAAAAAAAAAAAAAAACATTACTGATGTGCATCTTAAAACAAAACAATGGCAGTGACATTTTTAATTTGTCAGAGCAAGTTGCATTCAACACTGCTTCGGTAGTCTGCTTGTTTAGGTTCTTGCTTCTGTAAGTCAGTCGCTAGTTCCGCCTCCTCAATGACATCACACATCAGGCAAGTGATGATTGGTCGGGAAGCAACGTGTAGTCTGACATGTTTCTTGTCCACGACACAACAGGAATTTAGGAGTCAAAATCGCATAAATTGACAGTGGCTATCATAACAAACCAAAACATTGTGTAGTCTGAACCCGGCATTACAGAGTTCATTGTAAAGCATTATCTATTGTGAAGAGTCATTTAATTATGCGTTGCTGTAGCGCTGCGCTGGAATTTATTTTCAAGGAAGTACCGTGTTTATTAATGGGTGTAGCTACATTAACGTCTTCAGCTAGTCAGCTTGAGATCCTTTCCATCGAAACTGGTTATATCTCTTTAGCCTTGAGGTGAATGTTGGATATGAGCAGTAGGATAATCTCTCTCTTTTTTTTTGTTATTATGAGAAAGAACCACAATCATCCGCACAGTCGCGCAGAGCCAAAACACAACCAAGACAATGTACTTTCACAAAATGCATGCAGACTAAAAAGTTACATAGAGTACCTTTAAACTAAAAAAACTTAAATGAAAATTAGTAATGTTCCATGGCAACTTACTGCAATAAAAATAAAGCTAAACAGAAATTTTCTAGCAGATTACAAAATTGATCAAACTTAAATAAAAAAATAAATAACTTCAAAATATTAATCAATTCTTTAATTGTAAAGGATCAGTCCAGTGGCCAATGAAAAATACTTTTTAAAAGAGCTCTATAATAAAAATGTTTTTGAGTGATGAAAACAATGCTGAAGGCACTGCGTTGAGAATGAAAAAAAGAGCGCTAGCAGGGGTGGTGTAAAAATAGTGAAGAATTAGAAAAGGGAGGGAGAGAGAGGAGAGAGAGAGAGAGAGAGAGAGAGAGAGAGAGAGAGAGAGAGAGAGAGAGAGAGAGAGAGAGAGAGAGAGAGAGGAAGTGCAAACTGTTACTCAGACAAACTGAAAAACAAAGCCTTGAAGTACACTTCAGCATACTTTAAAAAAGTGCACTTATTATGGAAATAATATACTTAAGTGTGAACTGAATAGAGTGATTTTGTACACTTTAGCTGCACTTAAATTTAAATGGAATATAGTTTAAATTTATATTAAGTGCAATTAGCTGATCTTTAGAGTGCTTTTTGACACATTTAAGTAGGACCTAGGCATATCTTTATATGTAATTTCATAATTACTTCTATTGTCTTTGAAATATTGTTAAAGCGTACAGCAGAATGTACTGACAAGCATCTAAAAACAAATATACTTTAAAGCCGTTTCTATTGAAACTTGTATGGCATGTATTTAAATATTTGTAATCACACACTTGTAACAATGAAGTTGCAATTTAGTACCTTTAAAGGTTGCACTTTATTTTAAGGTGATGTAGTAACATTGTACTTACTCATAAGTACTGAGTAATATTAATTAATTACATGTACTTAGTAAATAAAGCATAATTACAAATAACTAACCCTAAACCAAACCCTAAACATAATTCTATAGTGTTGTTACTACTATAGTAAAGTACATGTAGTAACGTGTAACTACGTCACCTTAAAATAAAGTGTTGCAATATATTAAGTTTAAATGTAATATCGAATAACACACAACAGTTAAAATTATAATCAAGTATTCCATTTCAGACCATTACTGCGTGAAAAATGGCCTGTTGTTGTACTTCCTGTATTTGTTTTACAGTAGCATTAATTTTGCATCCTTTTAATTTACGACTGTCCATTAAGCGAGGGCACATAAAGACTAGGGCCAAAACAAACAGCATTAGATACAATGGAACTGAGACACAAAGTCCAAGCTATTTAAGAGGTAGGAACAGTAGAAATTAAACACCCTAATATATGCATATACAGGGTATACAAACCCTAATATATGCATTAAACATACCCTAATATATGCATATACTGTACACACACATATAAATACTGTACATATATATTTGAGAAATATTTAGAAAAATTCAGTTTCAATTCTTGTAAATAGAGAAAAGTTAAATTTTTAAGAGTTGTCATGCGTTAGTTCCTAAAGCACACGGTGATCTGTTGTACATAACTAAAACTACAAACTCATACATGGTTTGCTCAGGGTTTCCGTTGTCCGGTAATTACCGGACATCGGCCGGTAAAAAAATGAAATGTCCGACAAAATTAAATCTCTCCGGTCAAATTGTCCGATTAAAATTGCCTAATAATCCCGCCCCCCTAACACAATCTGAATTTGAGAATAAGCCTAAAATGTATAAGGCAAAAATACACCGATCTTTGGCTATGTTATAAAGGAACAGGCTCTACCGTTTGAAAGTTATATGAAACAACATCGCATGCTGCATTTCAAATAAAGCGCACGCCTAAAACGGCTGTAATATAGACCTAAACAACGAACGATTGAGTAAGACGTTTCAAATATGTCCAGGCCCAGGCAGACTGGCCTTAAAAGCTTTTTTCAGAGGCCAGGCGATGGTGAATCAGGAACATCTCATTATAGCCTAGTGGTTCTAATCCGCGCACTGGTACAGTTTTTTTTTCTCTCATCAAAACTGAATAGCCTATGTTCATCAGTGGTTAGTCTATATCAAGCAGGGACTTACATTTTATTCTGTGATTTCACCGGAATGAACAGAGTCTCCGCAACGGCGATAGATTGAAACGCGCGTCTATGAAGGTAAAATGATGTCTAAAAGAATCACATGCGCAGGGTAAGATTTGTGAAAGTGTGCATTAGATTGCAAGCGTAAATTAAATTTGCATGCGCAAGAGAAGATTTGTAAAGGTGTAAAAAGTACCATTTCATGAAAGAGAACATTTCAGAGCCAAATCAAGATAAAGATGTGTTCTGGTGACTGGCGTGTTTATTGAACCAATCAGATCAGAGTAAATCAAGTGTCAGCGAGAAGCTCGTTTGATTGGCTACATGATGAAGGTGGACCCGCCCTCCTCTTCGCGCTTGCAAAACTTAGTGAGTGAGAGAATCGTGTCAAAACTGAGCGCAGAATTCTGAACTGTGCAAACCAGGTTACTTCGGGAGCATTTACCCTACGCACACAACAAGTAGTTTAGACAAGTGCAACGTTTTATTTTTTACGCCTACAGATTGGTTTTACACTTTCAATCCGGTTTGCAGTTCTTTAAACTGTTGTTTTCGGTTGCAAATCACTGTTCACAGGCTTGCAATGATTTTGGCCGTATTTCGGCGAAATAAACGTGGCAAAAGTGTAAGCGCGGAAAAATGGAAGTCAGAAGAGTACAGATAATGTTTATTTTGCGTTAACATGAAGCTGCAGTTTCACAATACATTAATTACACTTGCGAAAACCAGCAAAATGTTGCAGTTTTTTTTCTTTTTACGCTTGAAACACAATTTACACCTTTACAAATCTTCTCTTGCGCATGCAAATTTAATTTACGCTTGCAAATTTAATTTACGCTTGCAATCTTATGCACACTTTCACAAATCTTACCCTGCGCATGCGATACTTTTAGACATCATTTTACCTTCATACGCGTCCGAGTGAAGATTGCGCAACTCGCGCAGCGCGTCGTCCATGCAACTGATAGCAGTGGACACGAGCGCTCAGCTTGATTTCAAAATCAACAGATTTTAGCGCTAGATCTCTTATTTAATAACGAACTAAATGAATTATCTGCTAGCTAACTGGAGATGTTTTATTTATTTGTATTAGGTACATCCGTGCTTCAATGTTTCAAAAAGTGAATGTGTGTGAAACCGCATTAAAAAACAAAACAATTGGCGTTGATTGACACCAATCGGACGTTCATGTTTTTTTTCTGTCTATTTGAAAGTTAAGCTAATAATAACGTTGCATTCTATACGACCTGATTATGTCATTTTTTAAGTTACATAGACTGCCTCCAGTTTTCCTCAACTTGACTAATTAAGAGGCCATATTTGACCGGCATATCATAAAAATGTCCGTAAAACGAAACCTCTGCCGGTCACTTTGACCGGCACCATTTTTTTCTAGCGGAAACTCTGGGTTTGCTGTAAGATAAAGCTACATCTAACCGGTCTGAACGCAGAGAGAAGCGCTATCAGGAAAACCACAGCAGTGGATCTCATTTTCAGGAAGCCACTGATAAGGCTGTTTCTTCATCTAGAGAGCAAAGCAAATGAACTCTTTGCATATGTCATAATTTACTCAGCCTCATGTTGTTCCAAACCTGTATAAATGTATTTGTTCTGTTGAACACAAAGGAAGATATTTAGAAGAATGTGAGAAACTGAACAGTTCTGGGGCACCATTGACTTACAAATTTGTTTTTTCCTACTATGGTAGTCAATGGTGCCTCAAAGCAGCCTGGTTACAAACGGTCTTCAACATATCTTCTTTTGTGTTCAGCAGAACAAAGAAATTTAAACAGGTTTGGAACAAATTGAGGGCGAGTAAATGATGACAGAATTTTTATTTTTGGGTGAATTAATAAACTCAATTTTGGATGTTCTAAAGAAAATGTGAGTGGCCCACCCTCAAGATGGGTCCCTTGTTTAATGTACATCTATGGTATCTTATTTTTTATATTTTTTTACCTGTTTTATGGTCTTATTTAAAAAAATCTGTACTTGCAGATACTATATTATTAATTAAATAAAAGGCCACCTAAGTTTACTTAACGAGAGTACACTTTATTAACTATGTCTCTTAACACACTTAAGTGCACTTTTAAAAAGAGCACTTCTTAATAATGTCAAATTAAAAGTTTTACTTTAAAGGTGCAATATAGGGTTGGGCGATGTCTACCAATTTGGTATCAGACGATGTCTACAGTGAAACATCGCGATGGACGATGATATCAGGAGGGAGGGGGGGGGGGTAACATTCTCATTTTCCACTAGATATTTTCCTCTATATCTCATCAGCAATTTCGATTTCAGCAAAATCTGCAGCAGCTGACCAAGGAGCGAATGTACAGTGACGTGACAACTGTCAGATTCAAACTGTGCTTTCGCGCTATGGCTGGCGCTGAGCCAAAGACGGACGTGCTCAGTGCTTGTCATAGGCTATATCACAACTGTTCAGTGTTTTTAACCACATAATGTTTATTTTAGGTTTCAGACATTTAAATACATATAATTTATAGCAAAACAATACATTTATAGTTTGTAAAATACACAATGGTGTCTATGGAAGCAGCAATAACAAACCATTCAAATATATTTGCCGACGTTTTTTATTCATATCAGACACACAGTGTAAATAACTATAAAGTCAACTCTATTTTTCTCCCAGTTCACCGGCCACTTTCATGTATTTCGGGAGAAACTGATGAATTCACGCGCTGTAATAAATCCAACAGACAGGAATCTCTGAACTGCGCACAAACAAACATGACGGCGCCCATCTCACGTTACAGATCAAGATCATTTATAAAAGTTTTTTTTAACAACAAAACAAACTCACTTACACATATTTGAGAATCGGAATAGAAGATAGTTGATGACATGGTAAGCAAGTTTGTTAATATTTATAAATAAAAGTGCTTCATCTTTCATACAGCGCTATTTTGTCTGTGGTGAATCACGTACCAAGCATGAAGCGTCACCATGGAAACGTGTTATGCTGGTTGAAAGTCTCCTCATATCCTGATAGAAATCACGATGATAAGCAGTCTAAATGTATTTTTATAGATTTATATTATCTGTGGAAGGCGTAGGACCATAAAATGTTTGTTTAATCATTGCATTCGGTCCGAATGAGATGATAGCATGTGTTTCCTATCAGTCAACGTGTGTTGAATGGCAGGCAAACAGCAACAACATAACAACCTTTCCTTCTGAACCAACAACAAGTGGCAAGTATAGTTCTATGTACCGCTGACTTAGCCCTATATGCAGGTAATTGAGAGAGATTCGACACTGTCACTGCTATGTCCTGAAATCACACATAAATAAGGATGAAATACAATGCATTCCTTTTTACTTTATGTCAACAGGTCAACTTCTGAACTGGAGTCATATAAATGTATAATATATATGTAAATGTAAACTATAATACATTTTAATTTAATACCAACTAACTCAATTAGGTGTCCGAAAACATTTCATTCAGTTTGCACGTAAGTATTTTCTTTTCAATTATATTATTCTCATAATAAGTACTCTTTTTATAAGTATGCTTAAGTGTACTTTTCACAAGGAGCAGCACACAAAACATGAAGGACAAGTTAAGCGACCCATAGGGTTATGGATTTGAACAAACTTCTAACTTTAGTAATGAGCAATACTAATAGGGAAAAACAGCTCTGGAAACCATGTGCTTTCCTATACATTAAATACAATTCATATTACAAATACATGACTGCCTTTAAAATATGCTTTACGTAGAGCCGTCACTGTGATTTGAAATGAACATGCACAGTAATAAATATGTAATGCGATGATATGGAAAGCACTAGAGGACTGATGCTGAGTTTCAACAAGCGCACTGACCTCTTTAGCTCAGTGATGAGAAGAGCAGTGCACGGGATTCCCAGCGTCATGAGAGAGATGGAGTTTATCGCTGGCTTGATGAAGGCCAGACAGGTGGTGATCCCTGAGAGAATGCCGATGACCATCTTAAACCTCGATCTAGTGACAAACAGGGCAAGACAAAAGGAAAAAGAACATGAACAAGAGAAAAGCAGTCCAGAACGTTGTGCAGAATCACTATCTACAAGTACATTTCCACCAAAATGTTTGTGCTTGTGGATATGAGAGCACACCTGTCTTTACGAAATATCCTGGGAAGATATCTCTTGGGAAACCACATGCCGATGGCACACATGAGCACCCACAGTATGGCCAGTTCATCCAGCATCTGCCCCAGGAAGCTCAGCGTAGCATGGAAATAAGTGGAGCCAATACCTAAAGAACAGCCGTGTGATTGTACATTAAAAACGAACAATTAAATGTTTTGAATTTAATTTTAAATAACGTTACATTTTGGAGTAAAGTGCTCCGTTTCATTGACTTCTCTTGAAAAGAACTACACTTTAGCATATTATTAATAAGAGTACTGATGTGTTTATTTTAAATATACAATATAATATAATAATGTTTACGGACAGTTAATTGCATGTTACTATAGCTTACATAGCTGAACTTTAGAATGCTTTTTTAACCACTCTAAGTAGATCTTTATATTATTTTCAGAATTACTTCTATTGTCTTTGAAATATGGTTAAAGTTACTGTTGAATATCTTGACAAGCATTTACGGCACTACAATATACTTTAATGTCAATTCTATTAAAACTTGTGTCATGTATTTGTATTTGTAATGATGAAGTTGCAATGATGAACTTTAAATGTAATCTCAAATAAAACATACAGTTATAAATACCGTATTAGTACATTTATAAATACTTCTTTTTTTCCAGCTTATTAACGTGAAGCTGTTTTGAAAAAAAATCTGTATAGTATAGCGCTCTATAAATCAACGTGACTTGATTTTAATTATATTCTTAGATGTTCGTATTTCAGCCACTATTTATTCAAAAGCACACAGTAATTTGCCAATTAAATCTCAGTTAAAAGTCTTCAAAGTGTTCTTAAAACATGCCTCCATCACCACGAACAGCGCTGAGTCACCTAAAGGTCTGTCCTGAATGAATTCAGCTATGTCTGTGTCTAATCCTTTGACTAAACTCACTGTATTTTATGACGGCCAGGAGGACTTTGATTCAAAATCCCACCCGGATTAATTAAGTCAGCAGCTTCTTTTAGAGCGGAAAAACTCTGAAGACATTTGTACAGAGCAGTTTTTGTGCTGAGCTGGCTTCTTTCCCATGCTGCTCCACAGACAGAACTGCCAGCGAGCTTTAAATACACCAGCGGTTTGTTGGGAACAAGTCACACTCCTGCACAAATCCCGGACCAATTTCCCAAGTGATTGTCTTAACCTTGGTGGTTACAGGACAGAATATAAAGCAGCCCCAAATAGCAAGTAAAAAGGAAGAAGCTTGATAAAACTGCAGCTCTGGTTGTCAGTAAGCAGTGAGGGTGACACCAGTGTGAGAAGGGAAGCTTTTGTAAACCTAAAACTGACAGGGAGATAGAGCTTCATTGTTTAAAATGTGTTACGCTTCACAAATGCAGACTTGTGAAGCGCTCGGGTCATGTGAATATTAACACATCTTGCAGACGACCAAGTGAAATGTGGTCTGTGAGGTCTTCAGTAAACTGAACAAAAAGCTCCAATGACAAGGGATCGACTCATGCTGTTCTTAACCCAGGATTAACTTCCTTTGGTCATTTTTAACCCTGGGTAATAAACCCCAGGTTTCACAGACAAGGCTTAAGCCTAGTCCCAGACTAAAATGCATGTTTGAGCGGTTTTAACTGAAATCAACTTGAACTGACAGATCTTAAAATGTCAGTGTCATTGTTGTGTCTCAAGATGCACACCAGTAATGATTTTTTCTAAGGCACATTTACAAAGGCAACTTAAATGTCTTAATTGAACTAAGGCCTAATCCTGGTTTAATCTAAGTCCTGTCTGTGAAACCAGGCAAAAATGTTTCACACTTATCCAGAGCAGAGCAAGTTTCCTCCGAGGAGGCAAGGGAGGCAGTGCCTTTTCAAAAAATGATTGGATATGATTGGTTGTGATTAGATATGATTGGTTCATGCAGTAAATCCCACCTTTTGCTTTCATGCATGTTCCACATTCGTGAATCAGTCTGAATGAACAAATTGATTGCGTTAATGAGGAAGACTAATTAAAAAGTAAGTAAACAGCTCACCCACTTGGATATCACCGCTTTATGACACGTCAAAATCAGACTTGAAATGGCTTGAAAACATGATGACTGTGGGGTGTTTTAGTGAGCAGGTTGGTGAAATTAAAGGATTAGTTCACTTCGGAATTAAAATTTCCTGATCATTTACTCACCCCCATGCCCCACCTCATCCAAGATATTCATGTCTTTCTTTCTTTAGTCGAAAATAAATTAAGGTTTTTAAGGAAAACATTACAGGATTTTTCTCCATATAGTGGACTTCAACAGTTATCAATGGGTTGAATGTCCAAATTGCAGTTTCAATGCAGCTTCAAAGGGCTCTACACGATACCAGCCGAGGAATAGGGGTCTTATCTAGCGAAACGATCGGTCCTTTTCTAAAAAAATATATATATACTTTTTAACCACTGTGACCAGTGTTTACAGAGCTTGATGACTGAATTGAATTTAAGTTGACTATTGAACAGCTGAACATAAGTTCACAAATAAAATATAGTGTTTAAATGTTTACTGAATTCATTCAGTGAAGACTATGCAGTGTTTTATTTTTTTAAATGTGATTATTTAATTTCTGTATAGTAGCTTATTATTTTTGTAGGGTATATTGTTTTTTACATTTGTATATTTTTTTCTATTGTAGTTGTCAATTGTTTGTAATTTTCTTATTTTTTATTGTATTACTGATCGTTTCAACTCACTGTTGTTTGTCGACAGTGAAACTGCTCTGAAATAACGGGTTAAGGGCTTTGGGGTCACAAAGTTTTGCATAGGGCCGCCAGAAGTCTAGAACCGGCACTGAACTGGGACATTAATTTACATTTGAAAAAGAACATAAAAACTTTTTCTTTTTTTTTTAACTGTGAGACATTTCAAAACACCACTGCATGCCACGGATATATAACTATGCTGTAATACTGAATATTTTACTGAGATAACGTATTTCCTCAGTAGCCCTTCCTGAACTGCTCAGCTATTTCCTGAAGACTAGCAATATTCCAGAAAAGGAGGAAGAACGAGTTCACTAACTGCCACCTCCTATGTGCTGAAAAACCTGAGCTCCGGCATACTTGTGTAGGAAGTTACTGTCGGTCACGGTCACTCTTAACAGCTGGAAATAATGAGGGATGAAATTTACCAACAACCACCAGCAGAGTCCATATGAGATAGATGCCACTGTTGAAATGCGTGGCGTACTGACGAAACAGACACATGAGGATTGGAGGCAAGACGAAAAACAGCACGTTGCTTATCTGAAAAGAGATAGAAACATGTTTGAACATCGTATTTGATGTAAGCAGAGCACAGGCAAAGCAGTCCTAAAGTTTATAGACTTCGAACTGCAAGCCGCTCATATGACACAACATGGGACATGAAACAAAACAAAGAGAATGCTAACCGACGAACCGTGTTATAAAATTCCGCTATTCCAGGATATATGAGATAATTCCCTTCACACCAATCCACCTCCGAGCTGCCAGCCTGGAGCTGATCCCACAGATGCGCGTCCATCTCTGCGCGTGCACTATATGCGACCGTTGACACTGGCTGAATGTCTTTACAAAAGCGCCGTCGACAGCTGTAACATATGCATGCGGCGACAGTTTGTTTTAATCAGTGAGTCATGTGTAGTCTTCTTATCTGAGCATGTCATCCTGCCAGATCCAGTCCGAGTCTAATCCAGCTCGCCTGTGTGCGCGTGACGTGTGCCGCTTTCTGTCCTTCACTGACTGTACAAGCACTGGAAAGCAATAACAACAGAGCAACATGTGATTCGCGCATGCGCAGAGCGGTCTACAAAAATCAGCGCTTTTTTTTAGCCTATGCATTTATTTATTTATTTCCATTTTTATTTTATTTCCACATTTATTTATTTAATTATTTGCATGTATATGTTTTTTTTCCTCTCAAAGTGACGGTAGCCATTGACTTGCATTATATGAATCATCAAGGAAGTTTCAGCTAAATATATTTACTGTTCTACTGAAGAAAAAAGGACACCTACATCTCGGATAACCTCATCCTTCCCTCGGGTCATTTTTTTTTTTTTTTTTTTTATTGAGTGTTCATCAGAGGTGTCCAATACCCTATGACTTAAGTCGCAATTGAAGCACGAATACACAAAAAAATAATGGATTGGAGGAGTTTTGTGGTTGAAATTTAAAAAAGTTTAGCCTACTCGCGGGTCAGTTTGACTCCCATAGGAATTAATGGTATGCGAGGAATGCTTCAGTACACATAGAAAAACCAAAAAATGCTCAAAATTCAAACCAAAAATGCTAAAACTTTACCGAAAGAATGTTTACTGAAGAAAAACTGACTTCAGGAACCAACGTAACAGCTCATTTGTCTAAATAGAATATAAGGCCACCTAGTGGCAAGAGTCATGAAATATCATGTTATATTATTTTTTTCGGCAAAGACATCCAATGTAAGATATTTTGAGCGGAATTAAAAGGGTTAGGCATGAAATTGTGAGTTATTTTGTTTTTAGTTAAAACAATGTGAGTAATGTGCTTAAATTACTATTTATTCATTATTTATTGATCATCTAGTAGTAATTTAAAGGTAAATAAAATAAAAAATAACAAAAAATCTCCAAAAAAAAGTTGCATAAAAAATTTGAAATAAAATAAGCTTTCTAAAAAAAAAAGAAGAAGTAATTTTAGGGCTTCGGGTCATTTTGACCCGCCAGGGAAATGTTACAAAGTGTGAGGAACGCATATAGAACAGAGGCCTATTGAAAAACAAAGTGTAAAAATGTACAAAATCTAACAAGATGTGTCTGGTTTTGAACTGATGAGATCTATGATTGTATATATGACAGCCTATATGGAGCTGCAGCCATATCAACTTAAGAGAAATTACAAGTAAAACAACATGACGTTTTAATAGAAATATACACTTCACTTCCAAATTTAGAAAAACTAGGATCAACTGATCCCAGCTCAGAGGAATTCAAAGATATGAAATAGCTGAACAATGAAGTTAAATCTACATTAGTTAATAAACTAACAATGAAAATACGTATACAACACTTATTAATCTTAGTTAATGATAATCTAATCTCACATCTTTTAAGATCAAAAGTTGTATTTATTATATTAGTTAATGCACTGTGAGTTAACATCAACATTTGTAAAATTAACATTAAGCTTAATAAATGTAGTAAAAATATTGTTTATTTGTTAGTTCATGTACATAAAGAACTTAAAGAATGTTTTATCAAAACTCATCAATGGAAGTTGTTATGGCATACTTCAATTTTTACACGAAACTGTTCTTATTAGGAGAAAATAAGCAGAGATCAATGAAGCCTTGATTTTACACACTCCAGTATAGTATGGGACAGTATGCACATGTCACGGTCCCGCCAAAAAGAAAAAGAAGAAGACGGAGGTATGACGTCACATGCGCGCCTTTTGGGTTTGTAGTCTTTGTAGTTACGTATTTTCACAGTCTTATACCTCAACAGTTTTACATCAAACTGCGACTGTCTTGACTTTAAAATGTATCTTTTAAATTGACAAACATAATATGTGTAATTCAGGGCACAATTAAAACGCCATTGACTATCATATATTATTTTTCCGAAATGAGGTCCAATGGTGGTCCACCGGAAGGGGAGGGACTTAGGCTCTCTATAAGATAAGGTCCCTCCGTGGGCGACTGAGCGGGAATTTTTGAATGCGCTGCAGAATTTGCCTGTTAGTTAATGTTACCTTTGAATTTAATCTTAAACTGAAGAAAATGCCAATCACCGATGTGCAAATGACAAATGGGCATTGTGCTGACGTAGAAAACAAGAGAGAAGGTGCAGGTGGAGGAATAAAATACTTTTCTCTGTGTGACGAGCGCGGTTACCTGAGTCTGGTCGAGTACATTCTGCAGCAGGGAAGGGGCAAAGGCGACAGAACAGGGACCGGGGTGATCTCTGTGTTCGGGGCACAGGCGAGATACAGTCTCAGAGGTGAGTAGGGCTGGGTACCGAGGTCGATACTTTTTAGGTACCGACCGAATTGCCTCGATACTATCGAGTAGCGAAAAATGACATGTTGTTCGGTTCCAGATTTCGATACCTAAGGAGTTAACTCGTCAACGTCAGTGCTCAAACAAATACATATGAAATGCACATATACGCAAACTCTACACACACAAGACGCGCGGAACTGCACGCACAAACTCTCCACGGGCATACTTCTATGAGACGCGAGCACACACACACACAAACTCTCCGTGCACATACAGGGCTCTCAAGTGTCACTCATTTCGGTCTTATGTCACGCACTCCCGCCACACATTGCATTTCTCACGCGGAAAAACTATTTATAATATATTTACTTAATATGCCGCCGCGCCGCTTCCCGGCAGGAATCAAGCGCGTCTATCCTGGTGTTGTTAGTCGAGCTACACAATAGCCAATCAGAAAATAGCACTATTGTATCTGGGTAAGATTTAACGCCAACAACCAATGAAAAAAAATGAAAATTGTGATGCGACCCGTCCACCCGTCCGTGTCTCAGAACAAGTAATCTGGGGCCTAGTCATATTTTCGGTTGTCACTCTTGCCTGTCTTCAAAACTTGAGAGCCCTGCACATATTCATGAGACGCGAGCACACATACATAACTGTGCGTTCACACCGCCGCCGGCGAGAGCGGCAAAAGTCTCGCCATGCAAAGATTCATGGACGCTGTGATGCTCTGACGTAGATCGAATGCTTGGTCTTTTTTAAAACTTAATTTAAAGGGGCCGCAAAGCAAACAAGGCTGTCGATCGTTATTTTTGCAGAAAATTGATCGATGGAAAGAACTTAACGTTAACAATTATAGTGACATGTTTGCTAACGAAATAAACCAATTAAAAGCCATGTGTGTGGTGTGGCTTTTGTGTTCACGGTTGAGTTCTATTCTAATTTACATTCCCGCAGGAAAAAAAGTGTATTAGCGAGAAAATCTTGCCTATAATAGTGTTGCGCGCCGCCTTATCAAATTCAAATGATCAACGTCTCCTCTATTTTGCTTGGGAACTAACGTGGAACCAAAGTTTACAGACTGCGTTCTCTGGAATCCTCTCAAACGGAGCACTTCTACATTCCGATTCGTTGCCGCCGAACCGCGTCATAGCTCATTACCATAAAGTAGACCAGATTTCAATTCTCCTCGCCGCTCTCACCGTCCAAGACGCGCCGCCCTCGCCGGAGCTCGCCGCCAGGCTCTCATTGAAAATGAATGACTTCCGGCGACTTTGACGCTCTCGCCGGCGGCGGTGTGAACGCACAGTAATACCTTTTAAAGATGTGGAAAAGTCGATCAAAAGTGTGTAAAGATGTGGAAAAGTCGATCAAAAGTGTGGGTACATTTCTCCAGGCTCGATGCCAACAGCGCGCGATGCAGTATTTGCGGTAAAATAATTACTGCAAAGACCGGTAACGTTACCACGACAAATATGATGAAGACCTTGACAGTGCACGGAGTAAAGATAAAAGTTGCTCCGTCTTCGACTGGTAAATGAAGAGATGCCTTGTTGATCACTCTGACAGTGTTTATATTGCAATAAATAATAACCTACTGAATGTTCAAAAATGTGTTGGTTAGTCAGAATCTTTTTTCAGTAAGGAATAGGATGCATTCAAGTTATCAAAGGTGACATTAAAACATGTGTAATGTTACAAAATATTTCGTCTTTAAATAAATGCTGTTCTTTTGAATTTATTCATCAAAGAATCATGAAAAAATGTATCATAGTTTCCAAAATATTAAGCAGCAAACTGTTTTCATATTTCTGAAGGGTCATGTGACACTGAAGTAATGATTTTGAAAATGCAGCTTTTGAATTCAATTCATTTCAATAAATTACATTTTGAAATGTATTCAAATAAGATTTTAAATTGTAATACTATTTCACAATATTTACAAGTTTTACTGTATTTTTATTTAAAAACAAATCAGCTTTGGTGAGCATGAGCTCTTTATAAATCATTTTTTGTTCCTTTGTGCTTTTTTTGTTCCTTTTTGCACTGGCTAAGGAGCATGAGTCAAACTGAAAAAATAAAGCCAAAGTTTTTCTGAGGTAATGTGTTATGTAATCTTGTTAAAATGGATTTCATAAAATTGGTATCGAAAAAAGTATCGTTAGGAACCGGTATCGAAATTGGCACCGGATCGAAAGATTTTGAACAATACCCAGCCCTAGAGGTGAGCCTCAGTTGTTAGTATAGAAATAAATGTATACAGTATATTGTATACAATAGGCAATATAGAGAGCGATATCTATATAAATGTATTAATTATATGATCTTAGTTTTATGATCAAAGCTCTGTAGTTTTAAAAAATGCAATGCAATACAATGATGATTGAAAGATGAACAAATAAATGTTATTCAAAAACCTAATGTATCATATATGATACTTGCATTTTAACAGGATTTTTACAAAAAATGTTGATAATCAAGCAGCCTAAACCTAAGTTGCTTCAGTCCAGTAAGTGTTCATCTTGAAATACTTATATATATATATATATATATATATATGTGTGTGTGTATATATATATATAGTCTTATGCACAAGACATGTATCATTTGAGAGAAGGCTTTATAGGATTAAAGGATCAACTACTGTTGAAATGTTATCATAATTCAAAAATCGGGTTCATCTTGCGCCTCGCAGATCAGTTTCCTTTGCTGACGACCAAAAGGGTTTTCTGGAAAGCCATAGTGGAGGAGCTGCTGTGGTTTATCAAGGTACAGTAGGAAAATATTCCAAACTTTTTGCATCTTGTATACAGTATATATTTTTTCTTCGGTTTTTGTTCATTTCGCATTTTTTTTTTTATTTGCTTTTTGTTCATCCAACTCAGGGTTCAACAAATGCCAAAGAGCTGTCGCAAAAGGGGGTGAGAATCTGGGATGCCAATGGCTCCAGGGAGTTTCTGGATAAAAATGGCTTTACTGATCGTGAGGAAGGAGACCTGGGTCCAGTGTATGGCTTTCAGTGGAGGCACTTTGGAGCTGAATACAATGACATGCACACTGGTAACTATCCATCTACACATATCAGGGCTCCAAACTGTGACTAAAATGGTCGCATTTGCGACCAAATATATTTATTTGCGAGTGAAATTTCTGTCAAGGTCGCCATTGGCGACAATAAAAATTTACTCCCTTTGATTGTAAAATTTGCATCCTACGTGCATGTTTTATAACCAGTAGCCTATCGCTTCATTTGTTTTGTTAACGTCATGAAATTAGATGCTTTGTGTGAACGTCACTGAGTGAAAGCGCCAAAATATGAACGGGTAAAGCGAATGTCAACTTTCCGCGCCACAAAAAAATGTCAAAGCGAAAAATATCTGACTTCAAGCAATCCTCATCTCTGTCAATCACCAGCACGGATGACACACCTGCTAACAAAAAAGCAGGCTCCAGCAGCTGTGCCAGCACGAGCGCGCTAGAGAACGCCAGAGACACAGACTCAGGGATTCATCTTTCCGCATCAGTCAATGAACAACGTGCCGAAAGACATTTCAAAACGTCCTGGATTCAGGAATTTTCTTGGCTGAGGTTTGATCACGAGACACAAAAAATGTTTTGTGACTTTTGTTCAAGAGCGGGCAAAGAAATAGCGGGGAAAACGGAGTTCATTGCAGGAACTAACCATTTCAAAAAAGAGACTGTGAGAAAACACGGGGACAGTTACAAGCATAAAAATGCACATGATCACATAATCGCCAAGAATGCTCCACAGACTACACCGTTAGCATGTGCAGTTTCTCGTGCATGCGAGCTGCGGGACGAAAAGGAATGGAAGGAGTTAAAAATGAAATTTAACAGTCTATATGATCGCACGGGAAGAGCTGCCGTTCAATAAATTTAGTTCACGGATATTATTAATGAGAATAAACGGACTTGATGTGAGCAAAACGTATGATAACGACACATCTTGTGCTGAGTTTGTAGGATGCATTGCAGATGAGCTCAAAGAACAAGTACTGACAGATGCACAGACAGCTAATTACATCTCCATTATCACTGACTGTGGCACAGTCGTTTCTGGGAAAGACAACGTTATTGCATACTGCAGGCACATTTCTGCAGGTGTGGCAGTGAACAGGTTTATTGGTTTAACTGAACTTGAACACTGCCATGCACATGGAGTATTAGATCAAAAAAATGCTTGTTTAGTGATGCTAAACAAACTGATCGTGATTGGTGGCAGAAGAAGATTACTGCATTTGGAGCAGATGGGGCTGCCGTTAACATGGGTGCTCGAGGAGGAGTAGGTGCTCTCTTAAGTGAAGAAATAGGACAGCACATTCTTTCCTTTCATTGTATGCCACACAGACTGGAATTAGCCATGCTGGATGTTCAGAAGTCTGTTCCAATGATTCAAAATGTCTATGACTTGTTACAGCTAATATGGAAAACATACCATTTTAGCCCCAAAAGCAAGCGTGAGTTGAAAGCCATTGGCATGGAGTTAGGCTGTGCCATACAAACACCTTCTGCTGTGAAGACCCAGCGCTGGCTGCCTCACATTTACAGAGCCCTTTCTGTTTTTCTTGCATCTGATCAGACTACAGGCCAGGGCCAATATACAGCTGTGCACTTCCACATGCAACACCTTGCTGTCTCATCCAAAAACATTGAAATAACAGGAAGAGCAAAACACATATCACAACAAATGGAAAAGTTGCCTTTTGTGGGGTTTTGTCACTTTCTCCATGACCTGTTTGGAGAAATCTCAAAGTTGAGTCTTGTGCTTCAGAAGAACTCGCTTATTCTACCTCAGGCTAAAGCAGCTATTGATTCCTATGTTTGTACAATCAAGGGAATGAAGGACAAACCAGTGAGAAATGGAAAGTTGGAGGAATTTCTCAGTCACACAAACTTAAATTCAGTTTCTCAGCATGAAAATGTGGTGCAGCAGGACCAGAGGCGGACAGAGTACACAGCTTCGTTACTTGAGTAAAAGTACAGATACCCCTTGCTAAATTTTACTCTAATACAAGTAAAAGTACTTAAGTCAGATGTCTACTTAAGTAAAAGTACTGAAGTACTTGTTTTTAAAAGTACTTGAGTATCAAGAGTACAAGAGTAAATTTTCTAAATATTGCATTACTACTGCCACAGTGTCAAGTCACCTTCATTTATATAGCGCTTTTAACAATGTAGATAGTTTCAAATCGGCTTTACAGAGATAAACATAATTTAAGGTAACAGAGGTTGTTTTGGCTTTATAGCGATTCTTGAATAATGTTATTTCCAGCTAAAGTTAGTTTTGATTGATTCACTGCCGTCGAAATGATAATTTGTTATTAAATTAGGGGCCACTAAGACGACACTGTTCTCTCTAAACAGACTTTAAACGCGAACCTGTGATAAACGCTGATGGCGTTCACATGCGCATTAAGAATTGATTCTATAGTTATGTGTGTTCGAATATATGTGTGCAGGTTTGTAATTCCCTACAAACCATGCCTAAACAAACTACTTGTCTTTGCCTATAAATTTGATACAGAATTTTATTTTATCACTTCGGGGTCGATACGCGAACCGTGCTTACATTTATGTACAGAAACGTCCTACATGGAGTTATGAAAAATGTTAATGTTAATACCTTTGATAATCTAAAAGGAATTGAAAGTTAATTCAAGTCATTTTCATCTTTTTACCATGTTGCTTTATTTAACATTTCTCACTTGCCCACAAGGCAATGCACAATGGCAACGCTCTGTCAAACCTCTGCTAGAGTTTTAATGGATTTTTTGCACCCACATTTGAACCCGTTTCGTCCATGGTTTCGTCTCTTATCTAAATCTGACCATGGAGTTTACTTTGGCGTCAGTTCAGAGCTGAAGGTGATTTACTGATAGGCTGTCCCAATCAGTGGCGCCTGCACAATCCAATCACGTTTGAGAGGGAAACAACAAATTGAGGGTTTCCGAGATTTTTCCTTTTTTTTTTTTTTTTTTTTTTTAGAAGTAACGGGTACTCACGGTTATGGATAGAAATGTAGTGGAGTAAAGAGTACAATATTTGCCTCTCAAATGTACTTGAGTAAAGTCATGAGTAATCCCCAAAAATTATACTCGAGTAAAGTACAGATCCCTCAAAAATGTACTCCGTTACTGTCCGGCTCTGAGCAGGACAAAGCCCAAAGAGAAAAACAGACCAGAAGGCAGAAAAAAGCAGCCTCATCTGACTACGTGGGCATTTTCTTTCAAAACATACAGCTGAAAGGCTGTGATCTCCAAGGTTTCAGTGAAGAACTAAACCACCTCATTGATGAAACTGTAGACATTACAGTTAAGGAGCTTGAAAGGAGGTTTAAAATAATGAGAGACAACACAGCACAAAAACATACAAGGGACAGAGATCATTCAATGCTTCTCAATCTTTTGTCATGATTCTTGGCCAAACGACATCTACACTTTTGGGGTAAATGAAATTGACACACTGCTGAAATGGTATCAAGACATCTTGCTGAAAAATGGATGTGACATCACTGCTGTACAGGCAGAATGGAGATTGTTGAAAACCCTTGTTAAAGGACAGTTTTCAGATAAATCCTATTGCAGCTTGTGGGAAGTCCTACTAACAAAAGAGCCCTACTGCACAGATCTCCAGAATGTTTTGCATCTAGTTGAGATAATGCTTGTCCTACCAATTTCGGCTGCTCCGTGTGAACGTGGCTTTTCAGCTCAAAACAGGATAAAATCTAAAGTACACAATTCACTCCATGTGACAACCTTGGAAGATTTGATCAGGATCCGCACTGAAGGCCCATCACTTGAGCAGTTTGATCCTGAACCATGTGTCAAACGCTGGCTTTCTGCAAAAAAGAGGAGACGGCCAAACTACACTCAGTGGCCAAGTGATATGGACATAATCATGGTCAGTGGCAGTGACACTGGCTCAGATTCTGCGTAAAAAATTTCATTTGACTGTATATAGTTCATAAGTCGGAAGTGACATTCAGTTCCCAAATAAGCTTCAGTTCCCAGAACATTCACAAGATGAAAATGCTGAAACTGTAAGAAGAGGAGAGACATGCAAACAACAGGGTGACTAAAAGTAAGTGCATTGTTATGTGGCTCTTAAATTATTTGGCGCCTTTTTTTTCCCCTATAGGAGCCAATGGCTCCTTAATTGATTTTTTTGTTTGGAGCCCTGCATATATATATATATATTAGTGGTGGGCCGTTATCCGCGTTAACGTGCTGCGTTAACGTGAGACTCTTATCGGGCGATTAAAAAAAATATCGCCGTTAATCTATTCTCAAAGTTGGGTTGGGATCATAAAATAGCTTTTTCGAGTATCGTTATATTTTCGCGCAATTCCATGTGTAACCTAGTATATTTGACATAATTGACGCCGCGCCTACTGTCACAGATCGCGCAGCAGGGTATTTTCCTGTCAGGGACACAAGGTGTATACTTTTACATGTTACGTTGGGCGACGTTCCTCTCGTTTTTTTAATGCAATTACATGTTGTTAAATGAGTTTATTCCAAGCGCGCTGTATCTTTTTATGGACATGAGCGATGCTCAAATGAATCACTCTTTTGAGTCGATTCTGTTCAAATACTTCATCAAACAAGTTGGCAGATCTGTCTAAATCGGTTCGCGAATCAGTCTGAATGATCTGTTCAGTTCCTCACGCACTGAATCGTCTGAACCGCGTTCAATCACACTCGACTCGGAGTCGTAACAGGAAGATTTAAGAACATCAAGAGCGTTGGATCAAGTGGCCGTGGATCTACAGTTTAGTCTAGTGAAAGCAAATCTGCAAATGCATCACATTTTTGCCAGCGATGAAGATCTTTATTAGTTGAACATCTTGGTAAGCTGTCTGTGAATGAATGATTCCACAGGACGATACGTTCGATTTCATTTCATTCAGGTAATACATTTTACAACCAAACAGATTATTACGCCACGATAGCACTACTAAAAAATGACATTATCCGTTTTTTGAGCATATACATTAATTTATAGGCTACAAAAAAACGCTTCAGTGCGTCGGCGCACTGTCAAAGGTTAACAGGTTAAATAAGCTACCATTTGTGTACAGTTTATGAAATGAACACCCGCCATCCCACGGTAATGTGTGTATTGTGCAGGGGCATAGTCACACGAATAGTTTACGTTGATTGAAACTAATTTGTTTAAAAAGGAGGAGGCTATTGCCGGTCAAGGCAGGTTTACATAAAATCATTATGACGTATGACATTATTTTTTGATCTAACGAGCATCTGGTTTGGCGATGCAAAAACGGGCCGTAGTTACGTCGTGCTTATTGTTTTTTTCTTCTTCCAATTAGCCTACTATGTTAAAAAAAAACGACGAAAACGCGTTACTTGTTCAATTAATAAATAGTTTGTTTGATGACAAATCGCTAAAGATGAAATTGGCCTCCCTTTCTGTCATTGTGAGTAGTTTTTTTTTTTTTTTTTTTTTAACGATGTTCGACTTTTGCTCCTATTGTCGAATGGCATTTTTGGCAGAAATTCACATCCCTACGCGAGGCGAACTATTCTCAAAGACTTACTTTTAGTCATTATTTGGGTAGCACACATATTCTGAATGCCTTTCGGCAGAATTCAAATGAGCCATTTTAATCTAGATTGATGTAGATTAATTCCAAGATTACAGTGAGATTAATCTAGATTAAAAAAATTAATCTATGCCCACCTCTTATATATACAGGGTTCCAGACTGCGACCAAATTGGTCGCATATGCGACCGTTTTTTGAGAATGTGCGAGTTAAAATTGTATGTGGTCGCATTTGTGCGAGTGGACGCTCGCGCAACAGAACGCCGTTGTATCAGCAGCTGCTGCAGCCTGTAACTTGTTCAAAATGAACGAGTACATCATGAATCCATTTTCCAAACCGTGTTTTTGACTTATCCTGAATCACTACGGTACGCCTATAATAAGTGTTTATATTCTGACTATTTTATCCCGGGCTCGGTTGCGGAGTTGCCCAGTGCCTGTGTGACTCGCTATAGACATTAACGGAGAGAAGTAGCTCCGGCTACAATGTTCTTCCGCAAGACAAGTGCAGTTTATTTATTGACGAACGTACACGTCACGCGCATTGCACACTGATGGTGAAACGCACCAATTACGAATTCAGGAATTAAGGCATATAAAAATGAAAAGGTCTCGCGAAACACCGAGCCTTTTCCTACGTCTTTTCAGCGGTTAGATGAGAGTAATCGCTCGACAGAGGAAAAGGAAATTATTATAAAATGCAGAAGGTAAGGAGTGTGAGATGAGATTTCTGATTTTTGTTACAACTATAAACTTTGATAACGAAAATCTGTATCAGCCTATTATAGTAGCTACTCTAATCTTTTAAAATGTAACATACGTTTGAATGTTTAATGATTTTTAAAAGATAAAAAGATGATGCTGATAGATAGATAGATAGAATATAATTAAAATGTAAATAGATAGATTGTATACACTATAAACAATGCTGGGTTGTTTAAACTCAAATTTGGGTCAAATATGGACAAACCCAAATGTTGGGTTAAAAATGTAATTTAAAATTTTAACCCAACTTCGAACTTTCACTTTCAACTGTAATTTTTTTTTTATTACATTTTTAACCCAACATTTGGGTTTGTCCATATTAGACCCAAATTTGGGTTGAAACAACCCAGCATTTTTAGTGTATAATTCAAATGTAAAATGCTTAAAATTACAGATTAAAATTACTGTCCAAAATCCTGAAATTTGGCAATGATAATTACCATATATTACATGTGTTTTTTTATAATATATTACAGGCATTTATGCTGCAACCAAGAAAGCCTTTGCTAGCCTTGGTCCATTAAAACCACTATTCATCAGCATGCATTGATTAATCCCATGGCATGTAGCAAAAAAAAAGGTGCGACCAAATCATATGCTGGTGCGACCAACTGAGAAAGTTGGTAGCACCAGTACAACCAGTGGAAAAGTTAGTCTGGAGCCCTGATATATATATATATATATATATATATATATATATATATATATATATATATATATACACACACACACATATACAGTTTACATATAGCAACAATGTATACTGAATTATTAACATATTTTATATTTTAAACACCGTAAACTATATTTTAAAGTCCCCCTATTATGCTATTTTATAGGTTCCTGATTTTGTTTTGTAGTCTCCTACAATGTTTACATGCATCTAAGATCAAAATACACTATAAAGGTGATGCATTATGCCCTTTTCACAAGATGTATTATAAATCTATGGTGTGAAATTTCAGCTCAAAATACCCCCCAGGTATTCTCTGTGCTGTTATCATTATTGTCCTTGGTGTGAACTGGCCTTTACTGGTGCGAAACCCCTCCTCTCCGAGAGCCTACTCTGCTCTGATTGGTCAGATGACCTAGTCTGTTTTGATTGGTCTACTGCTTACAGCGCATGTTGGAAACAAGCGGCAACCTTCCCGGTCTCTCTCTTGAATCACGGAAGTGACTTAAAATGCAATTCATCAACTGGCCGCTAGAGACAGGCTCCTCCGCTTCGCATCGGGGTCCTAATCAGCCTGTCGGGGTTGTATTCGCTATAACAACCGCCTCGCTCTACGTTACCCTGCTTATTACATGGCTACCTACGATTATTAGACAATATTTTGCTGAGTGTGTTTATTGTGTTGGTACTTTTTAGGACTGGCAGGTTTAGGACTGTCGTGGACCGCCAACTCCTAAAGTTTTTGATATTCTTTTGTGTCAATTTCATAAATTGTATCAAATTCAATTATAAAAATAAGACACAATATAGGGCTGTTACCAATTAAATGAAATAAGTATCATCAAAATTCAATGTTTCAAAGATTAATTTTGTTTAAAATTATTTAATACAAGAAAAGATAATTTAAATGTGAAATTGAAACCGCCAGTAGGTAATCTATCCTAGTAAACTGATTCGTTCAAAAAGCCGATTCACTCAGTAAGGAAACACCACTGTGTGTGGCTTTTATTTTGAACTATTTTCGTTGGTGGAATAAAACAAAAACGGGCAATATGGTGTCTAAAATGTACGTCACTTAATATTAACTTCTTGTTTATTAAACTTGTATATAATCAATATGACGATATTTGGAGAAAAACTGCACTCTTGTGATATTTATTACTAAATTATATAAATAAAGACTAAATCACGCAGTGAAAGCGTGCACTCTAAATACGCACCCTCACTAGTCTAATCTACAAGACTACATCAAGTAGAGTATCCATGCACTCTACATGAGTATAATATATAATATCTCGATAATATCAAATAGCACATCGTTAAAACAACAATGACGATATATATCGCACACCCCTACAGCCTGGTACAAAAAGGGGTTTGTCACTCCATGACAACTGTGAGTTGGTGAATTTTTTTTTAAACTCTGAAAAAGTTCTACATAATTAAGTCCGTGGCCACTTGAGTGACTGGTGGATTGCCGCTGCTGTCACTACTAGCCGTTTGTCTGTTGCCTGTTAGCCGTCACCTCAGCTAATCCAGGCTCTTTGCCCATTTTCGTTTATCCGAAAGTGACGCACAATGACTCGCTTCCAGGATGCTGATGGCTGGCTCCGCCCACTTTTGGGCCTCTTCAGAAACCTACAGGTGACTTCACGGACACCATGTCCATTGTTTTATACAGTCTATGGTTGGAAACAAACCACTCATTACCATTCCTGAATTTCAGCTCTGGAGGCTTCCTCAACGAAGTAACGATGACGTCGGTTTTACTGTATTCATTCGAGCCAGAGTTCACTTCCTTTGGAAGTGCATGCAAATTGGATTTGCTTTCACAGCGCTCAAAACCGCGTCTTCTCAACAATACAGTGTTTGAGAGCAGGTTCAAAGTAGACATTGTTTACGGGCAACCAAGGAATACCATACATGGGCATTATGCAAAATTATTACAAACTTACATAGGTTCATGCAGGAAGAAAGACTGGAATTACTGATGACTCGTTTCGGGCATCTGTTCAGAATCAGTTCTTTCTTTCTTTTGTGAGACGATAACTCCATTTATCTGCACTTTTAACTTTAAGGGCCCTTTCACACCTACCTTGTTTGGTCCGGACTTTCTGACTTTTCAGTTTGGTCCGAATCAAAATTACAGGTGTGAAACCTCCCGCGGACCACGGTCCGGACCAAACGGAGGACATTTGGTCCAACGAAGAGAGGTAGTCTCGGTCCGGATCAAACTGAACAAAGGTTTGGTTCGTTTCTAGTGTCAAAGCATTTCTGTATGGTTCGGACTTTCAGACCTTTTACAGGAAGTTCCGGTGGTTGCCGCATAGCCGAAAAAACAGAAGGTGGCAGGAAAAATGAGCCGTGATAGCACATGGGGAGAGGAGGAGACGAGGTTTTTAATTGAAGTATCATGGTCTGATGACATCAGACCATTCCTCCTCCTTCCCTGCCGGCGACGATAAAATGTTCGCACGACGAGGACGTTCATTTGGCGAATTTGAACTAGCCTTGTGTATAGTTGGTGCTGCAGGTAATTATGCCATAAAAATAACAATACAGTTGCAACGATATGCGTCTGTTCATTCATGTCGTCAAAGTTACCCGCCGAATTGACAACACGCTGACGTCAGACGCACGTCCATTTACAAACCAATCAATATCAAGATGCAGCCCACATAGATGATGACGACAGGACGCAAATATGTCACGTAAAGTTCTTTAGTGCGCTCGCATAATTGCAGTGTGAAACCAAAACTTTCTGAAAGTATAAAATGTATCAAAACGTGAACTTTGGTTCGGACCTTGGTGCGGACTTTCAGGTGTGAAAACGCCCTAAAACTTTGCAGACCTTTTAAGTTCACAAATAACTATGTTGCAATGCACACTACATGAAAGGTCATATCTGAAAAGCATAATAGGGGCACTTTAAAATTAAATTATATAATTATCAGGGCAGGTCAAGCCATTAGGTTGTATAGTGTAGGTGACTGTAGACACTGATTATTATTCATGCAGTATTTAAGACTTCATTAACTGAGAGACTTGTGAAATTTGACTTTTCTTTTAATGCATGTATGGTAAGAATTTGTGTCTAAGCTAGGCTATGATTTCATCTCTCTATGAAGATTACTCCGGGAAAGGTGTTGACCAGTTACAGAAAGTGATTGACACCATCAAGTCAAACCCAGAAGACAGGAGAATCATCATGTGTGCTTGGAACCCCAAAGGTCTCAATCAAATTTATAACCTTCCAGCAGTGTTATTTTAATATAGTTTATATACTTCTATGGTATCTATTCATATTTAGAATTTGCTTTTATTTATGTTTTCAGTTTTCATTTAATTTAAATTTTAGGATGGTAATTTTAAGTGCTTTTATCATTTTTATTAATTTTATATATATATATATATATATATATATATATATATATATATATATATATATATATATATATATATATATATATATATATATATATATATATATTTAGCTTAAATTTATTAAGTTGAAGTTTTATTTACCTTTATTTTTTCAGTTAGTTGCCGAGGCATCGTTTCTAATTTTCGTTTGTTTTCATCTAATATTTTTTTCACTGTTTTAGTTACCAAAATGATTTGTAATAGTTTGTCTTAATTTTAGTTGGCTGGCAATAAATGTAGTTTTAGCAATTATAGTAACTAGTTCAGTTAGTTTCTAAGGTTTAAGTTTAAAAGTTACTTTTGAGTTAAGTTAGTCAAATGTTTAAGTTATTTAAAAAAAAAAGTTACTTAAAGTCTTTTGGTGACACTTTAACTAATGTTAACAAATAAGACCTTATAGTAATGTATTAATTAACATTAATTAACAACTATACACTTGTTACATATATAAAAATACAGTTCATTGTTTGTTCATGTTAGTTCACAGTGCATTAACTAATGTTAACAAATTTTGGTTTTAATAATGTATTAGTAAATGCTGAAACATTAAGATTAATAAATGCTGTAGAAGTATTGCTCATTATTATTTTGTTAACTAATGTAGGTAACTAATGAAACCTTATTGTAAAGTGTTACCAGTTTTTCATCTAATATTGTTTTATTTGACACGTATGCATGATGACAATTGGATCCATTTTATTGACAGATATCCCTAGGATGGCATTGCCCCCATGCCATGCATTATGCCAGTTTTATGTGTCAGACGGTGAGTTGTCGTGCCAGCTGTACCAGCGATCTGGTGACATGGGTCTGGGTGTGCCATTCAACATTGCCAGCTACGCACTACTCACTTACATGATTGCCCACATCACTGGACTCAAGGTGAACATATTTCAAAATCTGATTATCTGTTAGGGGTGTAACGATATTCAAACCGAACCAAAAAAACGCGATACAGAACCCACGATACGTATCGTGATTCTCTCATGGCGTACCGAACACGCCCCGCCCCCTGCTACCCCGCCCAGCCCTGTCTCATCGGACCTCATGTCTTATATGTACACAACGAATGCAGTTTTGTAGCCTAACCACCATTAACACCATATAATAGCAAGCTCCATGTTTTGTTACTTTCGATAATAAGCAAGGTGTAATCTTTCAAATTCTGTCTATTTGATCACGAAATTCAAAACAATAAATGCCGTTTTGGCGCTCTTTGATGTGGCGTGATAGATCGCTGTACTAGGTCTCCTCATTTCAAGCGGCAGCGCGGAGCGCGAGTAAACGCGATCATCTCTTCCTCAGTTACAGAATAAACATGAATGGACACCTGAAGGTATGTTGAAAGATACAGTATACTTATTGAAAGGCATCATAACTCGTGTAATCGCTCAATCAGTGTTTCAGCAGCGGAAAGACGTCAATAAAACAGCTTTGTCACATAGCATTCTATTTGCCTCAGCAGGCTAGTCATAAGTTAGGCTACAGTGTCCACAGCTTGTTGGTTCCTAGAGAAATGAACTCTTGCACTATATATTAGGCTATATTTTACTTAACCTGTTAATGATATCTTAATTATTTAATGTATGATTAAAATATCTTTAATGAAAATGACAGCAACTGTGTAAATTATTATATTTCAGTAACGAATTAGAGAAAAAACTTATGTTAAATGCAAAAGCTGCCTTATGTTCCGTTTACATGTTTTCATACAATCTGTTGGGTGTTGTTTATTATTATCTAAAAAATAAATAGTATCTGAATTTAGGCTAAAAGTCTAGGGTCTGATGTTAACCTTTAATGTTATAGTAATGTGCAGGCTCCATATAGTTTACACAGCATTAGCAGATCTTTTTTTTAAATCCTTGCAAAACGTTTAAATGTAATTGAATTTATTTAAAGACAAAGACACAATTTTTTCATTAAACCACTGTTTAAAAAAAACAAAAAAAGCAATTTTAGCTTTCTAAACTCCACCCTACCGAACCGAGACGTCAAAACTGTGGGAAGAACCGAACCGTCAGTTTTTTTGTATCGTTACACCCCTATTATCTGTAAAAAGGTATCTTCCTGCATACTGTACCAGATGAATGTACATTATCCCTAACATTTATTCATCACAAAATCCATGATTATGCATGATTTGATGCAACGTACAACCATTTAAATACCTACTCTTGTCAGTTAAGTATTATGGACATTTAAAAGGTTATTTCACCCATCAATGAAAATTGTCATTTACTCACCCTCATGTCTTTCTTCAGATTACTCACCCTCATGTCTTTCTTCAGATTACTAAGGAAGATATTTTTATTGATGATAGAGATTTCATTTTTTGGGGAACTAACCCTTTAATATTGTTTTGAGAAAACTAGAAACTTGAACAGATATGTAGGTATTAGGGATGGCCGATATGGACTTAAAAATATATCACGATATTTTCTAGCATTTATTGCGATGACGATATAAATATAATACCATATTCACCACTGTTTTTGGCTACAAGTGATATCTGCATGCAAAGTAAAATGTACCCTTCATCAAATAGGCTCCTCTAAAATACTAATTACCGTACATAAAATAATTTAAAAAACAGAAAAAATCCAAACACTATCCCTTGCAGAAATGGAAAAGTTGCATATGTACGTTTCTTCTGTAAAAGTGCAGATAATGTTTAAATAGTGCAACTATACTGAAAATCATGAACATGAACAAATCATTTTCAAGTTTGAAATGTAAAAAAACTAACAACGAATAGTTATAGCTACTAATACAACTACGAATTCTGATACTAATAACAATATAAACCGCACTAAGGATTGATGAGCTGCTGGGTTCATGAATATTATCACGTCTGCATTTGCACATTAGTTTCTGCTTGCTCATAAAAGCTGAATAATTCCAAATGACCTCCATTATTTTTACAGGAAAATACAACAAATAATAATATTTACATGTAGACGTCATGTACACTTCAATTCTGCGTGGTATGTAAGACTCTCAATGAGTGTGTGAGAAACACTGAGCGCTCTCTGCAAAGTGACAGCAAGTCGTGCGCCTCACACTAGTGTTTACTGCGCGTCAAATACACTGTGTATTCATTGAGATGAACTGATATAGTGGGCTTTACGGATCACTTGACGGAGAGCGAAACTCTCAAGCGCTCAATCAGTGTTCGGCGAGATGGGCGGGTGAAAATCTATCTGTGTTCCAGATTGTAGCGGTAGTAATGGTGTGTTCACATCAAACGCGAATAGAGCGTCAAATACGCGTCTATCGTGTCTAGTTAGACGCTTGAACAGTCGCTCGAGTTCAAATTTTTCAACTTGCGCGGAAGACGTTCGCGGCAAACGCGTCACCCAATTCGCGTCATTCGCGACGCCCGGCGCGAATGATGATCTATTCGCGTCTTTGCATTGACTTTGTATGTAATCTACTCACGCAAATAATTAAATTCGCGTTCGGTGTGAAAACACCATTACTTGTTTAGCGATAAACTTCACCTCAGCTTCACGTCCGCCTTCCGTCATGGGCGTGAGCTATGAATGGGTCCCATCATCAACTAGGCTTTATCGTTATTATCGCGGGAAGACTAATTCTTATCGTGAGAATTTTACTGGTATATCGCAAACGATAATAGATCGCCCATCCCTAGTAGGTATACAGATGTATATCGGTTGAGTTATTTATTACACCTCAATATGGAAATTTTGGTTTGTGTACCAAACCTTGTAACACAAAAAGTGCACGTAAGCATACCTCTAAAGAGCACTTATTATGGAAAAACGATACTATAAGGGTGTTTACACTTGGCATGTTTGGTTCGATTAAAACTAACCCTGGTGCGTGGCATCCGAACCCTGGTGCCACCAAACAACCGCACCAAGACTGCTGAAAAGATTGGTCTTAGTCCGCTCCCAAACAAACTCTAGTGCGGTTTGAATGAAATATGAACGTAACACGGACCAAAGACATGTAAACGAACCAAAAACAGGACTTGACGTCACAAGATGCGACCCTAGTAGGAACAGAACGCTGAAGCATATCTGTTTTTCTCGCCATAGTCGCGATGTTGCCCATCACAGGTACAGGCATCAGAACCCCGTCTCTTCGCAGCAGATCTTTGTTTGTGTGTGTGATGCTGTTTTGACACCTTTACACATTTTATAATGTCTTCAAGTCAAAATACCGTCATATGAAGGCTACGCACATACAACGGGCGCATTTAGCCCGGCACAAAGCATTGTTTTGGATGTTCGGTTGCGAAATATAATAAAAGCCGACTAATAAGGGTTGTGAACATATCCCTATGCCTTTAGGTTTGGTATCTAGCGAACCAAACTACAAGTGTGAACACACCCTAAAAGAATATTCCTAAGTGTGAACTGAATGTAATGTTTTCTGACCAATTTAAATTAAATGAAAATACGAGTAATCTATTTTTTGTGGTAGTAAAAATCGACCGAAGCAAAGACCCTTAGCCTTTAAAATGTCTTAAAATACATTTTAAAATAAAATGCACTCGAAAACAAGTAATTATGGTTTTATAGAACAACTCTGTTAAAAAAACATTTACCATACACAATCATCTTATGTACATTATGTATTATAACAAATGCCTGCAGAGGGCGCCAACGGCCTGGTTTTGTTACACTTTACAGCAGATCAAATCCTTTTTCAATATAAGCCAAATTATATTTCTCAAATGGTCATTTAATCTTTAATATTGACCACTTTTCTGTGATAGAAATTGTACAGCCACTGAGCTCCTGCAATTTCTTGAACTAGAATATGTGGACATTAAAACGTGCAAACGTAGAGCGAGGGGTTTAGACTTTTATTTTGAAATCATGATCAACAGTTTGCATATTTAAAAATATATTGATGTATTCTCCTGTGTTAGCATAGGTTTATAAATTATTTACCTTGTAAATTTGATGAAATGGCCACATTGCATTCCCAGATAAACGTTATAAGCAACCCAAACTCTCAGCATATGCAGAGATGGAGTTTATGACTCGCTCCACGCATGTAAATGATAAGAGTTCATGTGGAACAGCATTTACTGTGAACAGAGCCACTCCGAGACGCACGTAACCTACACGCATATAATAATTGAAGGGCATATATATATTAAACCCGCAGGGCATATATTTATTTAATTGAATCACAGTCATTGTGAATTCACAATAGCACTATGCTATAGTATTGTATTTTTTAAATGGTTATTATAATATGTCGTGTAGCCTTAGAAAAATGATATATAATAATCTAGTCTAATAATGCAGTTCATGGATTCTCGTCCGTAGAATGCGCCACTTCCTGTATTTTGCCGGTTATCAAACAACATGGGTAAATTGCAATCGAGAATTTTTTTTTAAATCCGAGTACTCGAATTTAATTGAGCAATTGTGACAGCCCTAGTATTATAGTTAAAATTTTTATGCAGTTCGCTTAACTTTAGAATAAGCATTTATTTGTTATTATACTTTTGTAATGATAAATTGGCAATTTAGTTTAATTTAGTGTACTTTAAGTACACTGATTGCCTTTTATTTCATTAATATTATATTATCTGCAAATGGGTATATCTTGTGTGTGTGTGTGTGTGTATATATATATATATATATATATATATATATTTTTTTTTTATGACTATTTAAAGTACACTTCAAATGCACATCAGGTACAATTAAACACACTAATTTTTCACAAAGGAAGTACGTATGCGTGTGTGTGTGTATATATATATATATATATCAAATCCATTAATCCAACTAGTTTTATTTAATTTTATTTAACATTTGTGCCTTAATTTCATGAAGATCATAGCTTGTGAAATCTGTATTCATACTATTTTATGGACAGACTAACCAAACTTGAACCCGCTGAATATATTTTGTCCTCATTTTTATTTTCCCTAGCCTGGAGATTTTGTGCATACAATAGGGGATGCCCACATCTATACCAACCACATTGAGCCCTTGAAAGAGCAGGTATGTTTCATAAAATCCATAAAACTAATCTATCTGCATTCATCTAACGTGGTGTGAAAAAGGCAAAGTGCACCCCATTTAAAAAGTGTATTGTGTGTTTTTTCCGCTCTCATTTCTCAAAGTATTAGGCCATATAGATAGATATAGGAAAGGAAGGAAAATTCTCCTAGTCCATGTAAGAAAATGATGATAAATAATTAAGAAATAACTGTAGGAAGTTACTTCTGGGGATCTACTTATATTTAGTATCTTTAATAGGTATTTGGATTTCTGTTGGTATTTTTGAATTAAACTTTCATTGTTAAATTATTTCACCTTCACCCATCAATAACTGTACAAATACAATTCCAATATCTATATATTATGAAAATATTTGTTACAGTTGTGTAGGGAAGAGGAGATGTGAGGATCTGTTTGCAACAATAGTTTATTAAACAAAGATAAGCCAGATAATCCAAGCAGTCATGACGATGACAAAATGAGTCCAAACAGGGGAAAAGATGATGATAATTTAAATAGGGAACAGAAACACAACAGCTTTATAAACAATTTATGTAAAGACAACGACCAGCAAAAGACAACTGAAACGCAGGGATATATGTATACACCGGTAACAAAAGCCTAACAAGGAACAGGTGTAGGTAATAAATTGCCATGGAAACAGACAAGGGTAACTATAGAAACAAGGGCAAACAGGAACAAACAACAGAAAGTGAACAACGGGAACATTGAAAACGTAAAATTGACTTCAAAATAAAAGTCCTAGAACACAAGACACCGGGGAAATTGTGACATAATGGTGTGTGTACTTATCTACAGTGTAAAAAGTGTTTCTAACATGTCCTGTACCCACAGATTCAGCGAGAGCCACGTCCGTTCCCCAAACTCAAGATCAAACGCAAAGTTGAACAAATTAATGACTTTTCTGCGGAGGATTTTGAGATCTGTGACTATGACCCCCATCCTTCAATCAAAATGCAAATGGCTGTTTAGACCTTATCATCTTTCAAAAATTGTGTAAAATAAAAGAACGTGCTGACATCCGATTGGTTGTAAATAGAGCTGTCACCAATACTGTAACAAAACAAGCATTTTCTTTCTTTTGCGTTTATCTGAATACTCTCCGAGATGGGCATTTTCGCATGTGTGTCTCAATTTGCCATCAGAGAGAAGAGAGCGAGAACGCAGAGTTTGGTATTGAATATGTTGAATATGCCTTAATGTTGAATATGGTCTGAAAATTCTAGAGATTTTACTCTGGAAAATTTAGCAATTGAATTTTGAGATTGTAAATGTGTAGGAAACCTGGCAGTGGCAAGTGTTGTCTTTCTACTTTGCAATGTTTTAAATAATCTTTAAATGCCAATAAATAATAAAAGGGTTGCATATTTGTACTTTGCAGAGTGAAAATTTGTGTTTTAAAATGCATATGTAATTGAGTTTGAGATTTCATGTGAAAATCTGCCCCCTGCACCATACATGAGAGGAATCCTAGGATTTAATTGTAAAAATAAAACATTTTTAACACAAAGTGGTTATTGTAAATATAGATTTAATTCAACATTTTAGAGTGAATTTAAAAATACTTGTCCCCCAAAATGTTTGTGTGTGGTGTTATAACAATGGATGTCAATTTGGACTATTTTCTGCAAAGGTCATTGCGTGGTTGATCTGTGGGGCGCATGCTGAGTTAATTCATTCTTATTCATTTTCATAGATTTTGCTAAATTTCTAACCATTTCATGTGCAGCACTTTATTAGTAAGCCTATTTCCCTAAAAGTTTTTCAAATAAAAATGTCCTTAAGTGTACATTTTACTGAATATGGCATTTTTTTATAAAAACATATGGCTTGTATCATTGCAAAATGTTGACTATTATTGTCCTGCTCTAATCTGATAAATGTGACTAAAGCATAAAAATATAAACATTAACATAATGCTTTTTTGTAAAGCAATCATACAATGTGTATTGTGAAAAAGTGCTATACAAAATTAAATCGACTTGCATAGCAATTTTTTTTCTGTCTCATTTCAATTGAAAAAAATCCCATACAATTTGATCGGGATGAGGTGAACCAATAAACCAGCCAAATTATATAGGGATTACCTACAGTAGTTGTCTCTTTAGGGAACGTTGCAACACTTTTCACCCTACAAATTAAATCATAATGGTTTTCCTGTTTTGAATCCCGAAACTATAAGTAAATGTATGTCAAACCTTCCCAATGCTTAAACAGTTAATTTTGTGAACTAGTTTTCTTGACCAAACATTAGAGTCAAATGTAGTTGATTAGCTGTTCAGACAAACCACCAACTAGTTAATTTTGGAAATATGTAGGTTTGTCCATCCCATGTTCTGCAAAAGAAAGAAATAGTTCAATAAGAGTTCAATGGAGTTCAATAATTCAATTGAGAAAAGAAAATCACATTCAACTTCTCTCTAGGGGCAACTCCAATACCAATCACCTGCAATGACCTTTACACACAAAGAACTAAAAAAGATAAACATGAATTTCAAAAAACCTCACTAACAGACTAATGATGAACATGATAAGCCAGTTTATCTTAGAGATGAAAGCATGACCGAGAGATGTGGGTGAAACTCTACCAGCTTGGCTACCCATCTGCTTTATTAACATCCCATCGTTGGTTGGCATCAGTCATTGATTGAACAGATCAGAGGTCCTGTAAACCCCCTGCCAAATACAGCCATATTCTTAGGACCAAATTAATGTTTTAATTGAAGTGAAATGTGGTTGAAATGTCTACATTTTTTTACATTTGACTTATTAGTCAACACCATTTGAGTCAGAAGCACCAAGTTGTTGCATCTACGAATGTCATTTTGCAAATCTGCCTCAACCTTCACTTAAATCTAGTTCAACCTTGGGCAAGCGCTTCAGAGCAGAGTTACACATGACAAAACATGCTTAGCAAATTATCAGCTTTTTACTTCTACTTTGCTGCCCCCTTTTGGCTTTTAACTATATATTTAAAAGAGAAATGGAGTTCTGCATTATTTGAATACAATAGCTTTCATAACTAATGTATACACAAAAATAAACATAATGCTAAACATTCAACACATGTATAAGCTCATCTACAACACTGAGTACTGGTACTTCAGTACTTTCAAGACTTCATGTACATTGGAATAAATTAACTTACTGATAGATTGGCCTAGAAAAAGAGGTCAAATCCCCCAATTGGAACCTTTAAGAGTGTATGGACAATAAAGATATTTTGTAGTATGTACTAACCATCATTCCATGCATGACTTTCAATTAACTTTTGTTATAAATTGTACAAAACCTTACAGATTTCATAATCCTCTATTACTGCATATACAAAATAATAACCCAACTCACAACTAGTATATTCAGTTTCATCTGCATACAGCACACTCAAATAATCACAGTTTTTAAACAGGATGAGATGTAAACATCCTTTATGTGCGAGCAAGTATCAATTAAATCCTTGGTCTTGACATTTGCAGGTTCTTTGATGTTGCAGGTTAGGATTGGAATTATGGGAGACTGGGATGTCATCAAATATGGGAGGGTAGGTCCGTCATCAGGTGGGCACCCTCTTTCACTGATGTTTCGTTGATGAGCCCACCTCATCTCCAGAGGTAAGTTCAGTTGTTCCATTTTTGTTGTAAAAAAGTTATTAATTTAGTTCATTTACAACCCCAAATCAGAAAAAGTTGGGACATTTTGTAAAATGCAATAGAATCAAGAATCTGTGATTTGTTAATTATATTTAAACTTTTTTTAACTGACAAAAGTACAAAGAAAAGTTTTCCAATGTTTTCACTGACCAACATAATTGTATTTCGTAAATATGATCACATTTTGATTTTGATGGCTGCAACACACCCCAAAAAAGTTGGGACAGAGGCATGTTTACCACTGTGTCACTTCACCTTTCCTTTTAATTACACTTTTTAATCATTTGGGAGTTGAGGATACTAATTGTTGGAGTTTTGCTAGTGGAATATTTGCCCAATCTTGTCTGATACAAGACAGCTGCTCAACAGTCTGTGGTCATCGTTGCCTGATTCTCCTTTTCATGATGGGTCATACATTTTCCATAAGAGACATATCTGGACTGTAGTAAGGCAGGGAGTCACATCCCTTCTATGGTGCAGAGTGTCTAGAAACCACTCAGTTTTAGCATGTGCAGAATGAGGCCTGGCATTGTCTTGCTTCCCAGGAAAGATGTCATCTTGATGGCAGTTTATGTCTCTGTACAATCCAAATATATGCCTCCATGTCAATGGTACCTTCACAATAATGCAAGTTACCCATACCGTTTGCAATGATGCACCTCAATACCAGGACAGATGCTTGCTTTTGCACCTGTCGTTGGTGAAAGTCTGGTTGGTCCCTTTCGTCTTTGGGACTGAAAACTCGGATGTCCATTTTTTTCCAAAAACAAGCTGAAACATGGACTCATCTGACCACAGCACACATTCCCACTGTCTTCTAGACCATCTGAGATGAGCTCAGGCCCAGAGAACTTGCTGGCATCTCCACATAGAACTGATGTAAAGCTTTCTCCTTGCGTAACAGAGATTCAAGTGGCATTTCTTAATGCAGAGTCAGACTGTTCAGTGAAAACGGTTTTCCAAATTACTCCTGAGCACATGTGGCTGTATTTAACGGATTAGCATGATGGTATCTTGTGCAATGCCATCTGAGGGCTCAAAGGTCACGCACATTCAACAGAGGTCTACTGCCTTTCCCTACACAGACTGAGATTTCTCTGGATTCCCTGAATCTTGTGACAATATAATGTATGGAAGATGATAAAAGACATAAATTCTTTGCAATCTTGCTTTGAGAAATGTGATTTTTGTGATTTAAATTTTTTTAATTGTTTGACTATTCTCTCATGATATTTGGCACAAAGCGATGAGCCATGACCCATCTTTGCTTAAAAAGACTGAGAAGCACTTTTACACCCAAACACGATAACCTCAACTATTACCAATTCACCTGCTCATTGTGGACTGTTTCAAAAGAGTTGGATAATCTAATTTGGATAATCTTTTCACTTTTATTTTGTCTCTGTCCCAACTTTTTTGGGGTGTGTTGCAGCCATCAAAATCAAAATTTGTTCATATTTACAAAATACAATTATTTTGAAAACAGTGAAAACATTGGAAAACTTTTCTTTGTACTTTTGTCAGTTAAAAAAAGTTTAAATATAATTAACAAATCACAGATTCTTGATTTTATTGCATTTTACAAAATATCCCAACTTTTTCTGATTTGGGGTTGTATACTGTATATATATATATATATATATATATATATATATATATATATATATATATATATATATATATATATAGCCGCTCTGGAGAAAACTGTGATGTCATCGTCCAGCTCAGTTCAGTTCTAATATAATGGTGCCAATGCAGGCAGATCAATAATATTGCTAAGCAAGCCAAAAGCCAATGGGAACAAAGGTGAAAAAAGGCGACAGTGGCAAGGAACCACAACTCCATCAGGTGACAGAATGGAGAAAAAAACCTTGAGAGAAATCAGGCTCAGTCTGGGCCAGTTCTCCTCTGGCTAACGAACGAACAGTGTGATTATGACTCAAGCAACATTACAGGTAAGTCAGATTGGATTGGAACAATCAGAATATTATCCAGTTCCATCTGGTTTATTATTAAGGACTTGGTCATGACGCCACGTGTAACGACCCCGGGTGACTTAACAAACTGTCAGTACAGTATGTGTTTGATGGAAGCTGGGCTGGGGCAGAGAGCACACCCAGGATCTTCACCCAACAACTGATGGAGATTAGTTGGTGTTGGAATGATGTTTTCTCCACCCTATCCCACCGTGTCCACTGTCCCTGTTTACCACGGGAGACTACCTTAGTCCACCTTGCTGCTTTCTCCTGTCTACGTGTTTCCTCTTCCACCATCTTCCTCAGGTCTGGTGCTATGGCTTTGCTCCTCTCTGGACATCTCTTTGTTGATCCAAGGACTCTTCTCCCTTGCTGAACATGCCCCACAATGTCCGCATGTTTGATTGCTGCAATCGGCTCCTCCACTGCACCGGCTGGCCTCCATTTACGGCCTGAGGACAAGACTGGTGCATTGTCTATGTCTCGTGATTCTTTCAGAGTCATCTGAAGTCTCACTTTAGCAAGAATGAAGGATGAGAATCCTAATGCTAGGAAAGTGGTTATTTTCATCTGTGACTGTCTCAGTAGAGAATAATTTGTTTGTTCGGTACATTTCACTGTGGATTCTTTGGTAAATCAGTCACTATATATATATATATATATATATATATATATATATATATATATATATATATATATATATATATATTAGAAAGAGATTAATGGTCTAATGAGCATGAAGAATCCAAATTTCCTTTTAATTTGAACAATGATATTACCCCACTATTTGCTTAAACAATTTGCACTCAGGTTGAGTATGTTATGCAAACTTCCTCGTAGATAAAAGAAATGTCATATTTACCTCATAAAGAACAGACACAAGCATATTTGACTAATTAAGGCAAACAGAGACATATGTTCAAATGAGCCATAAAAGCAAACAGGTTATTGCACAGGACAAAACTGGATAGGTTATGACTGACACTACTTGGCGCAGTATACCAATCAACTCTAATTAAATATATATTAGTGTGTGTGTGTTTAGAGCTGACCTTAGAGGTTTGTGGAGCATACGCATAAGCATAATTATTTTATGGGATTTCTCTTCAGTTTCCAGAGTCTACCATCGCCAGACATTTGATTTCCCTTCCCCCTTTTTCTGTTGACTCGACAGTCTTACAGATATGAAAACCACAATTAGCTTTAACAATATGCAACTATTGCATATCAACATAAAACATTCACTCAAAACTGACAACGTTTTTATTATAGCTGCATGTTTATACCCGCATATTTATAGAAAAATTACGCACTATCACAGGTATGAGTCGTAAAATGGGACCGTCTGACAATTCCTCCAATTGCGTTAAAATGTTGTCCAATATTTAATTAAAATGACTTTTAAAGGTGTCATGAATTGAGAAATCAAATTTTCTTTGATCTTTTGACATGTAAAATGTCATTGTACTAATAAAATATCCTTTAAGTTTAAGAACGCAAAGCTTTCTCGTTTGTCCAAAAACAGCTTTTATTGAAACCTGGCTCTGAAAATGGATTGTTTTGGATTTTGTCACATTATGACAAAATAGTGCAGAATCAGATCCGCGCCTTCTTCTACATTATTGCGTCTTTGGCCCTGCCCACTGGCGCATTGGTAAGATGAGAAGAGAGATCCTAATGCTATAGGAAAGTGTTTTTTCTTTTTTAAATCTGTGATCGTCTCAGTAGAACATAATTTGTTTTTTCGGTACATTTAACTAAGGATTCTTTGGTAAATCAGTCACAATTTCGGCACGGGCATTGCAAACAGACTTTTACTATAAGATATGGACCCGGCAGTAATACCACAACATGTAGGCCTAAGTAATCGTGTTAATTCTAATGGCTGTTAGAATTATTGTGATCGTTGATTTCTGATATGTAATGATTCATGTACAGTCAGACGTTGTATCAAATCGTTTTAAATTCAATCTGTTCATCATATAAAGCGACCGAGTCTCTTCAGAAAATTTGGACCAAACCGCTCAATTCATTTGGATTAGTTTTATGATCTCTTTATGAGCTTTTTAAAGCATCAAAGTTTCAGTTGCATAGCTGTCAATGGAGGGACAAAAAGCTCTGAGATTTCATCAAAAAAGATCTTAATTTGTGTTCCGAAGGTGAACAAAAGTCTTATAGGTTTGGAACGGTTTTGGTGAGTAATTAATGGCAGAATGTTCATTTCAGATGAGTAAATGAATTTTCAGGTTAGTATATGAAGACCTCCGATGCAAAAGCATTTTAAAAGCCACCCCTGTCAAAAATGAGAATGAGTGAATATTGAGTGAATGCTCTCCACACATATTATACGTTCATCAAATACTTTCACTTGATGATTATTAAATTATTGCTATTTTGTTTGAAGAAATTATTGTTATGCACTACATATGTCATATTGAAAATAAGAAAGATAACTACTAATATTTACTAACTGAAATCAAGCAGTAACTACTTGTTTTGTAAATATTTTTTTATCATTTCATAAAATGGGCCCTCTGGAGATCACTGTACTTTCCATTCCTCCCTATATGGAGGAAGGAAAAGTACAGTGATCTTTACATCTCTCCATAGTAGGGAGGATGACGTAGACGAGATCTCTAAAGTGGGGAGTGAAAAGGGTCCAGAAGAAAGGGCAGGGAGAATAAAACTCGCAATAATATAATGAGAGATGAAGACAAATGATAGCTCGTTTCAGATCCGTTCGACTGATATAGGATCTGAAAAATAGGATATACGCTGTGCTCATAAGGATAACAGTGTGACGCGTAGAAAAGTTTAAAGAGCAGTGTAGGAGAGAGTATTAAAGCGAGCTTGAGATTTTCATCTCATTCTTGGTTGCAGCCTCCACTGGACAGCAGCCGTAGGTATGTGAACCACTTCTGAAAGGAACGTGAATTTGTGGGATTCTATAGGCTATTCTGTGTGAAATAATTCAGTTTGAGATAAAAGTGGGTTGTTTTGAGCGTGCATCTGTTGTAACATTTGAAGCATCATTAAAAAAAAAAAGAAAAAAAGTCCGTGAGCTATCAGAGACACCTGCTACTGTAACAGAAGGAGAGAATGGAGCGAGAACAGTTTGAAGCTTCAAAGACTGAAAGTTTTAAAGACATGTCTGTGTGCGGTTAGACACGATGGTTCCAATCGATTAAGTCTACTACTAATTTATGTCTTTATTCTACAGAATGATGACGAGCAGCAAAACGACTCTTGCCTTCCTTATCTACGGGCTCCTCGTACAATGCAACGTGTGTTCGCCTCTGAACCATCCGAACATCAGGTACGGAAACTGAACGTATCTTTCTCAGCGAACGCGCGGAGATCATCTCGGTGATCTTGTGGATTTTAGTTGGACGGCGAAACAGGATTTTTTGGCTATTAAGGCTGTTGGATCAAAATAAAAAACGTAGATAGGCTACACGTTTTATTGACAAGTGTCACACATTTTCAACAGATCTTGTTTTGTTGGCTATACACTCTTGAAAATAAAGGTTCTTTATTGGCATTGTTCTATGAAGAACCTTTAACGTCAATGGATCCTTTCAATGCACAAAAGTTCCTTTATAGTCGAAAAAGGTTCTTCAGATTATTAAAATGTTCTACACAAAAAGAAAAAAATTAAATGAAAGGCTCTTTTCATGGGGAACCCATAGGCATGATTTGGAACCTTTATTTTTAAGAGTGTACCTAATAAGAAATGATCACGAACCATTTTTAATAAGTAATAGGCTTGTACGAGTTTCATTATTTGCATGTGCGTTCTTTTTTCGCGTAGAATCGGACGATTTAAGAAAAGGCAAAAGTGTGACGCGCTTAGAATGTAGAGTAGGCTACTAATTTTTCTTTTATTTATTTGGCTATATGATTGTAAATAATTCTAAAAGACACGACTATAATCTTTTGATCTTTTCCGACTTATGACGGATTTCACAATAGGTAGCCTAAGGAAGAAAACATATAACACTGATAGCCTATTAATTAGCTTAAGCAATTTTACAGAAATATCTTCTATATTTTGTTATTAACGGTTATAGGCTAGTATTCATTTAAATAGCTAGGCTAATTAAATATTTAAAGCACTTAGGCTAAGAATAAGTCTTGAAAGAGAGTGGCCTTATACTTCACAATAACTAACTTGACAATGAAATGGCTTCATGTCTTACAGAATGGAGACTGCAGGATTTGACGAGGAGGGCAAGGAATTAACGGATCTAACCTTTGACAGTGACCAGATCACTATTCGAAGCTCTCCTTCAGTCACTGAAGACGCATACACGTTTTATAGTCCTCCCTCAAAAAGGTGATAATAGGCTACTTTTCCCTAACCCGGACTCCCATTCTTTTTTCTAGGCATTCCCAAAATGGCATACTCTAGTTATGTTTGTTTATTACAGTGATTGTTCTAGTTACAAAGACATTGGAGGCTTTTGCTTGTTTGAGTTGTGTCGAGTTGAATTGCGAAATAGAATAGCCCAATCTTTGTTATACGAGTGCTATAATTTGGGAATATTGCAGCTATAAGGCTGACCTCTTTTTAAACCTTCACTGAAACGTCGTTGTACAATCTGGCATTTTGTCACGCAGATTGGAAAGGCATGCTGACGGGATGTTTAATAAAGCCTACAGGAAAGCGCTTGGTCAGTTATCAGCGCGGAAATACCTGCATACGCTGATGGAAAAACGCGTGGGGTAAGAACAGTTCCTTTCTCTCCACCTGTCTTGCTCTCTCTAAAAATAAATATCGCTAATTTGGTTTAGGGTTAGTTGCTATGCCTAATTCATAGTTATTACTTTGTATCCAGTTATCAACATTCATTAGATATGTGGAAGAATAAGATGGCGTTCACACAGGACGCGTTCCGTTCGTTCTTGCATTAAAATCAGCTTATGGATTAAAAACGTTGTGGAAAAGGTTATCTTAGTTAAAAACAAACGTTCGTTCAGTAAAGTTAATGGAACGTTTGCTCAAAGTTTTCTGGACTTAAATGATGTTCACAAAACATTAAAACTAAAATTACACTGTTTATACAACTTTTTTTCCCCATGAAACATTTTAGTTGGATGTTCGTGTAACATTTTTTAAATGTTACTAATTGTTTCAGAATGTTCAGAGAACATTCAAAAGTAGCTTACGGTCCCAAAATGTTTGTGGGATGATAAAATTGAATGTTTCCTTAAATGATTCCGCAGAAAAATAAGTTCTTAGAACATATTTAGTGTATAACGAACCCTGTGTGAACAGCCCATTGTCACTTTTTTTTACAAAACTTATTCTATATATAGGGCCTATTATAAAAAGTTTTTATATGCAAAAGCATATATACAATACAACTTATTTACTAAATGAAACAAAGTTTTTGTGACAAATAGATTATGATTTTTTTATATATATTTTTAATGAATATTTGTACACTTAAAGGGATAGTTCACCCAAAAATGAAAATTGTGTCATAATTTACTCACCCTCAAGTTGTTCCAAACCTGTATGAATTGCTTTCTTCTGCTGAACACAAAAGAAGATATTTTGAAGAATGTTTGTAACTAAACCATTGTGGGGACACCATTTAGTATGGAAAAAATACTATGGAAGTTAAACTGTTCACTTACCGTCACTCTTCAAAATATCTTCTTGTCACGATTTGGTCTTGTCTCTGTCACATTTTTGTATGTCATGTTCCATGTCTGTCATGTCATGTGATTCCCTGTTTGTCATGTGATCCTGACATGTGTCTTGTCATTGGTTAATCGTCTCTTCATTGTTCACAGGGGTCCCTTGTCTTGTCATTAGTCTGTGTATTTAAGCCCTCATGTTTGCCATGTGTATTTGACAAGTTTTGTTAAGCGTTATTTTCATGTTTATGTTTTTAAGTTCATGCCAAGCCATGCTTTTGTTTTATGTTTGATCTTGTTATATTTATAAATAAACTGCACTTGGGTTCTCATCTACACTTGCCTCCAGTGGATCCCTTTTACACTTCTTTTGTGTTGAGCAGAAGAAAGAAGTTCATACAGGTTTGAAACAACATAAGGGTGAGTAAATTATGACAGAATTTTCATTTTTGGGTGAACTATCCCTTTAAATCCAAACAAATAAGACTTTTTTTTTCTCACTAAGTCAGTGTCAAGTGTTTCTGTAATACCCTGGGTTCTAGAACGCTTTGTTCTTTTTCTCTAATATAGAGGAAGGACCACAATAGATGACGACAATGAGCCGCTCTCAAAGCGTCACTCGGACGGGGTTTTCACGGACAGCTACAGTCGCTACCGGAAGCAAATGGCCGTAAAGAAGTATCTGGCCACGGTCCTGGGCAAAAGGTATAGACAGAGATATAGAAGCAAAGGACGGCGGCTCGCCTATTTGTAGCCTTTTTCAAATTCGTCTCTAACTATCATGTACATGTACAGCTCTTGTAGCAAGTTAGTCATCACTAAGACTACTATGATGATCATTTGATCGCACCTGTGTCCTTTATAAACATGTATTTATGTATGAAGTAAAGGCATTAAAACGAATATTTTGATAATAATATTGTTTTTCTTTTGTACTGAAGCACCTGATAATGCAACGATATGCCTTGTGGACCAGTCGTTTAGTTTGAACAAAATAACAATTTGTTTGTTTGTTTATTAATTCATGCTTGCATCGATACTTTGTCTATTAAATACATCTGTCTGAATATGAGTAAATAAATAGTCTCAAAGACAATCATTACATTGAATGATACCTTCCTCCTTTCACTCCTGAAATTAAGAAAGAAGTTTTTTTTATTTACAACAGCCCTGACGACTTAGATTTGCTACAAGACATAGACTTTGGTGTGCTCCTGGATGGGGATGAGATTATGGCATTATTATTGGATTGGCTGAGAAAGTTTCCTCCTGAATTCCCGGTGAGTTTCTACGGCTCGGTGAGGAATGCCTCTCGTCCCTTCCACGCTCTTTTACTCACGTCAAGTTCTTCCCACTGTCATCTATGGCTAAAAATCTCACAAGCCGTTCAACACGGTTTCCTTTCTTGCACACACCTTTCAAATATTAATACCTTAACTTCTATATATGTATCTGAAAGAAAATGAGCTCTTTCCTGTGCTTATAAACTTAAATTAAATCTGCATCTTCAAACACTTTTTCTTTTTAAACACTGTCCAGTCCTTCCTGCTTTTCACTGAGCATGCGTTTGTTCCCTTTTGAGATCTCACAAAAGGAATTGAAGTCCCTGTCTATGAATGTGTGTGTCATGTGCATTAGAATCGATTCCAGTGGTTCAGACCTTCACTACCTTCAAAAGTCTGGGGTCGGTAAGATTTGTTCATGTTTTTGAAAGAAGTCTTCTATGCTCACAAAGGCTGCATTTATGTGACTAAAAATACAGAAAATAAATAGGAATATTGTGAAATATTATTCCAAATTAATATAACTGTTTTCTATTTGAATATATTTTAAAATATAATTTATTCCTGTGATGCAAAGCTGAATTTTCAGCATCCTTACTCCATTCTTCAGTGTCACATGATCCTTCAGAAATGATTACAATATGATGATTTGCTGCTCAAGAAGCATTTCTTATGATCAATGTTGAAACCAGTTGTGCTGCTTCATATTTTTGAGGAGACCTTTTTTCCAGGATTCTTTGATAGCATTTATTTGAAATAGAAACTTTTGACATTATAAATGTCTTTACTATCACTTATGATCAATTGAATGCGTCCTTGCTGTATAAAAGTATTAATTTTTTTTTTTTATCTACTGACCCCAAACTTTTGAAAGGTAGTGTATATATGGCATTTACATATTTCATAGAATTTCACTCTTTTCTTTGTTCTGTTTTCTATCTTTTTCATATTGCAGTCTTCTCATATCAGTTTCAAATGTCTGTTATTTGTCCATAAAGCTGTTAGTCATTGGAGATGTGTCTCTGCATCTTGAAGTTCAGAGTGACCATATTCTGTTGTATGTGGTTATAAATATCAGTAATTTCACAGCTGTATAGGAGCTTGTTGGGTATGACATATAGAGGTATTCTGTAATGATCCATCTATGCATGCAAGACAAATAATTTCCCCAAAGGTCAAAAGAATGGTGCAACGTTTTGAGGTTAAACCAACTTGCATAATTTTCTCTGGATCTGCAAGTTTTTGACCAAGTTATATATACTTAAGCTTGTCAGTGAAATGTATGCTTGTTTGCATAATGTTAGTATGTGCAAACATGTGAAACCAATCTGTTTAATTCTGCATTCTCCTGCAGGCTTTGTGACACAGGAGACAGCTAAGCGGCTTGGGTGCCTTTGCTTCATCTTTATAATGGCCACCAATTTCAGATGGCATATTAGTGGCCCTCCAAATGCTGCAATCACCTGCTCACACACCTCCTATTTCTCACTTAACTTCATTTGTCAAAATGCCACCTGGCCCTGCCTTTCCGGTTTTTTTCTTTCTTTATGCATAGTGTCTTGTAGCGATCTGTACAGCATTCATTAAACATTCTCAACTTTGAAACGCATTTGGTGTGCAGAGAATGATATAGTGCCCAAAGCCTTACTTAAATGTTAAGATAAATCTGTGTCTTGTGTTGATCATTAGTAGAATATAACACATGGGAGCCACACAAGGTCACCATTATATATGTAAGAAACAAAAACAACAACAAAAAAAATGTAAGATTTGTATGAATAAATTTTTGTAAACAATACAATTTCGTCTAATCTTTGAAACTCTTCCTAAGTTATGGGGAATGACATGTACTTAATACAAGTAAACACTCTTAAAACCTTGGAGTGGACCATAAATACATGTACAGTAAATATAACACACTTGCAAGATCCCATATCTTCTCAATCAAAATGTAACATGCCATCAACAAAAATATGTTCAAAAATATGGTATATTCTATTACCTTAAAGGATTCTTTTTATGGTATCATTTTTCATTGTGTCTCATTCTCAAGTGTTAGTTCACCCAAAAATGAAAATTCTGTCATTACTCACCCTCATTTCATTCCAAACCTGTAGGACATTCGTTCATCTTCAGAACACAAATAAAGATGATCTTAATGAAATCTGAGAGCTTTCTGTCCCTCCATTGACAGCCTATGCAACTACCACATTCAAGCCCCAGAAAGATAGTCAAGAGATCATTAAAGTAATCCATTTGACTCCAATGGTTTAAGTGTTGTATGTTGGAGTTTAATATTTTGTTAAAGTGGTAAATTATGCTTTTTTTGCGCAAACAAAGCACTTGTCGCTTTATAAAATTTAGGTTAAACCAGTGGATTCATATGGATTACTTTTATGATGTCTTTACTACTGTACTTTTCTGGAGCTTGAAAGTGGTAGTTGTGTAGACTGTCAATGGAGGGACAGAAAGCTCTCATATTTCATAAAAAATATCTTCATTTGTGTTCCAAAGATGAACGAAGGTCTTATGAGTTTGGAACGACATGAGGGTGAGTAATTAATGACAGAATTTTTGGGTGAACTAACCCTTTAATTATAACACACACACACACACACACACACACACACACATTTATAAAGGCGAAAGAGAAAGTGCACATGAATGTGTATGTATTTGTGTGTATTCTCAGGTGTTATACAGAGACACCAGGATAAGGAGAACCTTTTAGTTCCCATCAGAACAGATCAGAGCTAATAATCTCACATTGGACCCCTACAAAGTTGTAGCACAGCAGGCAAAAACACTGACCTTTACAATCTCCATTACATGTCCATTTAGCTAGCTGACTGATCGCATGTAAACATGCATTATACACAACGTCAGAATTTTGTAGTGTGGGTTCAACAGGATGATTAGTATTCATTTTATTTAAAGGTTCTTAATCACTGAGCATTTCTTTGGGTGGCTCGCCAATGTGATTGAATTCTTCTAATACATAAAATAAGTAAACTTAAACAAAGAAGAATTTATAAAAAAAATTTCAAAAGTTGTAGAGTACAACGGACTGTTCTTCAGTATAGTGTCAGCTTTCGAAGAAAACCAAAGGTTTGCCATGAAGACAAATGGGCCAAAATCAATAGCTGTTTTTCCAATGAGTCCAACGAGTCCCAGAGAAGAGTGTGATATCACAAACTGGGTGTGGCTCTGATGAACGCTCAACACTTGACTTGATTAAAATTCATTCTCATGCGTTCTTGTCAAATGAGTCATGCATTTCTCTCTCTCTCTCTCTCTCTCTCTCTCTCTCTCTCTCTCTCTCTCTCTCTCTCTCTGTAATCGTTATTGCATATACACAAATACTCTAAATGTGGTGCTCCTACAGTATAACCCTCTGTTGTTAATATCAACCCAGGCTCATTGGAAAAACAAGACTGTGGCAACATTTTTGCATAATGATTTTGCATTGCTTCTTGCACTTTCAAAGCGAAATGTCTATTGCATGGTGCTAAAAGCACGTTCAGTTTTATCCAAAACAGATAAACATAGGCCCTGTCCCAAATGGCACACTTCATGTGCACTTGCGGGTGTCCCATTTGTCATTTTAGGTTTCAGAAAGGTGCTCCTGAGCGCCCCCTTTGCGGCTGATATGCGCCCTCGATGCGCACTTTTGCTGAGCCCACAAGCATTCAAGCTCTGCGGCAGGCTTCTACTCGACAGTCAAAGCGACGTTACGTCACGAAAGTGTGGACTCAAAGGAAGATCGCAAGGGCTTTGGATTCCATTTGGGACAGGGCCATAGGGTACTCCTCAAACAGAAGGCTGCGTCATAGTAAGGCTGCATATCTTGGCTGCCACATCATCAAGCGCCACTGAATGCTGTCTCAATAGGAAGCATCCTTGGAAGGTCGCCTTCGTTTCGCATCCTTCATTCAGCTCATTTTGAAGGATGCATCAAGTGTAGTCTCAGCCTCAGATGTCACACCCATGGACTGTTGGCTGAATGTCTGATGCATTAGGCACACATTAGGGAAACACTTCAGGAGTTTTGAAGTTGTCACACTTTGTGCCCCACAGTTTGAGAACCACTGCCCTAATGGAAGAAGAACTCAGTTGAATTAATAATTTATTAGATGGATGCCTGTCTGTTATCGTATGGACTTCAACATTTTCATGCCCCTAAACATGGCATGGAACAAAACAAACTGTGATTGGTTGCTTTACATGTCGGTCAGATGTCCTTTTGAGCGGTTCTTGACCAATGAAAGCTGCGATCGAGTCCAGACCCTCTGCCGTCAGTCTGAAGGACTGAATGACGCTGCAGGCACCGTTTGCGCACGAAGGTCATGAAATTGATTTCGGACAGGCTTTTGAAGCAGCATAATGGTTTAATGAGCTACAGCAAAATAGAGCATAATAAGGGATAAAATAAATCATTTTATCCCTTAAAACTCATCTTTTATCACCAAAATTACATATTTAAAAGTTATTTCCTTTAAATTTTTTTTTATTCAAGCCTCAAAATAGCTTGAATGTAACTACATCCTTGCTTTATTTCGTATACGCGAATCCATGAAGATGCAAATAAGCCCCGCCTCCGCTCACTCATACAGGCTCGTCTACAAGTCCATGTATCAGATTGGTAATGCGTTTTATGTAGCTATCGCTCTTTACAATGCCGGACACATACCGGTAATTAATATGATTAGCCTTTGGCTTGACTACGTTATCAAACAGCTAATAATGTGTTGCTATGTTACACAAACCAGGCATCTCAGAGTCAGACAGCTGCCTTCAAAAAATCAGCATCCTTAGAAACGCTTTGAACAACTTAGAACGTCAGTGGAGAAAGGTATATAGTTTATCATAACATTGTAACATCATAAACATAATTCCCCCGCTATATTTCTAAATGTACATGATTTTTCATAAATAAAAACTGAGAGTCCATGGTCAGAATTTATGAATTATTATTCATTTTTTAACTATGCTGTATAGCTGTGTTTTCCAGTGTGTTCATTGTCAAACTCAAAAATGTTATGTTTAATTATTAAAAAAGTTAATAGTTGTATTTTATGGATCAAATATTTTTTGATTAGATCAGATAACCTTTTAAGCTGTCATTTGGCCATGTTACAATGTACCCCACCTATGGGGCATGTTGTCACATTTCACTTCCATTAATTTGGGGGTAAATCAAGAAAAAAGGATACACTGTATTAATGAAACAAAACCACATAAATGTACTAGATGTGTGAAATTAATGAGGGAAAAAATAAATACTCTGAAACTTAAGTAGGTTTAAACAAACTGAGAAAGTCTAAAAGCGTTAACTTGTGCCCCGCTCTCTCCTACATTTACACACACACAACCGCAACTTTCAGATGCCATCTTGTGTGTAACGTAGCAATGCACACTTTGACCGTTTCATTCTAGCATTTTATCTGAGGATGGCACAAGCCTATGAAGGACTGGACTAGTAAGGACAGCCTCACTAGGACGCAGCCTTCCGTTTGAGAAGCATCCATTGACATTTTATTACGTTGGTTGTTTGTGTGGCAGTTCAGAAATGAAATGTCCATGTGGCGCTAGGTTAATGCTCTATCATGTTTGAAAATCATATACCTACAATAAAACCTAGCCTAAACTAAACCTGACTGATAGTGTTAACAAAAGCAAATGTGAGATAAAGACGCATTTACCGTGCCATTTTAGTTTGCATCTATACGTTTTTGAGCTCAAGTCATAACTCGTGTTTCACGAGACTCATAGGCCTACTCGAGTGCTCCGCCACTTAAGTGTAATGCTGTACTAGATGAGCTACCGATCAAGCTTACTATGGCAGAAAAAATTTACATATACAGCTGGTTATGTGAAGGAAATGTCAAAATATATTAGTTTGTTTATAAATCATATGGTAAAAATGTTTTGAGGTCATTACATAACATTGAGCAGGGAACTGTGCAAAAATACCTTTTTATTAATCAATAAAATGCCCATGTAATCATAATTTGTGTGAAAATAAATACAATTTGGTATTTTACTGCTAGTAGTGTCCATGTCAGCTAGAAAACTGCAGTGATGGGTGTTTTTTGAGTTTTGCACAAAATGTAGCCAAATAGACTGTGAATTCTAGAATTATGTTACTTCCCTGAAAAGTGGTTCCTTAGAAAATGAAGCAGAGTGGTTACAACAACAACAAATAAATAGTGGCACCATTTCCAAATCTTAAATAATAAATAAAGATTTCTGAAAATGAAAGTGCATGTGATTGACTTAAGGGAAAACAAGCTCTTTCTACTTCCTTTCTCCTGCTTCTACCTTCCTTCTCCCGCTCTTCAAACACTGGCTGTTCAAGTAAATAAACCAGCCTACTGGAACAGAAATATGTATTTGTGCATAATAAATTGCCTTTACGCCCTCATAGATAATTGTATAGGTCTATTCACAAAGATTCTAAGGGTGTGTAATTTGGTTCGAACAGGGCGATTGCTCTGTTACTGCCGTTTATTTGAATAAGTCTGAACGCTGCCATCCGAAATCTGAAATAAAGGGGTCTTGGTCCACTTTCAAATGAACTCTGATGCTATAGACAGAAATATGAATGACACTGAACAAAGACAATGAACCAAAATCAGGATGGGATGCCACAAGATGCGACCCTAAAATGGACAGAATGCTTCAGCGTGCCTCTTTTTTCTTGTCATAAGAGCTTGTATCTCTCTATTAGTGTTACTTGATCTTAGTGCTGCATTTGACACTATCGACCACAACATTCTTTTAAAAAGACTCAAAAATTATGTTGGCATTAGTGGAATTGCACTAGCATGGTTTAAATCATATTTATCTGACCGCTATCAGTTTGTAGCAGTAAATGAAGAGATGTCTTATCGATCACAAGTTCAGTATGGCGTACCACAAGGCTCAGTACTAGGACCGTTGCTGTTCACTCTGTACATGCTACCTTTAGGTGATATCATTAGGAGACATGGAATTAGCTTTCACTCTTATGCTGATGATACTCAGCTCTATATTTCTTCAAACCTAACGAAACTTACCAATTCACAAAATTATCGGAATGCACAGTTGATATAAAAAATTTGGATGACTAGTAATTTCCTACTACTAAATTCAGAAAAAACAGCGATTCTAATTATTAGACAAAAAACTTCCAATACCTAGAATACTGTCTAACACTTGACGGCTGCTCTGTCAAGTCCTCGTCGTCGGTTAGGAACCTGGGTGTGCTCTTTGATACCAATCTTTCATTTGAAAGTCACGTGTCTAGTATCTGTAAAACCGCATTTTTCCATCTTAAAAATATATCTAAATTACGTCATATGCTCTCATTGACAAATGCGGAACAACTAGTTCATGCGTTCATGACATCAAGGCTAGATTATTGTAATGCTCTACTGGGTGGTTGCCCTGCACGCTTAATAAACAAACTACAGCTAGTTCAATACGCAGCAGCTCGAGTTCTTACCAGAACCAGGAAGTATGACCATATTAGCCCGGTTCAGTCAACACTGCATTGGCTGCCTATTAAACATCGTATAAATTTTAAAATATTGCTGATTACTTACAAAGCACTTAATGGTTTAGCTCCGCAGTACTTGAGCGAGCTCTTAACGCATTATAGTCCTTCACGTCTATTGCGATCTCAAAGTTCCGGCCAGTTAATAATACCTAGAATATCAAAATCGACTGCTGGCGGTAGATCCTTTTCCTATTTAACACCAAAACTTTGGAACAATCTTCCTAACATTGTCCGGGAAGCAGACACAGTCTGTCAGTTCAAAGCTAGACTAAAAACACATCTCTTTAACCTAGCATACACAACACATTATCGACTTCTATTATTCAATATTAGGCTGCATAGATTAGGTCAGCCGGAACTGGGAACACTTCCCTTAAATCCTGATGTACTCGTTACATCATAAGAAGAATGGCATCTACGCTAATTTTAGTGTCTTTGTTTATCCCGAGGTTTTCCCGCAGCCTGCCGGATCCAGGTCGTTTCCAGATCTGACGAAGGACCTTCGCCTGGACCCGATGACAATGCAGTGCTGAAGTGCCAACTAGCCTCTGAGGATCCCTATACCACTCTACAGATAAAGCGTTGTGGAATTTTCAGTTCGCGTACCTACCCGAAGTGATAAAATAAAATAAAATTCTGCATCAATTTATAGAAAAGACAAGTAGTTTGTTTAGGCATGGTTTGTAATGAATTACAAACCTGCGCACATATATTCAAACGTACATAACTATAGAATCAATTCTTAATGCGCATGTTAGTTCCATCAGCGTCTATCACAGGTTCACGTTTAAAGTCTGTTTAGAGAGAGCGGTGTCGTCTAGGCGGCCTCTAATTTAATAACAAATGATCATTTAGACCAGTGTTTCTCAACGTCTCCTGCAGGGACCCCCTGACAGGACATGTTTTTGTTTTAACCCTGAAATGGCACACCTGATTCAATTAGTCAGCTACATATTAAGCCTTTGAGCCTTTAATTAATTGAATCAGGTGTGCCATTTCAGGGTTAAAACAAAAACATGTCCTATCAGGGGGTCCCTGCAGGAGAGGTTGAGAAACACTGATTTAGACGGAAGTGAATCAATCAAAACCAACTTTAGCTGGAAAAAACATTATTCAAGAACCACTACAAAACCAAACCAATCTCTGTTACCTTAAATTATATGTTTATCTCTGTAAAGCTGCTTTGAAACAATCTCCATTGTTAAAAGCACTATATAAATGAGGATGACTTGACTGACTTGACTTGCCCATTACAGTACAGGTATCATACCGCCGTCTTCTTGCAGCAGATCTTCGTTTGTGTGCGATAGAGAAATGCCACTGTTTTAACTCCTTTACACATTTTATAGGCTCTTCATGAGTTTTCAGCTGGTAAAAATACATGTATATGTACGTACGTACAGCACATTTAGCCAGTACACAGTATTGTTTAGGATGTTCTGTAAGAACCGTCGCATAATATACATCATAAAAGCCAGTTTTTTTGTTTGGTCTTAAAAATCACAGTGTGAACAATTACTGAACCAGGACTTAATGAATCATTTTCTTTTTTGGTCCAGACCAACAGAACCAAGAGTACCGAACTAAGTGTTAACACATCATTATTCTAAGTTTAAAGAATAAGTATTATCTTAATCCAGTATGATCTAACCATTCAGGGTTTTAATTTAGAATTCTGTTTTTAAAGACGGAATGAACAGAAGTTGCAATAGTCTTTTCTTACCTATAGTGATGTATATCTGAGTGCTTCTTGAACATGAAAAAATGCAGGGTAGGACATATTGATATGATGGTTGTAGTTTGCTATTGGTTGATCTCATGAGAGTGACAGGTGTTCCCACCCCGCATCAGTAAACATGTCATTATAGTGCGATGTCGCTGCAAGAGGGAGGGGAAGTTAATTTGATTAAAAATTACAAGGCACATGATTTATTTTTTCAAATAATGATGTCCACGGATTAATCCAGCCCAGGCTCATTGGAAAAAACGTACCTGTGGCAACATTTTTGCAAAACGTGGCGCTAAAAGCGTGGTAACGTTTTATTACGTTGGAGTTTGTACGTATCACCGCAGTTCTGAATTGAAATGTCTGGTCAGAGGCGCTAAAAGCTTAATGCTCCACTTTAAAATAACGTACACTTACACTAAACCTACCTGATAGTGTTAACAAAAGCAAATGTTACATAAAAATGCAATCATAACCATGCCATTTTATCTTGATTTGAACTCTTGTCTTTGAGTTCTTTTATCGTGACTTATCTTTCACGGGGTTCGTACACGAGCTCTCTGCATCACAAGTACAATTCTATACCAGCTGAGCTACTGAGCAAGCTTAGTACATCAGTAAATCCAAACATATGGAGCTGGTTAAGTGATGCAAACGTCAAAATATATTCGTTTACAAATCACGCACTATGGTAAAAAAGTGTTTTGAGGTCATAACATAATTGTGCAAGGAGCCGCGTGAAAACAAGTCTTTATTAATCCATAATCTGCCCCGTAATCATAATTGTGTGTGAAAACGATTAAAAGTACGTTTTTCCAATGAGCATGTGTTGGATTAATCATTTATAATAAATATTGCAATATTCCATAAAAAAAAAAAAACAAGAATTGCCCATTTTGATTTCATGGTGACTTTAATATGGCACATATTTAACATATTGAAAGAGAGCTCAACTCACAACCACAGCAAGCCAGCTGAAATGCTATTATGGACAATGCAAACATTATAAATTGAAAGATATTTGGAGACCTTCACATTAACTATACTTATGTCTTTTCAGATAAAGACAGACGGCATCCTTTTTCTTTTTTTTCTCTTCCTTTGTATCTTTCTTATCCTCCACTTCTTCTTTTCCCGCTTTCCTATTCCATTATCTACTCTTTTTAATCACCAGCTAAATGAGCATTTTAATTATTAATTTCCACAACCAGTGTGTGTGTGTGTGTGTGTGTGTGTGTGTGTGTTTGTGGGCTGTGCAAATGCAGCTAAGTGGATGGATTGGTGTTGGGTTCTATTGATCAATGGGGTAAATGCACAAGGTGTCACTGTCAAACTCTTCAATTTTTATTTACAAGAGTTGGCACATCCTTCTGAAATATTCATATAAGGACCTCCTCTCTGCACTCATCATCCGGAGAGCACCATCTTACATATCTCTTGTGCTTTAGAGCTGTGGCTCTTTAATGCCAGTGTGATCTCACTTTTCACTGAGCTTGTCCAGCAGGACCAATTAGCAACAGTTATTTCCAGCTGAAATGAACACTAGTGGCAATAAACACACACATTTGATTACAGGGGCAGATGATACGAGATACGCCACCAGTCTCGCTCTGTTCTCACGGCCCTCAGCCTCATCCTGATCGCCACACTCTTCTTTTCACAGCTTGCACAATAATACTATGTTACGACCTCAAAACACTTACCATATAGTGCTTGATTTGTGAATGAATACATTTTGATTTTTGGATCACATTACCAGCTCTATGGCACTGCACCAGGGCTGAGGCCAGAAATGTGCCAGGGTGGGCCTTCACAAACATAAAGGTTCTTTATTGGCATCAATGGTTCCGTAAAAAACCTTCAAAATCAGTGGAAACTTTTCATTGCACAAAAGGTTCTTTATATTGGAAAAAAGTTCTTTAGATTTTTTAAATGTTTCTTTACTAAGAAAAAATGGTAAAGTCTGAAAATTTTCGTCTGCCGGAAGCTAGTTATTTTAGTCGATAAAGTTTTAAATATTTTTCTTACACGAACGCATTGCTTCGCTTCAGAAGGCCTTTATTAACCCCCGCGGAGCTGTGTGGAGCACTTTTAACATGGATAGATGCACTTTTATGGACTTCAAAACAGAAACGCCCATTCACTGTCATTATAAAGTTTGGAAGAGCCAGGATATTTTTTAATATAACTCCAATTGTATTTGTCTGAAAGAAGAAAGTCATATACACCTATGACTTGAGGGTGAGTAAATCATGGGGTAATTTTCATTTTTGGGTGAACTATTCCTTTAAGGACTGTTCATTGAAAGGTTCTTTGAGGAACTAAAAATGGTTCCTCTGTGGCATCGCCGTGAAAACCCTCTTCTGGAACCTTGATTTTTAATAGTGTTCATAAACAGCATGCCAAACTACCAAAAAAAAAATACAACACAGCAAAGTTTCAAAACAGCAAATAACAAAACAACAACTATGATAAACACAAAAATGGCTATTCCTATTTTCTATCAGGTATGGCAGTAACCATTAGGCCTATCTGAATTACTGTGAAATTTGTAACTAGCCTATATGTATTTTTAATTTAACTATAAACATTGAGGAATTGTACTAACTTTTAAATGCCCTCCTACAATATGAGAGATTGCACAGGCGATGTGGAGCTCTTGGGTACGAGTTTACGAGCCCTGCATATCGCCTACAACAAAAATATAGCCTACAACACATCGTGGCTACAAATAAAAATAAAAAAATCCAAATAGTGGCCATGATTTACTAATTCATTCCCTTGTTTTGATTGAACTAAAACAAGGGAAAAAATTATAACATGGCCACAATTTAGTAAAATGAGGGAATGAATTATTATATCGTGCACACAATATAGGCCTACTTAAAACGAGGGAACAAATTAGTGAAACGTGTTGACGTATTAGTAAATCGTGGGGACAAATTAAGAGATTAAAAGAGCTCTCGTAGAAGCAGCTAAAATGGCACGTGGTTAGGTTTAGTGTATAGGTGGTAGGCCTACGTTATTTTTTACACAATAGATAGAGCATTAAGCACCACTCACAGAACATTTCATTACAATGGAAGATTGTTTCCACCAAAGAAAAAAAAGGTACTTGTGACTTTTATCTCAGAGTTGCGTGATATAAACTTGCAATTGCAAGTTATAAAGTCAGAATTGCAAGATATAAACTCACAATTGTGAGTTATAAAGTCAGAATTGTGAGATAAAAAGTCGCAATTATCTTTTTAATGGTTTTATCCAACAAGCTTCCACATTACCGAACTGCTGCGATATATCTGCAAATAAAGAATAGTCTCCTGATTCAGTTCCCTATATGTCTTGCTCTCTAAATGGATACATTTGTTTATTTATTTATTAATTTTTTTTGTATTCTTAAATATTTTCATGTGCTCATTAGGAAAGATCAAGAGGTACACAGTCAGCAAATTTCCTTTGGCATAGATCTGGCCCAAATAAACAGCTAGGGATGGCCCGATACCGATACTGGCATCGGGGATCGGGTCGATACTGTCCTCATATACTCGTACTCATAAAAATTCGCCGATACCACGCCCCGATACCACGTACATTTTGCGAAACGAAACTGGCCACCGCGAGTGCTTTGTCGCGGCATAGGGACGTGCACTCCCGAGTCCCAACGCAATAGAGTGCGGCGCGGCACTAGATCTGATGGCCGAGTGCGAGCGCGGGCACGGGCGGTAATGCACTCACTCTGTGTGTGCGGGTTGCGGGAGAATCAAACGATTCGCGGGACTCCCGCAAACTAGAAATATCTATGAATAAAACATATTAAAACTAATAGATTTTTATTCATCTGTTGCAGAAAAGCAAGAATAACAACTAAAACAAAATAGAAACGATTTACAGGCCAGAGTTTCTATTCATAACATGTTTGCAGCGTTGAGCGATGTAGCCAATCACAGACACATGTGTTGATTTCTTGAACGCAATGGCCAATCAGAAGCATTTAAGATAGACTCCCCTCACCGCTCAAAACTTTTTTGTTCAGTGCTGAATTCTGTATGCTGGCAAATCCTTTAATTATAACAGTGTGTGGAAATTATGAAAGATTCATTGTGCAGTCAGCTTCATTGATAATAACAGAGATGTGTGAGATCGCTATGAACTGTCAGCTTTTTAGGAATTAGGCTATTAAGGGAGCGCACTTTGCGCGCATTCAGTCATTCCAGACCATGCACGCAGTAGCCTGCTTGCTTTTATGTTAAATTAACAGTGGTTTGTGTGTTTATACATTTATTATTTTACTCATTATTATTTATTTTTAGACTTGTTAAAACAAGCAGAGAAGAAAATAAAAACAGTCTTCTAACCTGTGTTCTAAAATAATGTCTTCTGTCTTCTTTTCTGGGAGCCTATAGTTACTTTTGCGGTAGAAATATCGGTATCGGTACTCGGTATCGGCAAGTACACAAATGTAAATACTCATACTCGTATCGGTTTGAAAAGAAGTGTGGCCCAGATTAGATCGTTTTTACCAGCCCAAATCTGGGCCCGTATTCATAAAGATTCTTAGAATCCTCTCAGAAAACTCTTAATTTAGCTTAAAATCTTTTACGTAGGAGTCTTAGCTTAAGAGCGATTCGGGACCGATCTGAGAGCAACTCTGAGTAAGGAAAAGACAAAAACTTTTATCTTAATGAGGAGGCGGCGTTGACCCCGTTGCTATGTATGACACAATCTTTTGAAGACTGTGATTGGTTGGTTGTCCAAGAATGGAAAAAAAGAGTGATTTTAAGTATAGGGTCTATTCTAAGCCTTCACTTTGAAATTACATGCGTAATTTTTCCTATTTGACCGTTCTCACACACACACACACACACACACACACACACACACACACACACACACACACACACACACACACACACACACACACACACACACACACACACACACACACACACATTATATGTGTGTATATAAATCCTTTTTTTTTATTTACCATGCTGTTAATTTCCTATAAGGTATTTGATTGGCTTAGAATGATAAAAATTGTTCCATTCTTTCCAATTACACTGATTGCTGGCATGTCTATTTCAGTGGTGGTTTGAATGTTGGTTTTAATGTAACAAACATGGAATCAAAACCAAGAAGGATGAGAAAGCCCAACTGGACAGAGGAACAGTCAGTGTTTACTGTTAGCCCATTTAGTGGATGAACACAAGGCAATCCTTAAAGGAAAATTCGGCCGGGTGTCAATCTATAGCGTCTTGTTAACTCACGGTCATCTATTGTCTGCAACTAATTTCTTCTTCTATTCGTCTTTCTGCCATTTTCTCCTCTGCTAAAGAAACTCTTAAGCCTCTTAAAAGTCCTAGTCCGTACTCCTAACAATTTTGACCTTAAGACCTCTTTTAAGGGTTAAGATGCTTTCTGAATTACTTTTTTCTTTACTAGGATTTTTTCTTTAATTTTAAGAGTAAACACCCAAATTTCTAAGAATTTTCTTAGAATTTTGTCACTAGGAGCTACTCTTTGCATTAATATTCTTTATGAATACGGACCCTGGTCCACTACTTTATAGGCCTAAAAGGAGTGGTCTGATCACCCTGTAGTCCAAGACTGGTTGCCCACTGAAACTAAGCAGGGTTGAGACTGGTCAGTACCTGGATGGGAGACCTCCTGGGAAAACTAGGTTTCTGCATGCTATGTATTATATATATATTTTTTAAATAATACATAGTCATATACTTAATAAAATCATTTAAAACACCAAAACATAACTTAGTCCTGCATTGTAAAATAAGGTGGACAAGGCAAAGTTTGGATTATGACTTAATTATGGTCATGTTACGAGTGTACAAGCCAAGTCAAACATTTAGAAACCATTGCAAAAACATGAGTCAAATATTCGAGTTTGCTAGAGAGACAACTCTCTTTAGTGCAATGGATTTTTTTTAAATTAAGTTAATCATGACTGAACTGCATTTCAGGTAAAATTGTTATTTGAATCTAAGTTAAATGTTGTCTAATGCTGATGTATTTCCTGATGAATTTGTGCTTACAGATTTGCTTCAAGAATAGCCTATGCATAAACACAGGACCTAAAATGAACACTCGCCAAGCGCCAAATGCGAGTAAAAAATCGGTGTTGGCTATTGTATGAAATGGTGTAAGTCTCAGTTGGCCAGTAACAATTTTTGGAATTCTAACAATGCAATGTTTTGACAACATGAACGTGAACAAACGTGAACGACGCTCTGTAGGCCTACAGTTGACTACAGTTGTTTCATCATCACAAAAGTTTTGTCTTTCCAGTGTAGCCTAATTCAAGCGCAGGAACACGCGAAAGGGAATTTGTTACTCACGCTTGGTGTGGGAAGTTTAACATCCGAAGCACATACGCGACCTGAGAGTATCCTACCTGTGCTTCAATGGACAAATTCCCTCAAAATTGTCAAAAAAATTATCCTACTGTATCTACCCTAGTAAACATAGTCGTTTATCATAGATATATCTATGGTCGTTTATGTCTAAGTGAATGCAAACACGCATGATCCGTGAGTGCATTCGGTCTTAAAGTGACAGCATCCTAATAATCCTGCTACTGTCTGCGTTTTAAATGTTAACCAAACAACAAAGGAAGAAAAAAAAAAATACTCTCTGCTCTTGAACTTTAAAAAGGATATGAAGACTATGCAGTGTTATTTAGGTGATTAGCCTACACTTGATTAAATTCCGGGACCTGAAAACTATTAGACCTGCCCTGAAGAGCACTGTTTATTTAATTTTTATGTTCTACTTCTCTTTAAAAATTTTAAATTTATATTAGTTAAGCTTAATAGTTTTAGCTGTGGTGTAAAATTGGAATAAAGGAATGTGAATTTTCACTGATATCTAAAATTTTGGTGTCATAACTGCCTGTTTTTGTATCATGGCAGGTAAAAAATATTTCCGGCCGGTACATTTTGGCACCGGCCATTGGCAGATGTGGCAAAGAAAAGTTTTAAGCCCTGCACACACATGTATTTACAAATGGCTGCTGGGCTTCTTAATCAGCTATCTCTTTCTGTCTTTTAACGGGCCCTGTAGTACTATAATGAATCTCCTTATATTGAATAGAGCATTTTAATCAACTGACATAGTTCTGCGTCACATCAGTTGGGTTATACTGTGTGTGTGTGTAAAAATACTGTGTGTGGGTGTGTGTGCATTAAACTTCATGAGTAGAGTTTTCTAATTATATTTGGAAAGTTGTGAATGACGCAAGATTTTAAAATATTACTTTACCAAAGGCTTTTAAAATTAACATGGACAACATTTAACAATAAAACAGTAACTGTGGGTCAGGACTAAAATAGATTTGTTTGGTATTTACATTTATAACACAATATTACAATACTGCAATCCTAAGTTTTCAATAATCACTTTATAACATCTGTGATTGGCTATACATATTTACTCAGAAAAGTCACATTAAATCTAGTGTACACACAACTACAAAACCATTTTTGAATATATCTAAATGTAATATCCTGTTATGGTAGAGACAATATTTTTATGGCCACAGAAAGTCCACTTCAATAAAATCCTTGCAGTGATGTAATAAAACGACTCCCAATGATAAGCAAACAAACTTATATCAGTGTTCATAGACAAAGAGAGAAATACCTCTTTGAGAAGTTTAGTAATTTTCAGTATCAGTGTTTACGTAGTGATATGAGAAGCAATATGCATCTCAATTGATTTTTATAATTTATCAGACAGTAACTTGTGTTCAGACTTAAATATATTTAAAGGTTTGCAGAGAGCTGTCAACAAAGCTTTGTTATAAAAGATAGCTGACTCAGGACAGTAAAGGGCGAGGGTTTGAGATTAAACAGGATAATTAACCTTTAGGAGGTCATTATAGAGGAATAAAAGACTCATCTTGCTGGAAATGTCAATGGTATAACATTTGCAGGAAATAAAGAAGCCCTAATGACCGAGACCTTATCCAAAGAGAAGTACTCTTTCTTCTGCTACACTTTCACCCCGTCTAATTGTCAGCCCCTTAACTTCTTTCTTTCCCTCACATTTTTCACCATGATTTACTTTTTCTCACTGAGGTTTTGTTTGAGGTCTTCTTTTTGATTATTTTCCTCTCCTTGTGTCAGTGTCTTGGACATGAAATAAAATAGCAATTACAAACCATATTACTTACATGATGTGATGTATTTGAAAAGCGTTCAATACCATAAT
>JAPDVR010000001.1:59573479-59608479 GCA_026230005.1 Gila orcuttii | reverse complement strand
AAAGTCCAGGGGTCAGAAAGTAAAAGTCCTGCCATAAGTTTATTCCACCCATGAACTGAACTGAAGCCAGCTGATCTCACTAATTAGTTTTACCAACTGGCTGAAAAACTGCTAATTAGCAAATCCAGGTGATTGGAACAAACTACTGAGGAGGACTTTTACTTTCTAAACCTGAACTTTCCACCTCTGCAAATCAAATATATTAATGTGTTTCAAGTGTTTTTCCCTTTTTACTTAAATGATTTCTTTACATTTTTGGAAAATAATTTTGATTTTTGTATTGCTCTCTGAGAATTGTATAATGATAATTTTCTCTATGATTCTTTACCATTGTTGCAAAAATATTTCGGGGTGGGGGAGTCAGGGGAGGGAAAATTTTCAATAATCAATAAAATGTTCCCAAATGAGCCAAGAAATTATTTGTAATAGTTTTTATCATGTGCCATCAAAATGCATGCAGGAGAGGGTTAATTTGTGTTCCGAAGATGAATGAAGGTCTTACGGGTTTGGAACAACATGAGGGTGAGTAATTAATGACAGGATTTTAATTTTTGGGTGAACCAACCCTTTAAGTAAGAGTGTTGAACTTTCTTCTCCTGCGTCCTATTCTGCAATCCAGAATGGCAGCACAGCGGAAAAGCTTTGTTTGAGTCTTCTACTGTACAGGAGTGAATTTCCTTCAGTCTGAGGATTATTAATTTCACTTTTGGTGTAAACATTATTTTACTTTTTCTGCAGATGTTTTTGCACATGCACAACACAATTCAGAACAAACCAAAAGTGTTTGGTTACCAACGATATTCGATATTATTTTGCATGCGTGTGTGTGTGTGTGTGTTGAGTAAGAAAGTCATAAGGATTGGTAAATGATGACAACTTTCATTTTTGTGTTAACAATCCCTTTAATGTTGAGGCTTACTGCACAGTAAAATCGGCAGTGTTAAAAGTTATAAATTCCTAGAGTTAAATTAACAATCTATAATGTTAAAAAGTAGCCTACTCCTCTTCAGTGTAGTTACAGGGTGCTACGTAGTGTAATTTTATTTTTACACTGAAAGTGCAAAAAACCGCGCCGAATTATATTGACTCCGGCCCTCGATGACTGCTGCCTCACAAGACGACGACGCCATTTTATCTTCATGCGACCGAGACGGTAGGTTGAATTGCTTTTCTCTTTCTAAAATTAAATGGTAAATGCATTTATTAACATTTTTAGTAAACTATGGTGGTGAACACATTTAGAAATTAGTAATTGCGCGTTTTTGTATGGATTAAGGAAGCTCGTCAAGTTCATGAGATGCAGAGATGTACAGAAGAAAAAAGAAGAAAACATTTCTCATGCCGATTTAATTCAAACTTTTAAAATACATTTGATGGAATGTGCTTACAATTTGTTATGTATATATATTTAGCTTCTTTCATTTTGGTTTGTTGACAGCCTTCATAAAAGTAAGCATTCCCGCCTCCAGTCGCGCCGAGGCCTGGGTTTACGACGAGCCTGGCACTGAAGCTGATGAGGAGGTCTGAAGCAGCACTATTTGGGCTTTTTTTCTGCGCAGATGAGAGAATTCTTAAAATGGTAATACATTTTATATATTTGTTTTGTGTGTATAAAAGTAGCTGTGTTATACATTAAAACGTTAACCATTCCGTTTTCGTGACGCATGCGCATTATTAACGCAGTCTATGTTTAACGTTAAGTGTGAATGACATAATCTGTAGCCTATGTTGCTTGTTCTTAGCAGCACTGAATATCATGTCATCATATCTGCGTCAAGACACAAACTTCCTACCATCAAGTTTTTTTTTTTATGACAGTTAAATTCAAACATTGTGAAAGTGAGTTAAAGCTAATCTATAAATCCGTCTGTCTTCCAGTTCAGTTTACAGGTATAGCGTGAGTACTGGCAGAGCGTACAGGTACTTTAGCTTGAAATCAGTCTTTATCAATTCATACTGCATGTAATTATGTACTAACTATTTATCTGTCTGTATTTTATTAATATGAATCTGTATTTTCTGTTCACATTATAAATAACATTAACAAGTTATGGGTCAAATAAATTCTAAACAACATGTCTTTAAATCGAATGAAGGAAGCTCCTCTTATGAGATTGCAACAGAAGTGAAGAAAGCAACAGAATGCTGACGATTAATCCATAATTGTGAGTGTCATTATATTTTATTCTATGTGCAGTACAAATTTGAATACATGACAAATGAACATGAAAAATCTAAACATAACTGGGCAACCACACAGTGCCTTTGTTCAGACCTGGAATTTACATGTGTCGTTGGTGATTGATTTATCTTGATTGTCAAAATGGCATAGTGATTGATGTGTCATCATGAATTGTGTAAATTCAAGATATTAAACTGCAAAAAGTTAAAGGGTTAGTTGACCCAAAAGTGTAAAATTGTCTTTTCTCGCCCTCATATCATTCCAAACCCGGAAAGACTTTCGTTCATCTTCGAAACTCAAATGAATGTATTTTAAATCTGAGTGATTTCTGTCCCTCCATTGACAGTCCACGCAACTACCATTTTGACGCTTCAAAAAGGTCATAAATGGTTCATAAAACTATCCTATATGAATTGAGCGGTTTAGTCCAATTTTTCTGAAGAGACTCGATCGCTTTGTGATAAATAGATTGAATTTAGACTTTTATTCACATATAAACATTAATCAAAAAACATAAACAGAAAAAAAATAAAGTTTGGACTAAACTGCTTGGTTCATATGGATTAGTTTTAAGATGTCTTTATGAACTTTTAAAAGCGTCAAAGTTGTAGTTGCGTAGCTGTCAGTGGAGGGACAGAAAGCTCTCAGATTTCATCAAAAAGATCTTCATTTGTGTTTCAAAGACAAAAGAAAGTCTTGCGGGTTTGGAACGACATGAGGGTGAGTAAATTACAGAATTACATTTTTTGGGTGAACTAACCCTCTATTAAAAGAATGTGGCCTAAACCTCATCAGAACAATCGAATCTCAATGCGTCTTGGGGGCGTTTACACCTGTACTTTGAGTTGTTCACTTGTGCGTCACCCAAGACGAATGTTAATGGCAGGTGTGAATGGTACTACTCTGCCCGGCACTGAGAGATTGGGTTGTCATTATGCTATGTAACAGTTGATGTTTTTTTGTTTTTTGATTTTTGGTTAGAAGACCTCAACTAAGTTCCTGGAAAGGCTTCTCCCAAGAGATTCAAGGACCTGATTGACTCTGCAGAATCTGTTGTGAAAGATGAAGAAACTGATGATTCAGGTTAGACTATAATTCAGAATAAGATTATCTATATCCGGACATGCATTTTTTGCTGAAGTTGTCACATCTGTAATTTAGAATGGGGCAGCGATCATCAATTTGTCTCCTCCTTGATTTGATTCCACCATCACCTCAAGGCTGCAAGAGACCTGGAAAGATGTGCTCATATCAAGCTGAAAAACACCTGGTTGTCTTCAAAAAGGTAAATTTGGGCATTTCTGTCACTATTTACATTACATTATTCATTTAGCAGACGCTTTTATCCAAAGCGACTTACAAATGAGAACAATAGAAGCAGTTAAACTAACAGTAGGACAACAATACGTAAGTGCTATAACCCCTATCATTTTAATTTTAGTGCAGTTTTTTTTTTTTTTTTTTAATAGAAGAGAAGAGAATTTATTGTCTGCCTCAAAATATTGCCATTTGGGTTGACTGTATTGTGGAAAACTATAAAGACGGCCAATTGGTGAGCTGACTTTGATTTGTTATTTTTGTCTTTGGCAGAGACCAGCATACAAAAACACCTTGATTGCATTGAACCGACCACACAGCATACCTGCTCGCTGCCGGTAACAATAAACGATACTCGGTTACTAACGTAACCTCGGTTCTCTCTAGAAGAGGGAACGAGTATTGCGTAAGTTTAGCTTACGCTACGGGAAAGATCTTCTCGAGATACTGAAGCCAAAAAATTATCCTTAATTTTTGTATACCTTGTCAACGCAGTGCAGCAGCTAGCAGACCTAGAGCAGGCTATCTTGCGTGCACATTGGCTGCTCTGCAGGCAACTGCTGCAGCCTACCAGTGAGCAGGGCGTGACATCACGCCCAATGAAGGGCGCCCGCGCCTTCATGGCGTCACAGCCCGCCAGAATGGGCGTGGCTTCAGCCTATAAAGGAATGGGCTGTAGGCTGCTTCCCTGGTTTTTGTCGGCTGAAGCGAAGTCGCTCGTGGCGCGAGCACGGCCGGTTACGCAATACTCGTTCCCTGTTCTAGAGAGAACCGAGGTTACATTAGTAACCGAGTATCGTTCTCTTACGAGAGGTTCTCTCGTATTGCGTAAGTTTAGCTTACGCTACGGGAACACTTTGTCAACGCCGTGCGCGCCAAGCATCCACATGAGACCCCGAACTTAGGGGGGAACCCCATAAGTGGAGAAATAAGGTGGCCGGCCGTTTCGCGGGCCATCACTTGTACATAAGCACACATAGGGAATACAGAGCAGCGCGGGCGCGGGTCTGTATAGGCACATGGCATAACCCCTTTAGTGCAGCTCAACCAGGAGAGCTAAGTCATGTGAGAGTGATCTGAGCAGGGGATCTGGGCAGAATACATCTCTCGTTTAGACTGACAGTAGTTTAGCCTGCAAGGCGGGAACTTCTAGGTTATAGAACCTGACAAAGGTAGACGGGGAGCTCCAGCCCGCCGCTACACATATGTCGTGGATAGAAATCCCGCTGGACCATGCCCACGAAGAGGCGACGCCTCTCGTGGAATGAGCCCTGATGCCCAGAGGGCATTGCAGATCCTTTGACGCATAAGCGGTCGCTATAGCGTCTACTATCCATCTGGACAGTCTCTGTTTCGAGGAGGCGAAACCCTTGGTGCGCCCTCCAAACGAAACAAAAAGCTGTTCCGAGCGCCTGAAGGAGGCGGTGCGCGTAATGTAGCTCCTCAGCGCTCTGACGGGGCAGAGGAGGTTTACATCGCTTTCACTGTCAGACACTGCGAGAGCAGATAGTGAAATAACTTGCGCTCTAAATGGAGTGCCCATCACTTTAGGGACATAGCCGTGTCTAGGTCTGAGAATAACTTTAGAGTCATTTGGTCCAAACTCAAGACACGACGCGCTGACAGACAGCGCGTGTAGATCCCCTACGCGTTTTACTGATGACAGCGCAGTCAGAAAATCCGTTTTCAGTGATAGATATTTCAACCCCACGGAGTCCAGTGGTTCGAAGGGGAAAGCTTTCAGGGCCTCGAGGACCAGTGAAAGATCCCACATAGGAACCGACGGGGGGCGCGGCGGATTCATCCTTCTAGCTCCTCTAAGGAAGCGGATGACCAACTCATGTTTCCCCAGCGGCTGGCCGTGCGTTGGTTCTGCAAACGCTGCTACGGCCGCCACGTACACTTTGAGCGTGGAAGGGGACCTTCCCTTATCCAACAGCTCTTGTAGGAAAGTGAGCAGATGCGCCACCCCGCATGTCCGCGGGTCCAGACCTCTGTCGGTGCACCAGTCAGAGAACACCGACCATTTAGACGCGTAGAGCCTTCTCGTGGAAGGGGCTCTAGACTGTGTGATCGTGTTCATCACTCCTTCTGGCAGGGTAACGAGTACCCGTTGATCAGCCATGCATGCAGCGACCAGCGCTCTGGATGGGGATGCCAGATCGTGCCGCGAGCTTGAGAGAGGAGATCTGCCCTCACCGGGATCGGCCACGGAGCTGTAAGCGACAGCTGTGCTAGTTCCGGGAACCAAATCTGATTCTCCCAACGCGGGGCTATGAGGAGCACCGAGTGGCGCGTTTCCCTGATTCTCTTGATCACCTGTGGTAACAGAGAGACCGGAGGGAAAGCATATAGCGGGAGGCTGGGCCAAACTTGGGCCAGCGCATCCTCGTCCTTCGAGAAGAACATCGGGCATTGAGCGTTGTCTTTTGACGCAAATAGGTCGACTTCCGCTCTGCCGAATATGCCCCACAGTTTCTGGACCGTTTGGGGGTGTAAGGACCACTCCCCTGGGGGAACATTGTCTCTGGAGAGTCTGTCTGGGCCGTCGTTCAGATGGCCAGGCACATGCGTCGCCCTCAGCGAGCGCAGGTGTGTCTGAGACCAAATAAGGAGGCGTTCCGTCAGATTTCAGAGTTTTCTGGATCTGACACCGCCCTGACGGTTTATATAGGAAACCACAGATGTGTTGTCCGAACGTACAAGAACATGCTGGCCCTGTATGAACGGGAGGAAGCACTGCAGTGCGTTCTCGACCGCCATCATTTCCAGACAGTTTATGTGAAACTCCTTCTCCCGGTCTGACCACTGGCCAAAGGCCGGTCTGCCCTCGAATAGCGCTCCCCAACCTGAGTTGGACGCGTCTGTTGAGATGACTTTCCGGTAAGAGACGGTTCCCATCGTTACTCCCTGCTGGAACCAGCTGGCCACTAACCAGGGCTGCAGAGCTGCTATGCAGGTCTGAGTCACTCTGATTTTCCGACCGCCAGATACCCAGGCTCGGGGGGGCACGCGAGCATTCAGCCAGCGTTGGAGTGGGCGCATGCGCAGTAGGCCCAGCTGGAGCACCGCTGCAGCTGATGCCATACAGCCCAACATCCTCTGAAAAATTTTCAAAGGGAGGAAGCTGCCCTTCTGGAAAGAAGCGGCTAAGTGGCGAACACGGCGCGCGCGCTGTGTCGACAAACGAGCCGTCATGGTTACCGAGTCCAGTTCTATTCCTAAGAAGGAAATTGACTGGCTGGGCAGTAGTGAGCTCTTGGTCCAGTTGACCGTGAGACCCAAGCTTTCCAGATGACTGAGTAGCACTGTTCTGTGAGATAGAAGTTCTGTCTCTGATTGTGCCAATATCAGCCAATCGTCCAGATAGTTCATTATACGCAGCCCCTGACTTCTCAGGGGGGCGAGCGCCGCGTCCATGCACTTTGTAAATGTACGGGGTGCCAGGGACAGGCCGAACGGCAGGACGGTGTATTGATATACCTGACCGTCGAAGGCGAATCTCAAAAATTGCCTGTGACGGGGTACTATCTGAATCTGAAAATATGCATCCTTCAGATCTAGAGAGATAAACCAGTCCCTCGGGCGAACGTGCGCGAGGATTTTCCTGGTCGTAAGCATTTTGAACGGTCTTTTCGCAAGCACTTTGTTCAAATGTCTCAGATCTAGGATGGGTCTGAAGGCTCCGTCCTTCTTGGGCACGAGAAAATAACGGCTGTAAAAGCCTGACTCGCTTAGAGAAGGCGGTACCATTTCTATAGCCCCTTTGCACAGCAGCTTTGCTATTTCTGCGTGAAGTAGGTGTGCTACTTCCGCATTCACTATTGTCGCGGTCCGGGCTCGAAAGCGCGGGGGACGGCGAATGAATTGTAGTGTATAGCCCTGCTTTATTGTGCTCAACACCCATTCTGAAATCCCTGGGATTTTTTCCCACGCGGCTATGCGAGCCGCTAGGGGGCGAATGGCCTCCGTGTTCAGACCGCCATTTGCTGGCTTGTGAAACTGAACCGGAGCCGAGAGCGCGGCGCGCGCGCTCTCGATTCTGGGCAATGGCGGCTCGCTGACAGCCGAACCCGGCTGATTTATGTGAGATGTCCCGATCATAGGGGATGGGGAACACACTTTTACCACATTTTGATGCGCGAGCCGTGCTCTGGGTGACAGAGCTCTCTGTAAGCGTGAGCGCGTGGGCGCGGGCACGAGACTTACAACTGTATCTAACGCCCCGGTCATAATAGACGGGGAGCGTTTTATTAACGCTCTGCGTTTCGTGATAATGCTTAAGCGCGCGGGCGGGGCCCGGGGAAAGGTTTGTGTTAGTAAGCGTGAGCGCTCTCCGGCGGGCACGAGACTTACGTTTATAACCTGTTTGTTTGACCGTGTAACAGAGCGGGCAGATAGTGGGCACAGACTTGTGGACACATTTCTTACATGCAACACTCGAGCGGCTTTTCTGCGCTTTATGAGAGTGTGCTCTGTGAGTGACACAGGATTTTGAGTGCTTATGTGTAGGGGTGAGCACTGGGACGTGGGCACTTTCACTACACTTAAAACATTGACGGCATGAGCCGGACCAGACATTACACTCTTTTTGAGATTTCTCTGGGTCGCCGTGAAAACGGCGTTTGTGTGCAGGCGAGAGGGTGAATAAACCGGCTCGTTGGCTGCTAAATGGACCGCTGCAGTAGCCTGTTTGAAGGGGACTGACAGGGAAATGAATTTTGACGGCGGTCCGGCCGCAGCGGGACACGCGCGTCTTTTCCCTCTTACTGTTAGGAGGGCTTCGCGTGCTCAGACTTCAGCGTGATTCTCTGCCGAGGCCCTCTGGGAGGCGGCGGTCTATGACGGCTGTCTGAGCGCGACCTAGGGCGGCCGCCCTGACGTCGCTGCGAAGGCTGAGGCTGTGCTGGACGCTGGGTGCTGGTTCGCACAGGAGGCTGGCTTTGTCTCTCGCGAGAGCGGCCTGTGGCGGAACTCGAGCGTCGCGGCAGGAAGAGGTTCATGGCCTGCGTGGTCTTCTGTACCTCAGAAAAACGATCAACGATCCCGTTAACCGCTGGGCCGAAGAGACCAGAGGGGGTAAGCGGCGCGTTGAGAAATGTGGCTCGCTCAGACTCCCTCATATCCGCGAGCGTTAACCAAAGGTGCCTCTCCGTAACGGTTAACGCGGCCATAGCTCGTCCGATAGCCTGGGCTGCTGCTTTGGTAGCGCGGAGAGAAAGATCCGTTGCGCTTCTCAAATCTGTAACAGCAGCTGGATCCCGGCCCTTCTCGTCCCATTCACGGAGGAGGTCGGCTTGCAGGATCTGAAGCACAGCCATGGAATGTAAAGCAGACGCGGCCTGGCCGGAGGCAGCATAAGCGCGGCCAACCAAGGCGGACGTGGCTCTACAGGCTTTAGACGGGAGCGCTGACCGTGACCGCCATCTCGCGGAGGGCGGGCAAAGGTGCGCTGCAACCGTTTCTTCCACCGGTGGAATAACCGTGTACCCTTTCTCGGCGGCGCCGTCCACTCGGGAGAGCGAGGCGGGGGCTGGTGACTGTAGTCGCGACGAAAAAGGAGAATTCCACGACTTAGTCAACTCCGCGTGAAGTTCCGGCAGGAATGGAGCGGGCCTCGTTGCTGAAGCTGCGCGGCGGCGGCTTTGAAGGAAGCAGCCGTCGAGCCTGTTCAGTGCGGGTTCCTCAGGCGGCGACCACTCGAGCCCGAGGCGGTCCACGGCCTGGGTTAGCAAACGCATTAGCTCAGCGTCAGCTCCAGCGCGGGTACGGGTGGATTCCTGGATCGACGAGGCGTCGGAATGAAGCGACCATTCCTCGCTGTCCGCTGCCAGGATAGAGCAGCAGTCCCTTGTGGTGTGTCCCTCGGCCTCATCCTCTGAAGCGACGGCAGTGAGGCTCGTGAGCGGCAACTGCGCGTCGGGGAGGGGAGGCGGGGAAGGCGAGAGCGAGGCTCGAGGGAGGTTCTCCGGCGAGCGCGTTGCTGTGGCCACAGGTTCCGGCTGTCTCAGGGAACGGCGCTTCTTCTTGCGCGGTCCCACAGAGGGCGGAGTGACTGCTGTAGATCTGAGAGCTTCAAGGCGAGGCCGCAGGGTCGCCAACGGAAGTTCCTCACAGAGCTCGCAACCCCCGGAAGCGAGGGCGAGCTCGGCATGTTCCAGGCCCAGGCAGAGAGCGCAGATCAGATGGCGGTCTCCGGCGCTGAGCGGGGCTCTGCACGAGCCGCAGGAAGTGCGAGGCATCTTAAAAAAGACGCTCGCTGCTCTTTTAGAGATGTGAAAATCAATCTAATGCAAGGCAAAAGGATACGTCGCCGGATAGCGTAGCTCGCACGGATGGCTGAAGGTGGCGAAGACGGCCGGCTTCCTCAGCGCTGTCCTAAGCTGGCTGTTCGCTGTTCGACGGCGGCGATGGCTTCTCTCAGATCCAGCGATGCGAAGAGCTCACTGAAGAGACAAAAATCAGGGAAGCAGCCTACAGCCCATTCCTTTATAGGCTGAAGCCACGCCCATTCTGGCGGGCTGTGACGCCATGAAGGCGCGGGCGCCCTTCATCTGGCGTGATGTCACGCCCTGCTCACTGGTAGGCTGCAGCAGTTGCCTGCAGAGCAGCCAATGAGCACGCAAGATAGCCTGCTCTAGGTCTGCTAGCTGCTGCACTGCGTTGACAAGGTATACAAAAATTAAGGATAATTTTTGGGCTTCAGTATCTCGAGAAGATGAATCTTTCCCGTAGCGTAAGCTAAACTTACGCAATACGAGAGAACCTCTCGTAAGAGAACTCAAATACTACTACTACTACCTGCTCGCTGATGGGACAAAGAGGAACTGCATTCATGGATGGTACACAACTGTCGACAAGTAGTTTTCTGCAATCTTGTTCAAATCTACCTGTCATATTTGTTCATGTCTTGGCAAATTGGATGATGTTATGCATTTTTAAAATTTTTTTTTTTTTTTTTTTTTTTTTGCAACTCCTCATGAATGTGATAATTTGACCTTTTCACATCTGGCATATGTTTTAAAGGAGCCACTTTGCCCATTTGTTGAATAAACTTTGGATTTGTACATCTGTCTGAAGACTCTTGATTTTATGTCTGATCTTGTACATTAACACTATAATAATGTAAATTGTTTTTGCACTGAACAGAATACTTTATAAATGACACTTATAGTGTAATCCAATGGATTTAAATCAACACCAGGGGTGTTAAAACCCCATAGTGTAAAAATTGTAAGTATAACACTTGACACTCGCAGTGTAATTTTTCTACACTGTAAGGTGCTATATTAACACTGTAAATTCAACACTACAAACAGTGTACTTTTTACTCTAGATAGAGTGGGACCATATATGATCCGGAGTAGTGTTAAAATTAACACTTTAAGTGTTAATTTGACACTGCGTTTTTTACTGTGTGGTGTTCAAATCACTATAGGTGCTAACCAAACTGCTTGAGGAGTAGCAATAGTGTGCTGCCTTTGAAACACTAAGGATTGAGAGGTATTCAGGTTATTCATTGCGGTGGAAGCATTACATTCAACTCCCATCAGATAACGTTTGTGTCGCAGGATTGTGTTTCTCAGTGTGTGTTTGTGTGAGTGAAGATCATCCTAATGAAAGCTCTTGTCGCTCCACACGGCTCACTATAAGAGGAAACCAACACACACCCTGATCTTTATCATGATATGGACTCTGTCCTACATACACACAAACACAAACATAGATGGTCAGATAACACACATTTAAAGATGTGTGGGTGAGAAAAAACTCTTTGTGCCATTTATTGGACATTTGATAATTTCCCAACCACCCTACAAGAGGTCTGAGAATGAGTGTTATTTTAAGTGGTTGCATGTACAGTATGTACTTGTTTTAACAAGCAGCTTTCTGCTCTACTTTGCGGCTGCTTCTGTTCAAGAACCGCTTACTTTTCGGACATGACATGTTACTGTTTCACAGACAACAAAGCATAAAGTGACCAAAAACATGTTATATTACCATTTCGAATTAGATTTTATTTTTAGATTTTCAGTTGTTTATTAGTTTGTTCAGTAATTTTGTTATGTGAAAATTCTGAAGTGCTTTTAAAGCATTAGTTAAGATAAAATATTGAAATCGTGTTCCAGTGGGGGTGTTGGGGGGATGGGGGACTTTGGTCTCCTTCGGTTGAAATCGTCCTGAGAATCGTCAGTACTTTTCTCCTCAACTTTTTTGTTGAAAATGGTAAAAAACAAAACAAAACATAAACATAAAGCAAATTGGCATGTGTGTTTAATACAGTGATGTTATTAACTAAACTCTTTAAAAAAAAAATAATAATTTTTGGTCATTGAAATGAAGCTGAAATAAAATAAAACATTAATATTTGATGTTAAATTATTATACATTTTTTTACATCAAATATTTTATTTCAGCTTATTCGCTTAAATATGTTTCATATATATATACAATTAATTAAAGCTATTAATTAAAGCTAAACAGAAATATTTCAAATATATAACAAGGTAGCTTGAACAGAGTCAGTTTATTATCTTGAGTGAACTAACAAGAATACTCTTGTATTGTACTCTTGCAAACATGTTAACACCGTTGTGCACACACAGCGACTTTTTTTTACTTTTTTACGAATTTTTGGTTTTGTTGGCCTTTTTTAGATTCTCAAGGATTTGTCCAAAGCTTATCCAAATGTTGTCCCAATTGAGTTATCATTGAACAATGTTGTGCCAGTTCCCAGCATGCATTGCAGCTTGAATAAAATCATGCATTTACTGGCTAAATTCATGTTGCAACTGTTGTTGTCATTGTTATTTAGCTGTCATATGGTTCACAGTTCATATTTTTACTGAATTAACATTTGTTGATCACCACCATGTTTGAGATTTGTGTTGTGTTGAGGTATATGTGCATCTCACTGCAACTTTTGTTTGCAGTTTATTTGCCTAGCAGGGGGAAATGTTTGCCTCTTGTTTTAAGAGTCAAATACTGTTCGCATCATGTAGATAGCTTTGAAAGTCAAACAGAATGAAAGAACAAGGATTGTAACCCCCTGCATTGCTAAATGCTTCAAAAGTATTTAAGTTGACTTTAATTGGAGTAAATTAGTTGAGTTAACTTAAGTTGAATGTGATAGATTGCCTTATTTTTATTAAGTTAGGTCAACTTTTTTTCTTTTTTTTCCCTTTACAGTGAATTAGTAGTTTAGTTGTGAGTGTGTGTTTAGCGCCTAATGGAGTTGTAGCGCGTGCCAAGAGGTCGTATTCACAGCAGTCGGTTCTCTCTCCAGAGTTTGTTTGCATCTGTGAGTGTTTGAGCATATGTTAACACTGGCGAGTGTGTGACCTTAAAATGTGTCCTGTGGTAATTTTAATTTGAAGAAGATCCAAAACTAGTTTGAGCTAATGAGCGTATTTCTGGCCTGATACCTACGCCAGATCCTCAAAGGAAGGAAATTCCATTTGGTTAAACGTGGAGATTTTTTTTTGGAGAAAGAGAGAGAGAGAGTGAGTGCGTGCAATTAGGAATGACTTAGTTTGGTAAAATTGCATGAAAGGTGTAACAGCACGTGATAATTTCTGAAAAATCTCACCCTCATTTATAGATGTAGAGAAACACATTTAGCTCAAATCCCACAGCCACAGCTGACTATGTGCTGCCACTTGTTTGTGTGTGCATGCGTGTTTAAAATGTGTCATGTTTTTCACATACTCTATGTGACTTCACAACTCCCCCTGTCACATATGCACATGATAATGGTGTGCGTGTGTGTCTTTATTCAGACCTGTTTCTTTCTGGAAGTGCATGACAGTTGTGGTTGAGTCGGTGAGCAACAAGCCCAATGCACTCGCTGACGACAGGGAATCATGGTTCAAAAAAGCTCAGCAATTGCGCTGACCCTGGGGATTCAGCCCTCGCCTGCTCCCCTGCTTCTCCCAGAATGCCCTTCTCTGCTCTGATTGGCTGTTCCTCTATCACATTCTGCACACATTACTGAGAAGATGCGCACACACAGCGACTTTTTTACACACACACATAAAACAACCTGACAAGTTTATTCAGCATCATGGGTGAAAGTGAAATCACACATTCTAAAGGAACAGTTTGTTCCAAAAATGTTAAATTCTCATGTTGTTCCAAACACATATGACTTAGAAAACAGTGAACACAAAATTTTGAATGTGTCACGCTTCTGTTTCCCAGACAACAAAAGCATGAGGAAACCAAATATGTGACAGTGTTATGAGGGTGAGTAAATGATTACTCCCTTTTCATTTTTGTGGTGAACTCTTTCTGAAATGGATGTTGCGATCGTCTTTTATTCGCTATTGTGATGTATATCAGAGTGAAACGGCTTCTAGAACAAGAACAAATCTAGGGCGGTACTTGATTTTGTTAATGGGTAACTAAACACTAAAACAACTTTTTTTAGTTAATGATCTGTGAGAATGGAGCTTCATAAATGCTGTTCATTGATTCGAGTACATTTTTTGACATTTGGGTTTAGGGTGTTTTAATTCTACAATATATGGTGTAAAAACATCTGAGTGCTGCCCTCTTCGGGTTGAACGGTGGCTACTGCAGTTGAATTTTCCTATTGGAAGTACCCTCTGACATCAGAGGGTACCAGCTAACCACGCCCTTGCCTACAGAGAGATGCGTCTCGGGTGCACGCCCCCCTCCGCTGGGCTCTGCCCACTTTTCCAGCATTTTTCAAATATTGCCAATGGATGGAGTCAGGCTCTGACCAGGGGTTTAGTTACCCTTTAATGAGAAATTGATTGGATGGTTTTGGTTTGCTATTGGTGGATCTCATGTGAGTGACAGGTTGCCCCGCCCTCATGCAAGTATACACATCATTAGAGAAGAGAAGAGATGTCGCTACAAGATAATGCACAGATAACAGATTTAAAAAAATAATAATGCACAGATAATTCATTTATAATAAATACTGCAATATTCCATCCATTTTGATTTCATGGTGACTTTCAACCAGTGTTATTGTAGTATTATACTTTTATAGTATTTATTATTACATGGAATTTCGGCTTACATTTAAATTTTTAATTTAAGGTTTAGTAATTTTGTTATTTGAAAAATTCTGAAGTGGTTTTGATAAAATATTATTTTTTATAAAAAAAAACCATCTATTATTTAAAATTAAAATATTATATATAAAAAAAACTATGTGGTGGTAATATGGTGCAACAAGTCATGCAGAAAAAAAAAGATTTGTACAATTACATGTATTCAAAATATATTTTACTTGATAGTTACAGTCAATGACATTAAATTTAAACTTTTGGTTAAACTTTTATTGTGAACCATAATTCTAACTGTATATTGTTAAATCTATAACTATTAAAATATATATATTTTTGGTAATTTAAATAAAGCTGAAATAAAATATGTTTATTATATATTAAAAATAAATGTATAATATTATATAAATGGGTATACACTTACCCGGCCAAAAAAAAAAAAAAGTTGCTTGAAGAAGACACATGACTAAATCAAAACATTTATTTACATCAAGAGGTGCATCAATTTTTGGTCAAGATCTTGTATTGACAATGCAAGACTCCAGCACTCTGTAAAGTCTCCTCCAGCACATCCCAAACACTTTCACTGAATTTAACTCTGGACTCAGAGGTGCCAATTCATGTGTGAAAATGATTCTTCATGCTCCCTCCATACCATTCTTTCACAATATGAGCCTAAAGAATATTGACGTTGTCATCCTGGAATATGGCCGTAATCGTGTCTTCCTACATGATTGTTAAAGAAATGAAAAGCTACACACTCTATCAGATATGGTTAGAAGAACTGTTACCAAACATATAACATAATAGAAAAACATATTAATCACTGCAATAATGATTCAGTAATAGACTCTTAAGCATTTGGCTATTTAAGCAACTTTTTTTTTTTTTTTTTCACCTGGGCAGTGTATATTGGCAAGTAAGTTGAGCAGTCTTTATGTGGGTCATATCTGTCATGGTAGTGTGTTGTCCAGTAGAAACGTCTCAGGTTACGACTGTAACCTATGTTCCCTGAGAACAGGGAACGAGACAATACGTCATCGACGTTATGGGGAACGTCTCAGGCGTGACAGGTGTCTGAAATCAAGTATCAACTCACAGCAATCATGTTGACCGGCGACAGCCCGTGCATCATCAGCTCGAATGATGAGCGCGTCAATCTGGATGTATAAAAAGTGCGCCTTGAAACCGTGACAACATCCTATCGTCTGAAGGGACTGTTGCAGGCAGGCCCCGAGGTATGGCAGGGAGACGTATTGTCTCGTTCCCTGTTCTCAGGGAACATAGGTTACAGTCGTAACCTGAGACGTTCCCTTTCGAAGGGAACTCAACAATACGTCATCGTCGTTATGGGGAACGAAATACCCACGCCGCCATACTGAGGGGAGTGCATGCCCAATGGCAGTGACAACTGTCATCACCAGTAATACAAAGGACACTAAAAACCACTCACCCTAGGTCACGTTGGGCTGTCAGTGACAGCACTCCCTACCGGTCATAGCCCAAGCTAATGAACCGAGAAAACTGCCAGAACATAGTTCATGGGAGGTAAATCTGGGCCAGCTCAAAGGCTTAGGACCAACTTCCAAATAGAAGGGGTCCCTTCCAGGGAGTGTGGCTAGGGGACTCAAGGGACTCCCAGCCAGTCACTATACAGGTAAACATGCCTCCTGACATGCCACCAGGCTGGCCTGGTGATCTATACTAAGACGCACAGTCTGGCCATTGCTTGTCTGTCCGAGACAGAGCCTCTGGAAACTGCCTTGGAAAAGGCGTTCAAAACTGAAGGCCTGCAAAGCTGGCAGAAACCATTCAGTTCCGGATCACAGAGACCGGACCACCTGGAGAGTGTAACTCAACCTCAAGAAATGACGGAAGTCGTCCACTCAATCCATGGGCCTACCCAGTGCTCGTCCCGAACACTGAGGAAGTAAGAGAGGGATCAAAACCAGGAAGGTCTGCTGAGGCCTAAGACCTGATTACCCCCTATGTGGGGAGCTCCAGTACCTGAGAGCTCACATCAGGAAAGGCCGGTGACGCCTGTAACCTGGCGACCACCGCATGTGGGAGCTCATAACCAGGAAGGCCGGGTGAGGCCTGTAACCTGATGACCACAGCATGTGGGAGCTCATAACCAGGAAGGCCGGGTGAGTCCTGTAACCTGGCGACCACCGCATGTGGGAGCTCATAACCAGGAAGGCCGGGTGAGGCCTGTAACCTGGCGACCACAGCATGTGGGAGCTCATAACCAGGAAGGCCGGGTGAGGCCTGTAACCTGGCGACCACAGTGTGTGGGAGCTCATAACCAGGAAGGCCTGATAAGGCCTGCAACCTGACAACCATACCACGTGGGGGCTACATTAGAAAGTACATGAAACAAAAGTGCATGTACTTAGTCATTCTGAGTCCAGAAAAGGCCTGGATCAGAATGAAGAAGTTAGCCAGAAAGGCGTCTGTCGTAGCATATTTTGACGAGATCTAGAGTGGGACCCGAGGTGAAAGACTTGGGTCTGGGCCACATAGAAAGGAACTGAAGCGTACAGCGCATGACCCTTACCATAAAAATGGTGTGGCTTACATCATGTGACTTACCATAAGTATGGTTTTGACATGACCAGGAAGGCCAGATGTGGCCTATAACCTGATAGTCAAAATGTGTGGGAGCTCACATTCAGGAAGGCCTGATGAGGCCTGCAACCTGACATGTGAAAGCTCATAACCACACCCTAGCGACCACAGTGAGTGGGAGTTCACATTCAGGAAGGCCTGGAGAGGCCTGAAACCTGACATGTGACAACTCATAACCAGGAAGGCCGAGGGGGCCTGAAGCCTGGTGACCACTGAATGTGGGAGCTCAAAACCAGGAAGGCCGGCGAGGCCTGTAACCTGACAACCACAGTAGGAGGGAGCTCATATCAGGAAGGCCTGACAAGGCCTGTAACCTGACAACCACACCATGTGGGGCTACTTCCAGATAGGCCATAAATATGGATTTTAGAAAGTACATGAAACAAAAGTGCGTGTACTTAGTAATTCCGAATCCGGGAAGGCCTGGATCAGAAAAAGGCGTCTGTCGTAGCAAACCTTGACGACAGAACGCATCTAGAGTGGGACCCGTGGTGAAAGACCTGGGTCTGGGCCACATAGGAAGGGACCGAAGCATACAGTGCATGACCCTTACCATGAAAATGGATTTTAGAAAGTACACAAGACGTTCCGTCGTGTGACTTACCATAAGTATGGTTTTAACATAATCAGGAAGACCAGATGAGGCCTGTAACCTGATAGTCAAAAATGTGTGGGAGCTCACATTCAGGAAGGCCTAATGAGGCCTACAACCTGGAAGGTGAAAGCTCACAACCACACCCTAGCGACCACAGTGAGTGGGAGTTCACATTCAGGAAGGCCTGGTGAGGCCTGAAACCTGACATGTGACAACTCATAACCAGGAAGGCCGAGGAGGCCTGAAGCCTGGTGATCACTGAATGTGGGAGCTCATAACCAGGAAGGCCGGTGAGGCCTGTAACCTGACGACCACAGTAGGTGGGAGCTCATATCAGGAAGGCTGGTAAGGCCTGTAACCTGATACCCAGTATTTGGGAGCTCATAACCAGGAAGGCCGGTGAGGCCTGTAACCTGGCGAGCACAGTAAGTGGGAGCTCATATCAGGAAGGCCGGTGAGGCCTGAAACCTGACAACCACAGCATGTGGAAGCTCATACTCAGGAAGGCCGGGTGAGGCCTGTAACCTGGCGACCACAGTATGTGGGAGCTCATAACCAGGAAGGCCTGTAACCTGGCGACCACAGCATGTGGGAGCTCATAACCAGGAAGGCCGGGTGAGGCCTGTAACCTGGCGAGCACAGAAGGTGAGAGCTCATATCAGGAAGGCCTGTGAGGCCTGTAACCTGGCGAGCACAGAAGGTGGGAGCTCATATCAGGAAGGCCGGTGCGGCCTGTAACCTGGCTACCACAGTATGTGGGAGCTCTTATCAGGAAGGCCGGGTGAGGCCTGTAACCTGGCTACCACAGTATGTGGGAGCTCTTATCAGGAAGGCCGGGTGAGGCCTGTAACTTGGCGACCACCGTGTGTGGGAGCTCATATCAGGAAGGCTGGTAAAGGCCTAAAACCTGATACCCAGTATTTGGGAGCTCATAACCAGGAAGGCCGGTGAGGCCTGTAACCTGGCTACCACAGTATGTGGGAGCTCTTATCAGGAAGGCCTGGCGAGGCCTGTAACCTGGCGACCACCGTGTGTGGGAGCTCATATCAGGAAGGCTGGTAAAGGCCTAAAACCTGATACCCAGTATTTGGGAGCTCATAACCAGGAAGGCCGGTGAGGCCTGTAACCTGGCGACCACAGTATGTGGGAGCTCATATCAGGAAGGCCGGGTGGGGCCTGTAACCTGATAACCACAGTATGTGGGAGCTCATATTCAGGAAGGCTGGATAAGGCCTGTGACCTGACATATGGAAGCTCATAGCCTGGAAGGCCTGGTGAGGCCTGTAACCTGGCGACCACATGTGGGAGCTCAGCTCACCTTACAATTCTACATTACCTTTGCTTGCCAAACATGTCCCCGGCTCTGTACAGGAGACGAGTTCTGAAAAATAAGAGAAAAATGTTATTTGCGCAGAAAAAAACATTTTCACTCAACATAAAACCTGCAGCGTGCGAAATGAAGCACACCAGGACTCAAGAACTCAGAAACCTGAGTTCTACTGCTTCACAATGGTTAAGAGACAAGATCCAGGGATCCCTGAGATCCTGCCTCCCGCGGGAGTTATGCCTCCTGCGCGCCCTTATCCCCCTGCTAGGAGAAGGGGATGCACAGGAAGCGACACTGGCCTTCTGAGTCTGTCTGTGATCCTCAGACCACAACGGACCATGCCCTCCCGGCTGCCTGGGCTGGGCCGAGGACCTCCGCGGCATGCAGCTCTTAAATGCCGCAGAGCGCCCCCACGCCTCCCTGAACTTATCGACCACCGTCTCAACGGAAGGTCCGAAAAGCTCAGAAGGCGAAACCGGCGAATCGAGGAGAAAGGATTTTTCTTTCTCCCCGATGTCAGCCTGGTTGAGCCACAGAAGCCTCTCCGTGGCCACCATAGTCGCCTGATGTAATCTTAAGCGGCTTGGATGGCAGGGTCGGGGTTCCCAGTGACGAAGACCGATCAGAGGCGAGATAGTTAGCCAACGGCCCCATCCACAGCAGCGAAACTAGCCTGCTGATGTAGATGAAGACGCGCGGAGAACGGGTTCTTCCATGCCCTCACGATCTCAGAATGGAGATTGGGAAGGAATGGAAGGCTTGTCCGAGCTGGTGGCTTATGGCTAGGAAGGAACCGATCGTCCAAAACACCACGAACAGGTTCCTCCCGGACGCACCTCCACTGCAACTGCAATCTGTTGGTGGCGCGCCCCATAACATCCACCAAACCAGCGTACACTGGGCAGGAGGGCTGAGATGGTTAAGTCCTAACCAGACTGATATCATCAGTAGCCGACTCCTGCCCGGCCCGAAGAGAATCAGTCACAGATCCATCAGAAAGAGAAAGAACCTCCTCTACAACGACCCGTAACTCATCCTCGTCAGCTGGCAGATCATCCGCGAGGTTAACGCCCCTCTCCAGCTGATCTGCCAGCTCCATCTGAGAGCCCCACGAGCTCACGCGCCGTTGAGCCTCAGCCCGAGCGGGACCAACACCGCGGGGTTCAAATGCCGCGCCCACCTCCCTCGAGAAGTGGGACAGACGAGAACGGAGCGTTTTCAGAGAAAAACGCTCACAGTTTGCGCAGGAAGTTCCCTCGAGAACTCCCCGCGCGTGCTCTTCTCCCAGGCAGAAAACGCACAGATCGTGTGAATCCTCCGGTGTCAAATATCTGGGACACGGGTCGGCACACTTGCGGAAAGTATTTTCCCCTTCTCTGCACGCTTCATTGTTGATTACTCAAAACAGACAAACAGTCCCTGAAGACGAAAAGGATGTTGTCACGGTTTCAAGGCGCACTTTTTATACATCCAGATTGACGCGCTCATCATTCGAGCTGATGATGCACGGGCTGTCGCCGGTCAACATGATTGCTGTGAGTTGATACTTGATTTCAGACACCTGTCACGCCTGAGGCGTTCCCCATAACGTCGATGACATATTGTTGAGTTCCCTTCGAAAGGGAACTGTGTGCTTCAGTGTTTGGTTTTGCCCAGTCTGAAGTGCTTTGGAGATTTCAGGCCTGAAGAATCTGTAAACATCAGCACCTATTCATATCCAGTGCAGCGAGCCGAGCGCTCCGGCATTCCACAGGATCCTTTATCAGCCAGATCCCAAGAGCCACAAAAACAACAGGATTCCACAGGAAGGAAAGGAGCTAGTGAGAGATGGAGAGTGAGGTGTTGAAAAGCTTGTTTGTTACCAGGGGTTTAACTAACGTTATATGGCTCGCAATACACCTTCTCATGGCTTTGAATCTGTAAAAGGCTTGACGTTTGTGCTGCATCTGCTAGATACAGGCTTTATACGGGTTATGTCTGTTATGGTCATTATGTGGTGTTATTTTCTAATTAACACTAAAGCAATGCTGCAAAGCATCATGGGACCCTACGTATCAGTTCCCACATAGACATGTGGAGTTATTTTTTTTTTTTCTGCCTGCAGAAGATATTGCGAGTGTTTTTTCCTTTTTTCTTTTGATGAGTGAAAATTTCCTTGTCAGGTGACCTTTGACCCTGGACATTCCATCACTGTCATCAGCCATCCGGAGAAATTGCTCCCTCTTCTTCAGGGAAAAAAAGTCAAACACTGTGTTGTCGCAGATCAGATCACACGTACACATTAACATACTGTGTGCTGGTATCAGGGTATCAAACAATAATACTGTGGTACTATGATGTAACAATGAATTATTGCCATATTCTTTAAGGCACTTTATTGCTTTAATGATTAACATAATGTATTGGTGTTTGTCCAAAAACAAACAATGCAGTACCATGATATAAGCAGCTACTTGATGGTGGTTTAATTGGAGATTTTAAACCTTGATGTGCTCACCATAATAAATAACTGATAACCTGTAATGTTACAGTGATAAATCAGCTGATGCTTGGCTAATTTTAATCAGTTGTTAATGGTGACTAAAGCAAAAACAAAAATTATTACAAATTGTTAAATAAAACCAAAAATATATATTAGATGGAAAACTTACAAACGATTGACTTTGGCCTATGAAGTGTTATTTGTCCCTTGTGCCAGTTGCAAAATCTGCTGACAGCCTTTCATTTTATTATAAGATATTTCTGTTTTCAATTTTGAGGGCAATGCTTAAATAAATTTGCATAAATATTATGTAAACAAAGTTTTCAGTGTATCTGTACCATTGAAAAATCCATGCCGGTTGACCACTAAAAAAAGTGTTGTCTTCTTTTTGTGTTCATAGGTGGTTTTATAGTTGTTGAACAAAAATAACTCCTCTGAATCTTGAGTGAACTCACTACATAGTCACCTAACCAATCTGCTGGAAGGGGAGGAGCCACACACAAACCAGCCAATCCAGAATGAGGGGTGGGGCCATGGGGGTTTTACAAGTGCTGTTATTGGCCAGTCTGCTGGAGCCTGCAACTCTAGGTGAGTCTTATACTTCCACTGAAATATTAATAACTTATGTTGTAGTCAATTTCCTTTTTTTCTTTTTTTTTTTCCTATGCATTTTTCTTTGAAATAAACAATTTCGCGATTTGTGCTTCATTAAATAATATAAAATATTTTTCTAATATTTGGACCGATCAATCAAACTTGAAGGGTCATTAAAAAAAGAATCCCCTCCGGACATCACGTTTGGCCATTATTATATATATATATATATATATATATATATATATATATATATATAGCTCACTAGGTTTTTGGAATGGAGAAAAAATTTATCCTGCGAAACCAGTGTACCTCTTCCTTGAACAGAAAATGACCATAATGGGCGATTAGAGGTGCTGCCATCATTTTAGAGGATATTTAGCCACAGAATGTTGTACAGAGAGTAACGTAATTGTAGATTGGGGAAAAATAACAGAGCACAGTATAGAAGTAGGATTCAGGCAGTGGGATTTCGAGAGAAAATTAGACATAAAGATGTCTAATAGCATGAGGTCGGTAATTATGTATTTACCATTTCTTTGTTGGTATCCATGCATTCCTGCTCGTCTAATTAGAAAAGCTAGTGTTCTGCATTGTTCTGTTTTTCACTCAATACACAACAGTCTAAGTGCACACACAACAGAAAAGTGCACAATTTCCCCAATATGCTTTGACAAATAGACTTGCACAGGCCTAAAGCCTTAGAGCTTTTAAAAGCACACACATATCCACTGATTTTACAGTCTCTGACTCTGAATTGCTATAAAGAAAAAAGGAAACAGCACTCATGCATTAAAGGCAGCCATTCCTCTGAAGATACTGAATCTTTCTGCTGTAATTAAATTACCTGAAGGATTGTTTTTGTCCTTCATAGAGGAAAGAATAAATCACTATTCAAGCTGAGATATTGTTGTCTACAAAATGTATATTTTCATGTGAAATTTGAAGGACACTGTGTGCTACGTGACTGAAAGTTTCTCTTTAGAAGCTTTTAAAAAAGGAGGTTGCATGATCACAAATGTTTGATCTATTTTCATAGACGACACTTGGCAGAATATTGCTAAAGTGAAAAAAGTTTAAAAAAGTTAACTTAAAAAAGTAACATAATTTTACGTGTATTGTAATGAAAAATGCATTAAAAAACTATTTTCAGTTTTAAATGAAAAATATATTTTTAAAATCACGTTTTACTATAAAACTGAAAGAAAATCAAAGCCATAAATCTAAACAAGTTGTGATCCAAATTTGAGCTTGATATCTCAAAAAATTAGCTTTCAGTAAGATTTTGTTTGGCCGCAGTACCAAACGCTTCCACTATATAAAATTGGTCTCCCATACCTTTCCAATGTGGTCATTTTTTAACCACGAGTAGCACAATTGTGACTATTTTTCACAGGACCATTTAACCTTTTCTAATCATGTCCATGATTTTTGTGTGTGTGTGTGTGTGTGTGTGTGTGTGTGTGTGTGTGTGTGTGTGTGTGTGTGTGTGTGTGTGCTCACATAGCAAGTGACAAAAACCTTTGCCAAGTTTCATTCCAATTAAGTAAAAAAAAAATGTTTTAAAAAAAGACGTAAAGTTTTTCAGTCAAAAATTACCGAAGAGCACCAGAGGGTTTAAAAAACAACAACACAAAATTAAAATCGACCCTATTTATTGTCTTACCACGTGTTCCTGGTTTTATAGGGTGAATGCGTCGTCAGTGGATGTTATTTCAAAGAAAAATGCCTTTTGTAACGTCATCCATCCAAAAAAATTTTAAATGTCTGTACTGATAATCAAACTCGCTAAATCCTAGTGCTTACAGTGTACTTACCTAGAAAGTACTGGGTGTAATATAAGGTAAGTACATGGGTTAAGGGTAGGTTTAGGGGTAGGTTCAGGGTTAGTACCTAGTTATTACCCAGTTATCACGCAGTTATTGTAATTACTATAATAAGTACATAGTATGTACATGGGAAACAGGACTGTAAAATGAAGCGTTACCAAAAATTGTGTATGGATAATACCAGTCAACATTTTTTAATAATTACTATTTGTTTTTGAAAGACGTTTCCACAAAAGTATGAAGCAGAACAACTGTTTTCAACATTGATAATAATAAGAAGTGTTTCTTGAGCAGCAAATCAGCATATTAGAATGATTTTTGAAGGATCATGTGACACTGAACACTGGAGTAATGATGCTGAAAATTCAGCTTTGCATCACAGGAATGAATTACATTTTACAGTATATTCACATAGAAAACAGTTCTTTTAAATTGCAATAATATTTAAGAATTTTACAGTTTTTACTGTATTTTTAATTGAACCTTTTTTTCAGTGCAGTCCATCACGTTGCTGAAAAGAGACTTATTTCAAAAAACATCCTAAGTATTCCTAACTTCCTACCTGTAGTGTACATGTAAACATTAGTATCTAAATTAATAAAATTGTTGCATTGAAATTAAAGCAACAATATATGTAAGAATGGTTTTATGGACAGTTTATGCAGAACTTTGTTCTGATCGTGTGTCATTGGGTTTACACAATTTAAAAACTTCTGAGCCAGCTAAGTCCATTCACATATGCATATTTTAAAAAACCTTCCCAATCGGCACTGGATTTTCAACGTACTCTGAATTTGGAATTTAGTATCCGTAATCTACCTTACAATATAGGACACATAGGACCAGATTTACCAACATCTAACATAAACCCTCTTTTGGCGTTAAAAAAACTACTTTCAGAATTCACAAAAGACACATGAAAAATTAGCACTGAAAGGGTGTGGAAACAGTTATTTTTGCGGCTAACATTATTGCATATGCATTTGAAGGAGTTTCCCTTTCAGACGCAAAGGTTATGGGAGGAGAGTATTTAAATGAATCATGAAAGGTGAGGTTTACTGAGGTTTGTGCAAGTCAATCTACTGGTATTTGCGCCATTATTTACTGCCAAAAAAAGCACGTTTTAAACAAGACGCTAATTTGCGTGCAGAACTTTCCACTCCCATCAAGGCTTTTTTGAAATTGCATTCTCATGCTAATTTGCCCTGTTTAGTAAATCTGGCCTATAGTATGTACATTGTGACTGTACCTGTTTCTACAGATGGTATATTTGATACTGAGTTGACTTCAAGAAAACCTCCACTGAAGTAAAATTTCAGCAGTGAAACTAGCAAATTAATCATATTCATTCTTCCTCACGTATTGTAGCACAGCATACAGTAGATGAGTCTCTATCCTGTGACAGTCCTCCCACATGTGGATCTTTATCATAATTTCTATGTATTTAACAACAGACTAAAGTCAAGTTTGATTTTACAAGATTTCAAAGGCTAATCCCAGACAATCTAACATCTCTCTCTGTCTTTCACCTACTAACCTACTTAAGTGGATCGCAAATCCTGTTTCACTGCAAAAAAAAAAAAAAAAAAAAAAAAAATTAATCCGTTTTTTTTTGTCTTGTTTTCCTGTACAAATGTGATGGTGATGGTAAAAATGATATGTCGATTTTGTGTTCTCTTTCAAATGTTTTACGTTACCACAAGAACTGATGCATTTGCTTGCAAAATGTTTGCACTAGACGAGCAGATCAAATCACCAAGACAAAGAGGGGAGGGAGGGAAGCCAAGACATGGCCATTATGACAGTCCATGAAGTCTTTAGCAGAGACCAGGGAGGGACGGGAGGGTTGAACCAGGGAGGCTCAGGCAGGGCTAGAGTCCTGGCAGAAGGCCAGGCCGGAGGGACAGACCAGGCAGGCTCCGACAGGTCTAGAGTCCTGGCTTAGGGGCAGGGTGATGCAGGGAGTTTAGGCAGAGCCGGCTTGACGAGCAGCAAGGGTGGTGCCGGCAGGGCAGACAACAAGGACAGATTCAAAAGGGCAGGCAGAGCTGGCAAGACAAGATACTCAGGCGGCTCTGGGATAGCCTCCTTGGCCGTTTCTGTGAGAGCAGGCTGCTCAGGGAAGGCCTCCAGGAACTTGAGCTGAGCCGGCATGACAGACAGCATGGGCAGAGGCGGCAGGGCAAGGAGCTTGGGCGGCGGCGGCAGGGCAAGGAGCCTGGAGGTGGCCTCTGGGCCGACAGCAGGCTTTGGGACGGCCTCCGGGCATTGTGGGATGCCCTTTGGGAAGCCGCCCTCCTCCGTTTCTGAGATCGAAGCGGCACTGAAGCCTTTTCAGCCACCACTGGGGGCGCAACAGGAAGAGTGAACAGCTCTGGGACCACCGAAGTCGGGTCCTCCTGGACCACCGGACTTGGAACTACAGAAGTCCTGGACAACCGGACGAAGGGAAGCGACAGGAGCCCTCCACTTCCTGCGCTTGCGAGGGTGAGGCGGTGTGGGAATGACCGCCCCTGGGGGCGCTGCAGCTTCTTCAGCCACCACTGGATAGGAGGAAGATGAGGCCAACCTTTTCTTCCTCCCTCTCCCCGAAGGGGTCATCGGAGGACTGGGGACTTGGCAGTTTGTGAGGTGAATGGAAGGTGGGCCAAGAGGCGGAAGGCCACCCACCTCTACGCGATTGTAAACATACCCCACAAACTGCCAAAATGACAGTCTCCCCAGCATTCCAACTACCAGGGACGGACAGGCTCATCAATGCTGTTGTTGAACATGTCCTTTAGCACTGCGTCGCTGATGTTGAGCCCCTCCGCTAAATACAGGAACTAGTAAGCAAGCTCCTTCACACTGTTCTCCCCTTGCCGAAGAGAAAGGAGCTTGCTACGTCTCTCCACCATCTGAGAAGCAGGAAGATGGAAAAATGAAGATGCCCATTGTTTGTTGAGTCCTCAGTTGGCTGGTTTGTTCTGTCAGGTTTTAGGTAGGTGAAAGGAGCAAGGACTCAAGTACAGGACAATGGATAATTAATGATAATAAAATAAAACAAAACAGACAACAAAAACTACCCCGAGGGGGTGACTTGACTTGACTTGACTTGACAGCAGGGAAACACATAGTGTACATACGAAGATGAACCAGGGAGCACAAACAAAGCAGGTAAGGAGGGAGGACAGGTGGGGCAAATTAATCAATAAACAGGTAACAAAATGGGCATGGTTACACAAATTGACAGGAGAGCACATGGCTCAAGGAAACTCATGACAAAAACACAAGCTGCATGCAACACAGCACAAGACAAAACATGACATGAAAGCACATGAAACAAGGCACACAGACAAGACAAAACAGGAGTGTCAGGGCTCTGTCACAAAACCAAGAAACCAAGAAAAGTGACAGAACCCTGACAGATCTGTATGTTTTAAACTCATCAAATATCTCTACACACATTTAGATTTTATTACATCTGGACGGAGGATATTATATGGAGGATTTTGTTTTTAACTTCCAAACATTTCACACAGTCGAAATCAAGAGACCAAATGGTACTTTTTTTAATTTTGTGTTTAAGGCATCTTCACAGTAGATCAGTATCGGTATTAATCACACCACTTTCACTACAATAACAGCATTCAACACTGAAAAGGTTTAAAGTGGTGCAAACACAGGACAGATTGACATGCTTGACTGGTGAAAACATCCATCTGACACATATATAAACAAACCGACAATAAAACAGTATAAGGCAGGTGGACTGTTGAAGACTCAAGAAGACAAAGGATCAAAATGCCCTTCCATATTATGTCTGTGTGTATCTGTATGTTTGACACATACCTACACTCCCTCTCACATGCACATTGAATAAATAACCTGAGCTTCTTCATCTACGCCATGATGCAACCCTGAGGAAACTGTGCCGTCTGAAGTAGTGTGTTTTTGTGTGTCTGTGGTTTCCTCGTCTTCACTCCAGTTGCATTCTGATGTTCCTCCATACCAGAAAAACCTCCGTTGTGTACGTGTATTCGACTTTATAGCATTTTAATTTTTGTAATTTTCACTACACAACTCTCAGGAATATTTGACTGATTGTGTAATTGACTGCTGTTTCAGGCAACTAATTTACCGTACTGTGCAAGTTTCACGTCTTTTCTCATCAGATCATTTCGGTACATTTCTTTATTTTCTAGTAGGCGTGTAATAAGCAAGTTAATGTACAATGAGTAAAATAATCCTTTCCCAGATAGCACACTTCTCCCAGATAGCACACTTCTATTTGATGTGATATTTACATCTGGAAGACGTATTTTTAAGAGTGTTTGCTCATCTGCAATACGTCTATAGGACGTTTCCTGTCAGATGTCAAATAGACGTTTAGAAGATGTCTTCAAGATGTAATGATTTAGAATGCATGTTAAACTGACATCTTCTAAACGTCTATTTGACATCTGACAGGAAACGTCCTATAGACGTATTGCAGATGAGCAAACACTCTTAAAAATACGTCTTCCAGATGTAAATATCACATCAAATAGAAGTGTGCTATCTGGGTTACTTACTGCATTATAGTGTATCTCAAAGATTGTTATACACTAAGGTTCAAAATATTGGGCAATGATGCATTAAATTGATCAAAAGATTTCTATTTCAAATAAACGTAGTTCTTTTGAACTTTCTGTTCATCAAAGAATCCTAAGAAAATCCCGGTTTCCATAAAAATGTGAAGCAGTACGACTGTTTTCAACACTGACTACGTTTACATGCAGCCAATTTTCGGGTTATGGTCGGGTTAAGGTCACTATTCGGGTTTCTGAAACATTAGGAATAACCCGTTTACATGCGTGAGCAGAGAGAGTTACTCCTGTATACATGGAATTGCAATATCCCAATGTAAACGGCGACGCACGCTTAGCGTCTGGACGTGCTGACAACCTTAAGACGCAATATGCGTCATTTCCGATTCTTCTTCCTGTATCCAAAGACAACAACAACAGCAGCAGCACGCGGATAATGAATAGTTCGGGGCAGATAGCGATCGCCTTTGTTTGCGCTTTGGTGCTGGTACTGACCTCGCTCCAAATGTATGCTGTGCTGCGTCTCGCCATGTTTACTTCTGGTATACTGCACGCGGGTTTTTGTATGCGGCGAGAAGTTCCTCTACTCAAAAGACCAAGATTCCTTGCGAATAGAACATGCGCAGAACACATATCATTATGGGGATATGCCGATACGCGTTTACATGACCAAAAATTCGGGTTAGAAAAGGGGTACCCCAGGTATCAGCATATTCGGGTTTTTGCCGGTGTTTACATGGCGGTGCGTGACCGGTTTATTGCTAATATCCCGTTTTTGAACGGGTTATTGTCTGCATGTAAACGTAGTCATTGATAGTAATAAGAAATGTTTCTTGAGCAGCAAATCAGCATATTAGAATGATTTCTGAAGAATCATGTGACACTGAAGAATGGAGTAATGCTGAAAATTCCATTTTGATCACAGGAATAAATTACTTTTTTTCAAATTATATTACAATAGAAAACAGTTACTTTAAATTGTAATAATATTTCACAATTTAGCTGTTTCTACTGTATTTTTGATCATATAAATGCAGCCTTAGTGAGCATAAGAAACTTTTTTCAAAAACATTGAAAAATCTTGTCGACCGCAAACTAAAGACTCAAACACTTTATGAATTTTATGAACAGCTTTTTAACACACTTTATCACTAGAAAAAATAAATAAATAACCTGGTAAACGTTTGTAATGATTTAAGGCATTTCTCTGTATATAGAACCGTTTTGACATAAAGGGCTCTTTAAATTTGAGTCAAGAACCCTAGGGTTCTATATAAAATCCTTGTAGAAGTGTAGAAGGTTTTGGACCCCATTAACTTTCATTATATAAGCAAAAACATTATCCCTCATGTAGCGCAGTGGTTTACTTGCATGCACATTAGCAGTGGTCTCCAGACGAAAGGTCCATATCGCACGAATATACCAAGAGAAATGATCAAGAATAGTTTTGTGTCAGTCAGGATATTTTTGACGTTCTTAATTTCTTTTTGTTCAGGGACAGTTGCTAATAGCATTCGGGCATGAGCTCGCTAAAAGTGTCTAATTAATTTCACTGAAGCTTTCTCCCACTTCTTCTGTTAATTAGTGCATTTTAAAGTTATTTTGACTGCAGGGATTTGTGGCTATAATAGCATTCGCTTAATAAGATTAACTGTTAGAAACAGAGTCTAACTGGCCGGGTACTTAAACCAAGAACATTCTGTTCATCTGTAGCTCGCAGGAGACTTGTTCGGCGTGTAACCTGGAGACTCACTCGCCAGCTTGCACGCGCATGTGGGGAATATTGAGGATGTCAAGAGCTCATTTAGCCACATTTTCTTGTAATCTGCACGAGCAGTAGTTTCAGCATTAGAAAAGCCTTAGGAAAAAGGGAATCTTCTTGCTTTTGATCAGTTTGCTTGCTTTGATCGCTGGTGTTTAGATTTGACCCAGCCGTGTAATTGGAATAAAGGTTTCCTAGCAAGCATCCTAAATAAATGGGCTTTCAATAAACCAGACAGAGCATGTATTTTGGCTTGTCGTAATTATTGATTAATCATCTGACCGTGGTTATTCGATCTAATCGCAATTATTTGAGATAACCACACTAACTGTGCAGTTTAAATTTCAACCACATTTGCCTTCCAAAATTTAAGTGCTTAAAGAAATGCCATCAACTGCATATACATTGTTTTCTTTTTTGGTAGAAGCAGGCAGGGGATAAAGAATAAAAACAGTTATAAAGTACACAAAGATTAGTCATCTTTGACCTCCTTTATATACAAATGAAGGTTTGTGGGTTTAATCAGAGTTATTATTATTATATTATATTATATTATATTATATTATATTATATTATATTATATTATATTATATTATATTATATTATATTACGAATATTATTAATTTCACAGCATTCAAGATTATCATGTGGGCCTATTTTATTATATATATTTTTATTATATTATATGATTCCAAGTGCTATGAACAAAACAGAATTAAATAGTTATTCGCAATGATATATGGCAATTGATCGTCAGCAGAAAATTCATGATCATGACAGGCCTATTTATATTTATTTCTTATAATGGTATATATAAATAAATCAGAGTTCGTGTAAATAAATTAAAGAATACTGGAGTACGTTTTACAATAAAATACAATTTCAGTCTTTCTTCTTCAAAATTTTACATTTGTTGCTTGTGAAAATTGTTTCCGTAGTCAATTTTTTTGTTTGTTTGTGCACATCTGAACAATTCATGCTGAAATCTGTCTTTTCCTGGTTTGAGGAAGCTTGTCATTTAAAGTTGTTAAAATGCCATCAAGCTACCCATTTGAAAGAACACTATAAGCTAAGTTTTTAGGGTTAATAGAAACTAGCTCATGTTAGTTTTCTGCTCGTGTAACATATTTTCATGCATTTGAATGTGAGTGTTTTGTTTGTTTTGTGCATCCTGCACGGCGACTCTCATTTGGATCTTTGAATTTTAAGTAACTCCAGTCACAATGCACCTGAACAAACTGTGAAAGCAGGACGTTTCTTCAGCTTCTTGTGTGAATATGTGCGAACAGACACGTTTTGTCTAGAGAAGTGTGTGCAAATAAATTACACTTGTATACCTTTATTTGCATTTCAAAACTTTTTTTAGCACTTTAAATCTACTTCGGATGTGGGAAATATCAGCTTGTTTGTGTGACATCTCTATCACATCTTTCTCGTGGACACACACACTTAGGGTTGTCATACTTGTCAAGTGATTGCAGGAACGTTTTTCCTTATGCAAAGAAAAACGACAGCTGTCACACATTCACACACAGACAATTTCCTTGTTTTTCTGTCTACTTCTGCCTATCATTTACTGGCACGGATCTGGGTGTCGTTTTCCCTGGAAATTTCTTTCAGTTGCAGTGGCTAAATGAAGCTGTGATTGTGTTAGCAGGCCGGCGGCTGCTTGTGTTTTAAACGACTTTATTAGTCTCTGAGATGCTGGATGGGATACAAACACCCTGTCATGTTTGATTATATAATTGTTTTAATCAATATTCACCATATATCCGGACATTAGAGTCTCTGGAGAGATGCATTTTGAGTTTTCCAGTGAACTGTGTCCCCTGTGCATTATTTATGCGTTATTTACATTCAAGTCTTCTGAAGCTGTATTTCAAGACATATGTCAGGTTTTTGTCCTTAAAACGTTCTTGTGTGTAGGACTAATTTCAAACTGTGAAACGTTTCAAGTGCTGATACTGGGGGAATATCGCACAGCTGGAAAAGGACCAGAACCAGAAAGAGCTGTTGTATGTACATATGTGTATGAAACTTGGATATATTTTAGAGTAGTCAATGTGCTGCTTGTATAGCAGTATATATTTTCTGTCCTCTGAAAATAACTCAACATACAGCCATTATTGTCAAAATAGCTGGCAACAAAAGTGAGTACACCCTAAGTGATAATAGCTGTACGTTGTTTAACCATGCAAAGCCACATGTCCTATTCATCATGTTCATGTTTTTGTCTGCTTGACAGGACCATCAAAATTTGTGTACCTGGTATTAGAGCAGTTAAAATTTGTCCTTTGAGTACAATTTTCATACTGACCACTGGATGTTCAACATGGCACCTCATGGCAAAGTGCTCATTAGTGCTCATACCATATGCCCCAGAAGGAAGCCTCTTCTGAAACTGGCTCACAAGAAAGCCCGCAAACAGTTTGCTGAAAGCAACCTGTCCAAGAGCATGAATAACTGGAACCATGTCCTGTGGTTTGATGAGACTTAGATAAACATGATGAATAGGACATGTGGCTTTGCATGGTTAAACGACGTACAGCTATTATCACTCAGCTATTTTGACAATAATGTCTGTATGTTGAGTTATTTTCAGAGGACAGTAAATATATAGTGCTATACAAGCAGCACATTGACTACTCAAAAATATATCCAAGTTTCATTTCTATAGTATTGTCCTTTGAGAAGATATACTAAAATGTTTGCTGAAATGTGAGGGGTGTACTCACTTTTGTGAGATACTGTGTATATAAATATATATATATATATATATATATATATATATATATATATATATATATATATATATATATATATATATATATATATATATAAGTCAAAATCTGGGTTATAATGAAACAACAGTTTTAAAAAGTGATTTTTCAATCCCATTTACATCAGGATCTGCATTTGCATGGGTTTAAATAAAATAATTTTGTTATATGAGACAATAAAAATAATTTTTGCATGGAATGCACAAACTATGAATTCTGACATTCCTGATTTGAATATTTGCAAGAATTTTCTATTCTTGACTTGTCCTCCTAATTTTGGCAATAAATGAACTGTTAAAGTGATCTTGAGATGAGTCCCTGTAGTTGTCCATTTTGACTCTCTTATGCTGTTGTAATATATATTATAATCTTGACAGGTGATTTTCATAAAATGTAGTTTGATTACTATCTTCTCAATTGTTTAAAACATTAAGGCAATTATTCAAGTTTGATAAAATGTATCATTTTCCAGCGATGATAATTTTTTACATGATTTGTTACTTTTAATGACCCTTTAGCAGATTTTGACTCTTTTGATATATGTGTAACAGAAGCCAGCTAGAAAGAGCTGTGCAGGTAAAACCTCACTCCCCTGATCTCAAGAGGCGCTATAGCGACTGACTCGAGAGGCTGCGGTCTTAAGCCTCCTTGTCAGAGCACCTACCTCCCATGCCGGAGACCTGGGTTCAAGGCCCGCAGTGAGCAGGGCCTTGCCTTGCCTAATAAATTATTAATTTAAGAATGTTGTGTGCATGTTTACTGCAACAATAGAGCCGCGCACTTTTTTAAAATCCAGCATTCAGTTGATCCTGATGAGCGCTAATTGTCACTGTTGTTAACACGACGGTGTTCTTCTTCCACGAGAGGTTTCGTGTCATGGCATTTAAGGTGATGCGTTCTAAGTCTGGAGAGGTGTCGTATTCGGGCCAGAGAAGGCAAATGTGGTAATATTTTTGCAAAAGAATTGCTGAAATTTAAAGTTGGTTTGTAGCATACCAAGAATAAAGACTACTTTGCTGTTATTAGTACTGTCACAGTGTTATTTGGTGTTAAATTATTGTAGTTGGGTTTGGTGGCTTAGGTTTTATTGTGGATTTGTTATGTAAATTTGTTGTGTTTTGAATTTACTTGTATTTATATATTTATATAATGTAATTTAATGTCATTCACCATTGTTTTGTGGCTCTCTTTTTAAAGTATCGTTTCAGGCACCATTTAGGCACCGGTACCGTTTTAAAAGTATCGATTTGGCACTGGTATCGTAAAAAACTCAAACGATACCCAACCCTACTTATGTGAGAAAGGCTAATACTGTTTAATTAAAGCTATATATTTTTCCCCCTGGAAAAGCACTAAAACATGTGAAGCAGACATAGTGTGTAGAGCAGGGGAGTCCAAACTCAGTCCTAGAGGGCCACTGTCCTGCAGAGTTTAGCTCTAGCCAGACTCAACACACCTGCCTGGAAGTTTCTAGCCTATAAGACCTTGATTAGCTGGTGGTCCAGGTGTGTTTAATTGGGGTTGGAGCTAAACTCTGCAGGACAGTGGCCCTCCAGGACTGAGTTTGGACATCCCTGGTGTAGAGTCTTGGCTGTGTATGTACTGTATGTGCATGTACCTGTATAGAATGGATAATATTTTGTTTGCATGTGTGTGTTTGTGTTTAAATAATGTCTTACTGTTTGCATAGAAGTGTTCTGTTGTGAGTTTGTTGATTTTTAAGGAGATGGAAATGTATACATCTTTGTTATTTTAGCTGTATCTTCCAGTCTCAGTAAATATGTGCACTTGCGTGTGTTTTCTTTTTGCATGTGGGTAATGTGTGTATATGTGTTTGTGTGTGGGTAATATATATTTCCTTACACTCTTCTTCAGTAATGCCTCAGGCGCCTAAATA